>JAOTAY010000191.1:26797248-26822193 GCA_025629805.1 Erythroxylum baracoense | reverse complement strand
ACCCTAAGTAGAATTCTTGTGGTTTAATTCTCACCCGAAGCAGAATTTTATATCTTCATTGTTCTTGATCCTATCAAATTATGCCCCTAACTTAATCGTTATGTAATAGATTGAACACTTTTATTTTGTGATAATATGAAAAATGATTATATTATATTAGATAAAGGATCTCACATAAAGAGATTTTTGTAGTTCTCATAATTCTTTCAACTTTTTCCTCTTGTAGTTAACCTAAACTTATAAATAAATAATACTTACCTCTTAGAGATTTAACCTAAGTCTTTTTTTTGTCTACCTAACCTGATTTAGTAGTTTCAATTGGAAATAATCTATTTACTAGTTAGGGGTAAGGCTATATACTACTAGACTTTTTCCAGACTCCACGTATCAACGAGATTTCTACTGAGCATTATTGTTATTGTTGTTGTTGTCTATGTATAATTAGAATATTATATGATGAAAAGAATGAATTATATGGAAAAATTAATTACAAAAAGGTTAATCAAAAATATTTTGACATTACTAATATTTAGGTTATAATAATGTATTGCTAGATGCTAATTTTGATATATGAATATAAATTATGATAGAAATTGTTTAGTAAAAAATTAAAAAGAAATAAAAGATAATTTATGTGATACCCAAAAAAAGTTACGGTAAGTGGTGACAAAAAATAAGTACCATTGAGATGTTATGTTTAGAACCCAACATTTATTACGCTTCTTTGATGATGGGAGGTGGGGATGACAACAGACTAGCCCGGGCAATTTTTTAAAATTAAACCAAGGGCATTCTCTTTTTTAATTAAGCTCGAGCAAACTAGCTCAAGACCTGATTCTTCTAAATAAAACATGGTTCAGCCGGATTCTGACGAGGCTGCACGTTGCCGTTTGGATCCATAGAGACAACTGTTGGACACAAGAATTCTGGCTTAAGGATTCCTGCAAAACAAAGAAGGCTCGTCGGGGGTTGTTTCCCGATAGGCCTCTCCGACGCTCAAGTTAGCTTTTTGGTGAAGAAAGGGGCTGCGGGAAAGTAGAGAAAACTAGGGTTATGATTATGCGTACCTCTCTTATGGCCAATACACACCTTATATAGGAACCAACAACTAGGTTTAAGTCTTTACGTATGCATGGGAGTCTCTTGCCTGCGAATGGGCCAAGGAGAACGCGGAATGGTCCTGGGCTTGGAATAGCCAATAGGTATGAGACTGATCTTTGAAGATTGGACCGATCGGCCTGTGGGTCATTACGACTGGGCTCGGGCCCAGCACGACCGACCCGACCACCTGTCAAGAAGCTCTAGCCTCTTACTAAGATTTGCTTACCTTCGGATTCCCAAACACTAAACCTATTCCATCCTTTATTTGACTTCTAATAACTCGCCTTGCTTCTTCCTTTCCTCATCTAAACCCTCCTTTTTTATTTTTACCATTAACAAAAATGATTCCATCTTTAACCTCCCCCTCTCCTTACGCTGATACTAACTCTTCCCTTGTCTTTCATTCCATTCTTACCTTGCAATCTCCAAAACTCAACTCCTCTAAAGATTTCCTTGCTCTTCCTAAATATGCGAAAGGAAACTCTAAGTTGCCTATAGAGGAGAGCCCCGCAAATTAAATTTTCTTACAAAATACCAAGGCATAAAATAAATTAGTTGGTTACTCTCCAGAATATGGCTAGCTCCTTTATGTTCCCCCATCACATGAGTCAAATTTGGCTTTTAAAAAAGATTTTACAAACTTGTTCCAAGAAATTTCAAGCTCCTTTAGTGGGATATTTTCTAGAGAAAAGGTTATCTTACCATCAGTCCAATATTAGGCCAACTTAAGCTGGAGAGAGCACAACTTAGAATGTTTACTAAAAAGTGAGGATGATTCTTTTGTTTTCAAGTTCAACTTAGACGAACAAGCTAGGAAAATACTGGAACTAAGACCTTGGTATATCCAAATTAAGCTTTTGATGGTGCATAAATGGATATTTGAATTAATCATGGACAAGGTCAACATAAAAATTGTTCACATATGAATAAATTTGCATCGAGTTCCACTTGAATACTAGTCTACAGAAGGGCTAAGTCATATTGTCAGTTTAATAGGTAGACTATTGAGCCTTTATGAAAACACTATGATTATAAAAAGAATAGGCTTTGCTCAGGTTTGCACAGAAGTAGAAATCACAAAAGAACTCTTAGACTCCATCAATTCAAAAGGCTTAATGAGAATGGCAACTTGTTTGATGAAATCATCAAATTCATCTATATGTGGAAGCCAGAGACAAATAATCTGGTGAAAGTATAGATTGCAAAAGTTCCTACAAGCAATAAGAATACCACCCAAGCTAACTAGGGATGCAAGGAGTCTGATATTTATTCATGACCGATTCATAACAAATGAAACCTCAAAAGAAAAAGAAGAAAGCATCAAGAGAACTAGTTCTCCACCTATTAAAGTAGAAATAAACCTAAAAAGGGATACTGCCTGATAAATGTAAATTGCATCATATTTTAGGGCATAGTTTGATATGTGTTTAGTCGTTAATTCGATCATTTAGTATGTGTTTAGGTTAGAATTGTGGTAGTTTGTTAATTATTTGTATTTTAATTGTTTTAAGGGTTAGTAAAAGCTTTTGAGCTTAAATATTATATTTTTAAGATACCTTGATGTATTTGCTAGTGTTTCAGGGTTAATATCGAAGAACGGAGGAGCTTCGGAAGACATTCAAGCCTAAACAACAGGCCACGATCATGACAGAAGCTTCAGGAATGGCCCACAATCGTGGCCTGCATGTCACGATCGTGACAGAAAGCTCATATATGAGCCATGATTGTGGCCTGCATTAGGCAGACATGCAGACATTTATGAACTTCACATTTTGAGGGACTTTTTAGACCTTTTGGACCATAAAAATGCCCTAGGATTACCCAAAACATAAGAGACTATTTAAAGAACAACAAAAGAAGAAAGAAGGGAGCTTTTTCGTGCAGCCACTTTCTTATGAGCCTCCATTTTTTTACTACACATTTAGAAGCTATTTTCTTTCACTCATATAACCATGTAATTAAATTCATCAACATAAGTAGTGAATAAAAAAAATGAAGATATCCTATTCAACTCATTTTGACTTCTTTTATTTTATCGTTCTAAGAAAAAAAAAGGTAAAAACTTATGTTTTAACAACTCACACACAGAGCTATGGATAATACACAGAGAGTTAAGGGTATTTCATAACTAATAGATTGAGCAGTAGCTCATAGACCACCTAAAAAGGAATATTTATTATTTGATCCATACCTGACATAAGAAGTCCAATAGGAGCAATACTTGAAATGGCAATCCATAAAAAAATGTCGATATTTAGATTGGCTAAAACAAGGCAATAGTCAAAAGAAATTACCGAATAGCTTAATAGAGTTGATATGACTGCTACCCTAAAAGAGAAAGAGGAAGAGAAAGAGAGGAGGAAGAGGAAGAAGAAGCAGTCCTAACGTGCTTCCCAGATCAGTAGGTTTCCTGACTCCGTTGCCTTCCTAGATTGTCCATTCTAAGTTTTTATTTCCTTTTTGTTTCAATTTTATTCATGTATAAAGTTGGAATGGTAGAATGTTGATGATGTTTTAACTCTTCTTTGGGATTTTATTTTGATTTAATGATAATTTAATTGATTGTGTTTATTAGATGAATGTCGTGATTTGATTGCGTCTTTGCATAATTCGGTAACAAACTGAGAGGGTGAATTGAATGAAAAATGATTAGATCGTAGTAATGAGAGTTAGGCAATTTAATAGAAACTGTGACAAATCATATATTGGTAATTGTGCAGAGAGAGATCTCGTGTGGTATTCCGATAGTTTATTAGAGTGCTTCAGATCTAATTAGAGTTTTGGATAATTTGTGAATTGAGAGATTATAAATTTCATAACCCAATTGGGGTTAATGGCTATAACTTAAGAGAGAGTAATCAACCCTAGGATTGTCTAGAACCGACACCCATTAACATATAATTAGCTAGGTTAGCATTAATGATAGGTAAAATCCTCTTTCTCATAACTTGGTAAATTCTTGGTTGGTTTCTATTGTGCATTCTTGTTGCTAAATTGTTAATTCTTTCGTGTTTAATTTCTCAATTAATTGGTTGAATTCAATTCTTGTATTTACTTCCTGTTGCTTTATTTATTTTTAGTTTCATATCTTTTCAACCTTAGATTTTTAGCATTAGACTAATCCCCCTTCTCGTGGGATCGACACCTCTTATACTATAGTCGGAACTCATGCGCGTACAGTATTAGAGGGCATGTCAATTTTAAAGCTCGAACGACACAATCAAGTTTTTGGCACCGTTACCGGAGAGGGTGAAGAATAGCTTAGTTCTTTTAGTTTAAGGCATTTTAGTTAGATTTAGGTTTTTGTTTTTCCCATTTTTCTGAGTGTGTCCATACTCTTGCATGAACACAAGAGTTATAAGAAGTTCAAGTCGCATAGCTAAAACTGCAGAGCTTGATATAACTTATCTAAAACGTTCAATTAGAAGAGCTCGGCGTGAAGAAGAAGAAGAAGTCGCAAAAGCAACAATGGCCGAGGAGTTTCAGGAAGAGTTGGATCAAGGAGCAAACTAAGGGCATCAATCGAGAGCTCTTATGGACTTTAAGAGACGGGGCTTCAATGCAACCAATCAAGGTGTAGCTAGGCCACCTATGTAAACAACTTTATTTAAAATCAAACCAGCCCTTCTAAATATGGATCAACAAAATGTGCAATTTTATGGATTAATGAATAAAGAATCGAATGCAAATATTATCAGTTTCTTTGAAATCTGCAATACCTTCTGTTATCATCAGATATCAGAGGATGCTGTAAGAATGAGACTCTTCCCTTTTACCTTAAGGGATAGAGCAAAAGCTTGGTACCATTCCCGATTAATGTCACCACTTGGGACTAATTAGTTCGTGCCTTCTTAGATAAGTACTTTCCCCTACCAAGACTACGAAGATTATCAAAGAGATCACAAACTTTCAGCAGGGTGATGGGGAATTGATTTATGAAGTGTGGGAACGATACAAATACTTGCAAAGAAAATGTCCACACCATAACCTACCTAAAGAATTTCTTTTACAAATGTTCTATAACGGAGTAACCCACATACGAGAGTCACAATTGATGTGGCTTCAGGAGGATCACTTCTGAGGAAGATGGTAGATAAAACAGAAGAGCTGTTACAAGAAATGACAGAGTAATAATTGTTTATGGATGAACGAGCAGAGTAGACAACTCGTAAATCTCCATAAGAAAAAAAGAGTTGTAGCTGTCATTCAAATGACAGAAATACAAGCTAAAATTGATAATTTAACTCGATAGCTAAACAATATGAAGGCTTCATCCTCAAATGCAGTAAAAGTTGTTCAGCTGAAGTGTGAGCTTTGTGGGTAGATGGATCTTGATACAGTCTATTGCTTCCTGATGAAGGATAATGGATCAGAGCAAGTAAATTACATGGGAACTCAATACAATTGAGGAGGGGGAAACAATCCCTACTCCAACACATACAACCCTTGGTGGAAAAATCACCCAAACTTCTTTTGGACAAACAACGCTAGAAGATAGTTCAGACATCAAGGACCACTGGCTTTCAGCAAGACAAACTGAGTTCGATGGAATCCAAACTGGACAAAATCTTAGACAAGCTTAGAACCTTAGATGATGCACAAAAGAGTTTGGAAGGTAGATTTAAACAAGTAATAAAGAATCATGCCTCTTCAATCCACAATCTAGAGGTCGACGTAAACTAATTATCATACGCTAGCATTTCGAGAAAAAAATTGAGGGAGCAACTAAAGGCTATTACACTTCAAAGTGGGAAAGAACTTGAACCACCCACAAAGATAATAGAGGAGCCCTTCTTTCCTGTTGAGGAAGATTGAGAAAAGGAGAAAGAAGTGAATATGAGCGAATACCCTCCTTATGTTACCCCTCCACCATATTAACCTAAGATTCCTTTTCCTCAAAGATTACAAAAGAAGAAGTTGGATGCACAATTTGCAAATTTTTTTGAGAAATTAAAGACATTACAAATAAATCTCTCATTTGTATAGGCTTTGGAACGTCTACTAAATATGCAAAATTTTTCAAGGACATATTATCAAAGAAGTGTACGTGGGAAGATAACCAGATGGTAGCTCTAACTAGCACTTGCAGTTCCATAGTCACCAGCCAAATGCCATCTAAATTAAAGGATCCAGGGAGTTTCATAATACTCTGTGTTGTTAGTGAATTTGAATTCACAAAATGGTTGTGCGACGTATAAGCAAGTATTAATCTTATGCCTTTATTGCTATTCAAGAAGCTGGGGTTGGATGAGGTCAAGTCAACATTGATGTCAATTTAACTGACTGATCAATCTATTAAAAGACCGTTTGGAATAGTGGAAGACGTTCTGATGCAAGTGGACAAGTTCATTATTCCTATAGATTTTGTGGTTCTCGATTTTGAAGAAGATAAGAACTATCCACTGATCCTTGGTCGACCGTTTTTGAGTACAGGAAAAGCTATCATTGATGTTCATGAAGGGAAATTAACACCTCGAATAGGTGAATATCAGATCAAATTCAATATGAATAAAGCTTTAGAGAATCCAACAGAAAGCAGCGCGTGCATGAAGGTTGAAATTATGGATCAAAATTTGCAAGAACAACTTGAGAGTTGCATTGCAGAAGTATAGTCAATGGAAGCAAAGATAGATAATGGATATGGGGAACTAGAGTCTAAAGGAGATTATGAGATGGAGGAGTTGAATGTTCAAATGCATCAAGATAAATTAGTCTGGATTTAAGCACCCATCCCACCATCCACAATAAAACCACCCACATTAGAGCTTGAACCTTTACCTACACATCTTAGATATACCTTTCTAAGTGAAGGTCAATCATCTCTAATCAATTGAATAAGAAACAAGAAAATAAGGTGGTAACAATTGTTAGAAAGCGAATGAAGGACACCAGATGGTAGATTTATGATATTCGAGGTATAAGACCAAATGTTTGCATGCATTGAATAAACTTCAAGGAAGGATGTAGAACGATGAGGGAGTGTCAACGAAGGTTGAACCCTAATATGAAGGAGGTGTTCAAGAAGGAAATAATCAAACTCTTAGATGCAGGGATAATTTATCCCATCTCTAATAATGAATTGGTCATTCCAGTACAATGTGTACCTAAAAAGGGTAGAATGAAGGTAATAGAAAGTGAGAGTGGAGAAGTAATTTCAACAAGAATGGTCATAGGATGGAGAATGTGCATAGATTATTGCAAACTCAACTCAGTGACTAAAAAAGATCATTTTCCTCTCCCGTTTATAAACCAGATGATAGAAAGGATGGCTAGTCATTCGTTTTATTACTTCTTAGATGCATATTTGGGATACAATCAGATCTTCATTTACTTTGATGATCAAAAAAATACCACATTCACCTGCCTTAATGGTACCTTCACATACAGACAGATGCCTTTTGGACTATGCAATGCTCTGATTACAATTTAAAGATGTATGATGTCTATATTTACCGATATGATCGAAGATATAATGGAGGTGTTCATGAATGATTTTTCAATTTTTGGAGACTCTTTTGAAATGTGTTTAACCAATTTGAACAGAGTACTTCAAAGATGTGAAGAGTCATATTTAGTGCTGAATTAGGAAAAATGCCATTTTATGGTACAAAAGGGAATAGTATTAAGGCATAAAATCTCACACCAAGGATTTGAAGTAGACAGAGCAAAAACAGAAGTTATAGAGAAACTCCCACCACTAAGCAATGTAAAAGGTGTACAAGGATTCTTAGGTCAGGCATGATTTTACTGTCGATTTATTAAAGACTTCTCGCAAATTGCTAAACCTTTCACAAACCTGTTAGTCAAGGATGTGCCCTTTCTGTTTGATGACAAGTTTACGTCTGTCTTCAACAAACTAAAGGAGGCACTAACATCAACTCCAATTCTATCACCACTAGATTGGACACTTCCATTTAAGGTTATGTGTGATGCAAGTGACCAAGCCATAGGTTGTATATTAGGCCAAAGGAAAGATAAAAAGTTGTATGCAATCTACTATGCTAGTAAGACCCTTGCAAGATCTTAACTTAATTACACCACCACAGAGAAGGAATTACTCGCAGTAGTGTACGCATGTGATA
This sequence comes from Erythroxylum baracoense, assembly GCA_025629805.1. NCBI lineage: Eukaryota > Viridiplantae > Streptophyta > Magnoliopsida > Malpighiales > Erythroxylaceae > Erythroxylum > Erythroxylum baracoense. Next base: position 26,814,010 of record JAOTAY010000191.1, on the reverse strand, counting down.
AATTTCAACAGTACCTCCTGGGATCAACGGTAATCGTATTCACTAATCACACGACATTAAATATCTTTTAACAAAAAGGATGCAAAACCAAGGCTCATTCGATGGGTGTTACTCTTACATGAATTTGATATAGAAGTGAGAGATAAAAAGGGGGTGGAAAATATGGTCACAAATCACTTATTAAAATTGGAAAGATGGGAATGCAAGCCAAGTGAAGATATTAATAATTTCTCTGATGAAACCCTGATGTTGCTTGAAAATTTGGCTATACCATTGTTTGTCGATATCGCAAATTATGTTACCAATGGTAAGCTTCCTTCTGATTTATCTTATCAACAAAGAAAGAGATTTCTATGTGAGTGTACCCAACATCTATGAGATGAGCCAATTTTATATAGAATATGCACTGTCGGGTTAATGCGGCAATGTATTCCGAAGGAAGAAATGTTGGATGTCTTAAAGTAATGTCATGAAGGTCAATATGCTAGTCATTATGGAGCTAACAAAACGGCAGCTTAGATACTCAAGAGTTGATTTTATTGGCCACAATTATTTAAGGATGCTCAAACTTTCATGGCACAATGTGATCGATGTCAGAGAATATATAACATCTCCAAAAGAAATGAGATGCCTTTATCCAACATTTTAAAAGTAGAAATCTGTGATGTATAGGGTGTAACATCCCCTCACTTATGGGAAGGGTATTTTGGTAACCGGTGCGTACCCTATGGTAATGGGGTGTTACATAGGGCATCGAATTTATGGATCCTTTCCTGTCCTCAATGGGGAACATGTACATTTTAGTAAGGGTGGATTATGTTTCACGTTAGGCTGAAGCAGTGACATCTCCAAATAATGATGGAAAGGTTGTGCAAAAGTTCAACAAACGGTTATTCAATTGGTTTGGAGTGCCACAAATGATAATAAGTGATGGAGATACACATTTTTGCAACAGATCTTTTGATGCCCTCCTAAAATGATATTGAGTGCACCATCGCATTGCTACACCTTATCATCCACAAACTAGTGGCCAAGTGGAAGTTGTTAACCGAGAGCTGAAACGAATTTTGGAAAAGACGGTGAATAGCTCCATGAAGGACTGGGAAATAAAGCTAGATGATGTTTTATGGGCTTATAGGACTGCTTTCAAGACACCTATCGGAATAACTCCTTATAGGCTTGTATATAGAAAAGCTTGTCATTTTCTGATCAGACTAAAACAATGAGCGCATTGGGCAATAAAAGCATTAAATTTTGATTGGAAGCAAACAGGAAAAAGATGACTTCTGTAACCGGATGAACTAGAAGAGTTTCATTACAATGTGTACAAAAATGCCAAACTCTACAATGAAAAGGTAAAGAAATGGCACGTTTCTCATTTTAAGGAATTTAACGTAGGAGACGTAGTGCTGCTATATAATTCAAGGTTGAGGCTATTTCCAAGGAAGTTAAAATCTCGATGGAGTGGACCTTTTACAATGATTTAAGTTTTTGATCATAAAGCCCTCAAACTGGAAAATGCTAACAAGGAAAATTTTAAGTTCAACGAGCATCATTGCAAATTATATCTCGGAGGAGTGATTTTTAAGGACAAGGAAGTGATTTCCTTATATTTGAACAATTAAAGACACCTCTAAGGATGTAAGGTCAAGCTAATGACTATAAATTAGCACTTTCAGTAGTTCGATTAAAATTGTTGTGTTTAGTTAGTTGCTTTGAATTTTAAATAAAAGTTTAATAATTTGAATTGATTTGGTATTACTAATTCTTTCACTCTCTTTAAGCAATTCTAAGTTAAGACAAGAATCTCGGGTGTCCAGCAGATTTGTTCTCAGTCCCTCACCATCATCATCTCTACCCCATAAGGTTTTGTTTCTAACCCTTTTCTTTTAACGTTAGTTTTTGTTTTTTTTATTTTATGTTACTTCCTTCCATATGTATTTGTTTGTCTCCTTCTCACATTAAGGACAATGTGTTGTTCAAGTATGGGGAGAGTTATGTGTTTTCCTTTGAATGAGAATTTTGCATATTTTTATGTTAGTGTGTTTAGGTTGCATATTATGAATTCAGTGAATGTATCAATGGCTTAGATGGAATGAAATCAATTTAATTTGGAACACAATCTATTAGGTTACGAAGAGTCATTAGCTCACGAAATTAGTGATCTGGGTTAGTACAAGCTTTTCAGCTTAAATATTATGTTTTTGAGTTACTTTGATGTGTTTGCTAGTGTTTCAGGGTCGGTATGGAAGAATGGAGGAGTTTTAGAAGTTGGGGTCGAAACAATGGGCTACACACATGACACAAAGCTCTAGGAATGGCCCACGATTGTGACAGAAGGCTTATATGTGAGCCACAATTGTGACTTGCGATAGGCAGGCGCATAGACACTTATGATCTTCACATTCTGAGGACTTTTTAGACCTTTTAGACCCCACAAAGTCCTAAGGTTACCTAAAACATAAGAGAATATTTAAAGAACAACAAAAGAAGAAAGAAGGGAGCTTTTTCGTGCAACCACTTTTGGAAATCCTAAGAGAGAAAGAGGAGGAGAAAGAGAGGAGGAAGAGGAAGAAGAAGCAATCTCAAAGTGCTTCCCCAATTAGAAGGTTTCCCGACACTGCTTCCTTCCCAGATCGCCCATTCTAAGTTTCTATTTCCTTTTTGTTTCAATTTTGTTCATGTATAAAGTTGGGATGGTAGAATGTTGACGATGTTCTAACTCTTCTTTGGGATTTTATTTTGATTTAATGATAATTTAATTGATTGTGTTTATTGGATGAATGTCATGATTTAATTACGTCCTTGCATAATTTGGTAACAAACTGAAAGGGTGAACTGAATGAAAAACAAATAAATTGAATTAATGATAGTTAAATGATTTAATAGCAACTGTGATAAATCTTATTGGTAATTGTGCAAAGAGAGATCTCGGGTGATATTCCGATAATTTATTAAAGTGCTTCAGATCTAATTATAGTTTTGGATAATTTGTGAATTGAGAGATTACAAATTTCATAATCCAATTAGGGATTTTAAATTAGGGTTAATGATTATAACATAAGAGAGAGTAATCAGCCCTAGGATCGTCTAGAAATGACACCCATTAACACATAATCAATAAGGTTACCATTGATGATAGGTAAAATCCCCTTTCTCATAACTTGGAAAATTCTTAGTTAATTTTCATTGTAATTTCTGAATTAATTGGTTGAATTCAATTCTCGTATTTACTTCCATTGCTTTATTTATTTTTAGTTTCATATTATTTCAGCCTTAGAATTTTAGGATTAGACTAATCCCCCTCCTCATGGGATCGACACCTCTTATACTACAGTGGCGACCCGTGCGCTTGCAATATTAGAGGCCTTATCAATTTTAAAGCTCAAACGACACAATCACTGCCCATAAAGAGGAAATATACCAAACAATGCTTACTAATGATGATGTAAATATTAGTAATAAGGATCAAACTAAAAGTATAAACTTTGATCCAAAACTTAGTCTAATTCTTAAGCCAAGTGATGGAAATTTTAATGAAAAGAAAGAGTTGTAGGATAATAAGCCTCTGAGATTTAACTCAATAAATCCATTACTAGTAGGAGCAATCTAGGTCATAAATCTATAAGGGAAAAATCTAGCAACTCTCCAAAGTAATGAATTATGTTATATGAAATGTTAAAGGTTGAATAGCCATAATATATAGTAGGTTCTTAAGGAATTTCCATTCTAGAAGAAACCTCATTTTGTTGGTTTAGTGGAAACCAAAATATATATAAAAAAAAAGACTAGCACTAGAAGTGTCTATGGTTTTGGGAGAAAGGATAGGTAAGCCTTCCTAACCATGGGTCTCACTATAATGGAAGAATTTTGATCTCCTAAAGGAAAATTGGATGGTTGGAAATATTCCAAGGTCCATCTTCATTTATTCATTTAGCCTCTAGCTAACAAAATAAGATATTGTTCTCTTTTAAGAGCAAAACTTTAATAATTCCTCTACTTTTCTACTGTTTGAAGGCCTAAGTGCTTATAAATGGAAAAGGAGTATCTTTACATATAAAATAAATCAACCATAGTAGCATTTTAGGTCTTAGCTCTAGCCTTTAAAACTTTAATTTCATGGTATACTAAGATTTTGCCTTCCTCTTTAGATTGGCAGTAATATTCTAGGGTAAGCATACCCTACTATTTATTCCCAAGTCATCAGAGGACTAAGAGGAGAAGAACTAAGAGTTAATTAAGTATGGTTCTCCATAGACTTTGAAGGGGAATAGGTTTGAACATAAGGATTAATGGTTCTTACAAGATATGTAGCCACAAGTGATGCACAAGTAGGGATGGGTAGGAATGTCGCCACACTCTGAAAATTTGAGCCTGGTTTTGAATTTTGACATTTATTGATAAAAAAATTAAATAGGGAGTTATAGATAACAACAACTTTTTAAAAAAGCTCAAGAGAACAAGAAGAGAGGAAATTACGCAAACAAAGGAAGAATATAGAAACTTAAGAGACTTAAAGAATCTAGGGATGGGGGATGGACAAGAAGGGAAGCAAAGAAACAGGAACATTTAAACGTAATTAGAAGAGCTAAGGATATTTAAGTCTACCATTAGAGATAATCCAGGATATGGTGAAGGCTTGAGGGAAGGAGAAGCATGATGTCTCGTTTCATTATCAAGCTTTATTCATAGATATAGTTGTTATAATATAGGTTAAGCAGTTTATAGTGTGTTAAATTCAATCAATATAATTGTTAAATTTTAAACATGTGATTTATATACAAAATAAACTTGGTCTTAATGAAGGGGTTTATTTTTCAAATTGAAGTTATAGTAACTGAATTTGAAATTTTACATAGACATAACTTTTTTTATAAAATAACAATTGAATATAATGATACAATTTAATATGCACAAATCATATGATATATCCAAAAGTATAAAGTCTAAAAGTATGCTAAGTCCATATTATAATAGTATCTAACTATGAGTTCACTATATTCTAGGTCTAAAATGTCTTCCACCTATAACCTATATAATTTAGTATTTTACACAAAAGATCAAAATCAATAAGGAAATAGCAATGTATATAACGTTATATCAAAAGAACTTGAGATTTGACTTCTTATTTAGTCCAAAATTCTTTAACTTTGTTTTTTCTTAGTTCTTTGAGTTAAAGAAGCACTTTCCAAAGTTTTGAATCTAAGTTTTGATATAATATTCTAAGGTGAGATATTGCTTTCATTTTTTTCTTCTTCTAGCCCCTTGCTCTTAATTTAAACTAGCTTATTGCCTTTTTTGTTGTTTATGCTCCTTATGGATTGTTGAGTTATAATTGCATCAATGACTTGACTATGTTATGAAGCCACAACATATGACTTGACTTCCTGCAATATATGATAAAAACAAAGTAAGATATCATTTTTTATGTAATTAATTAGTCTAGGAAATACTACAATAAAATTGTCATAAATTGTTACTAAATTATCATTTTTCAGAAGAAGATGGTATTTTTACAAATTCTAATATTATGACCATAATTTGCAGTGTTGCATTTAACTATGCCATTTTTTCTTGTTGATAGATTGTCTTATCCTTTTTTTAATCTTAGCCAAGTGATACGTCATCTCCCTCGTCCTTCTTATATATTGGATCATCTAACTCAGCAACTATATGGGTGTTGTTGGATTGGAGCCAATACTTTGTTATTTATTCAAAGAAATTATGGGTGCTCTTTGAGTGGAGCAAACAATTTGTTGTTCATCTAAATAAGTTGTTACTATTATTGGATTAAAGTCAATATCTTATTGCTCATTTATAAAAGTTGTTGGTGCTGTTGGAAAAGAGTTAATACAAACTTCATCGTCATCAGTTGTTAATATTGTTGGAATGGACCCAATCATTATTAAATGTTTTTGTTGTTGATAGTATGATTTCAATATGGAAATCATCCAAATAATAGTATGATTTCCATATGGTAATCATCCAAATAAAATATTATATTGGACGAATTTAACAGGATAATTTTCACCTTTAAATAGATTTTAATTGTACTTTCTTTTCTCTTTTCAATAAGCTAGATCAACTACTTAGCTTTATCATTAGTTTTAAGTACCCAAAGACCATCTTTAAAGGACTCAACATGAATTCTTAATTCATACCATAAACTACAATACAACAAACAGGAGTTTTGTTTACATTTTCATTTGCTATGATTTAAAATTTGTAGTTAAAAGTTACTATTTGACTACAAAATTTCAAAATCGTAGCCTATTAAAACAGTACTACTATCGTTAAAAATGTTCATAAGGTTTTTAAAACTATTAACTGCGTTTATAATATATTACATTTGAAATTCATAGCTAATAAAATTTGACGATGTTTTTAAAAGTGGACTTATTTTCGTAGAAAAAAGTTTTTAGTACAAAATAATTTTTGTAGTTAATAAACTATGGTGGCATTTTTAACTATGAACTTAGTTTTGTAGCAAAAAGTTTTTAGCTATGAAATTTATTCATAGATAAAACATAAATGTATCCTATATCATAACTTTTAGCTACGTTTTTCACTACGAAAATATTTTCATAGCCAAAAAGTTTTAGCTATAAAATTTTATTCTCAACTAAAACACAAATCTATCATAGATTCTTTTAGCTACATTTATCCAAAACAAAAAAAATTTCAGTCAAAAAATTGCCCCCAAAAACCAATTAAGCAATGTTGTTTTCTTTTATTTGATAACCTAACAAACCAATTTGTTTAATCTCATTATTTCCTCTCATTGTTTCTTCTTCTCTCACTGTTTTAGCTATGAAGTTACCCTTATTTTAACTCTGATTATAGTTATCTTGCCCCCAGTTGTGGTGATATGATTATGGTAGTCTTCTTTTCTAGTTCTCAGGTACTCCCCTACTTTGGTTCTGACTATGGTCTTCTTGGCTCCAGTTGTGATGCTCCAATTGTGGTAGTCTTCTTCTCTGATTTTCAGGTACTTCTCTAGTCTCTCTCTCTCTCTCTCGCTCTCTCTCTCTCTCTCTCTCTCTTTCTCTTGTTTTTTTTTTCCGATTCTCTGACCATATCTTCAGTACTCCTCTCTTAGGTTCAACATTCATGCATCCTCTATTGTTGCTTTGTAACTTTAACTATCCCACTTTCCCTCTTTAATGGTTTCATTGGTTTTCTATGTCTTTCGTTGGTTTGGTATGTGTGTTGGGTTTTGGTTGAGTTTTGATAACTTTTTTGAATGTTTAGTTGAATCCAAGTTATAGGGAAATTTATGTTTTCATATTTTGGTACAAAAAAAACTTTATGGGAGAAGCTAGGGTGCAAATTTTGTTTCTTTTTTGAGAAAACAAAAGTGTTCAGTGAATATGACATTGATTTTGAAGGTTTGGTTAAATAAGCTCTTAAGGAAAATGTGAAGAAAGTAGGAGCTTCAATTAAGGACTTAAGTTAGGAGCATCAATTAAAGACCTAAGATGTTAAAGTGTTGTAATTTTTTCGTAAGATTGGAGCTAGTTCCTTCTCTAATTTTAAAATTTTAGGTCTTTTTTTGGAATTAGAATATCAAAACAGTTTGATGATTCAAGAAAACAATCATTTACGAAATTGAGTACTTATACTTGGGTGCTCAAATTTATTTTTTTGTGGTTATTTAGTCACTCTTAATGCTTTTTGTTAAATCAATTTTTGACTAAGCGAGTCAATGGTATTCACTACTTTTTTCTACTACTTGGTGAATGCAAGTATTGAAGATACTAGAATTATATGATTTGCTAGGCAAATCATCATAGAAGAATTTGTTTATGGTTTAATTAGTTTGATTGGATTAATTTTGGGTTAAGACCTTCTTTTCCAGAAAATATATTCGTTATGATGCATCTTCTATTCATTTGGTGTACTATGAATTATAATGAATTTCCATGTTAGTGTTTGAGCACACAGTAATAGAATCAAACATTAGAGGTTAATCCATTTGCATGTCCAGTATGTTATAAATCTCTGGTAAGAAAGGTTCCTCCAGGTTTTAACTTGTAAGTCACTGATTGAGCCTAGGGTTAAGGTCAATAATAATTTTACTATAAGTGCACTATGTAGTTGAAGCTAGCATAGGCAAGTATGGTTCGATCCCACGAAGACAATAAGTACTAGTAGTTACCCTTTTTCTATTATCTAACCTAAGAATTAGATTGTTGGATTTTTGTTGAAATTAAAGCTAAACAATTAAACTAAATTAAGATTAAACAAATTTGAACTTATAGCAAGTAGAATACAAAAAAAATCAATATAAAATAATAGCATCTAGGTTATCAACCCCCCTAAGAATCTTTGAATTGTTAACTTTTTATCATGCAATCATATTATTGATTATTAGACTGTGGAAATTCCTATCTTATTTAAATAGCTCTCTTGAGACTATTAACAACTAATCCATCATTTGACTAACAAAAATCTTTCTAGTTAAAGCCTTTAGGATTGCATTATCGATTTATGAATTTCACTATTAGATTTGACCTTGATCCAGAGGATTTATGTTAGCTTATCTTTAGGTTTGTATACAACTCCTTCCAATTATAGTGGATCTATTCGTATAAGTGGATTTATAAATCTCAATCACATGAATTCAAATCATGAACTTTTTTTTGGATATATTAGAATGAGAATATAACGCATAATATATCTCAATAAACCAATCAATAAAATTGCATTAAATAAAAGATAAAATCATATTGCTATCACAACTTAGGGTTCATCACACCAAGGCAATAACCAAATTTAGTGCCTATCTATAGAAAACAAAACCAAAGATAAATATGTAGAAGAACTAATAAAAAACAAACTATGAAATATCCTAAAACTAACTTTTTAAGTATCGAATATACAATAAAACTATGAAATATCAAGGAAAATTTATTAAATATGAGTGCATAATTATAGTCAAATATGCATCTATCAATCACTATGCATACATGTTAAGTGTCTTTTATGTTTTCCTTTACGTTATAGTTTAATAACTAGAATTTGAAGGTCAATAACTTACAGGTCTAGCTTTAAATCCCGTAAATTGTTTTTCAATAAACTCTATGTCCTTAACTGAGATGGGTGGACGATGAACTTTTCACATTTTCAGTATATATATATATACATATATATTAGAAAAGTTCGTAAATGTGCTGGGGGCTCCAGCAATTTTCGGTTGGGAAACTAAAGAATGTTTGTTGATCGTTGGCACTATAAGATTTGTTTTAAGCTTTGGTGAGAGATAGGTTAGTTTTACTAGAAACCCCATTTTTATAATCCAATCCTTAAAAAAAAACTCCCTTTTATTAGTATTGGAAGATATTGTAATTTCACTTATAAATGTCAATCCTTTAAAGGATTGCCCTAAATCACAAATTTTTGAATTTACAGGAAATGGTTACATGTTATACTGACAACTTGTTTGTATACTTGTTTGTTGCAAATAAATCTTCTCCTTTTAGGATGACATTGCAAACAACCGTGACATAGGCTTGTCATAAAGCAGTCTAAACGCTCATCAAGGTAGAGGGCAAATGTAATGAAGGCTGTATAATACCTGGGCTTGAATTTGAGTCATCGCAGAATATGGAGAGATTAAGAATCTTAGTGCCACGTTTCATTGCATGGAGTACTTCTCTAGAGAAAAAGGATCACCATCTTGAAAAATCCTAAGAACAAGCATGAGGGACTTGACAACCACCATCCATTTCCTTATCTTGCCAATTCTTTAGGCAATAGCTTGTGCATAAGCAGTGGCATATAGTTTATTAGATGGGATGAGATCCAGCAGTTCCTGCATGAAAGGTTCATCAATGGACACTTCATCAGGTCTCGTGACTTTAAGAATCAAAACTTCGAGGTTTGAGGAATTATTATTGGAAACGTTGGCAAGGCTCATACTAGTTTGGTCTTTCACAACCCCAAATGCTTCTTTAAATTGCTAGGCATATTTCGATCAATCTTTGTCCTTACAACTGCAAAATTCCTTAAAGTGCTTGATTTGTAATTGGTATCTTGTATAGGAACAAATTATCATCCTTTAATGTTATATTCTTTTTTTGTTCAATTTAATGATATTGATATAATTTTTTTTATATATATAATGCTCGGTATTTTAAATTAATAATATTTCTATAGGACATTTTGAATTGATAATATTTCTATATGATTTAATTTTATAATAATGAGCAAATAATTCAAAATAAAAATTATGTTGATACATTATATACAAAATGTATTATTCAATACCATGGATTAAAAATGTAACAAATAACATATCACTACATTTTTAAAAACATATTAAATAATATTTTCCTACATTATAAAAATGTAACAAATAATAGTTCGTTATGTTTTGAAAAGCTTAGCAAATATCATTTAGCTATGTTATGAAAAACATAGCCAATACTATATAACTACGAAGAGAAAAAATGTAGGCAAAAACTGTTGGCTACGTTTTATTGTCATTTCCAATTATTTGACACCAAATTTTGTTCCCTCCAATCACGACTAATATTCAATTTTTAGCTACCTTTTTTTAATGCTTTAGCTACGATTTTTAGAAATGTTGCCTATAATATTTAACAATGGGAAATTGGTGATGCTTTATATGATAAAATCAAAACGTTACAAATAAATATAGGTGACATTTTTTGAACAATTGTTTACATTTTTTCGTAGCCAATTATCTTTTTGGTTGAAATTCTAGATTCTTTAAATTAAGTATAAATTTTATTATATGAATTTGGTCTAACTCTAAACCAAAAGCATCATGTTTGCAACAACTAGAACTTGCAGTTTAAACCTAAAACAAATCACCATAGAATACAATATAAATTCATTTACCTATTAAAACAACGTTATGAATACCCCAAAATACAATAAAAATGCTTTATACCCCACAACTATATTCAAAATAATCATACTCAAGCATTAGGATCATATTCCATAAAATTCCAAAGTCATCTACATTCTTTTTTTCATTAATATTTTAACCTAATTTCCTACCTACAAGCTTAAAATGAAAAGTTATCCATAATTATGTCTAAAACATCTTATGCAAAAACTAAGATTATATTGAATCGTATTTAATAAATATTTTTTAGAAAATTTTATATATTCCCTTTTGCAATAAAAGTTGAAACTGAATCAAACTCTTCAACAAACTTCTTGATAGTTTTCCCTAAATTGACGTTTTGAACTGACAAAAAATAATAAGAGAATTAAGGATCATCCTTAAAATCATACAAAAATAATAAGGGAATTAGACTTACAATCATTGTCAATAATATTAAATTTGATTTTTGAAAATATGATATAATATGTAATATTGATCATTTCCGATTTTTTACCATATTGCAATTATTTTGAATTATATTGCAATAAATATATTTATATATGGTAATTAATATAATGATATATGAATGTATATAAAATAATTGTAACTAGTATAATGATTTATGAATGTATAGATAATAGATAAATTTTCTCATATCATCGATACAGGCCACCATTTGGTGACAGTTTTCTGAATCGTCGCCAAATGGTATATATCTTCTGAATTATTCGAAAACGATGTCGTTTTTTTTACAACAAACAACATCATTTTCTACTAGGTTAACTCTCTTCATTTTTGTGTTAACCATCTTATTTCCTCTTGGTTCACTGTTGAAGAAGTGTCATCTCATTTGTTGTGGTCATCTCCTATGTTGTGGTCGTTACCATTGAACAAGTGTCATATCCTGTGTTAGTACTGTTCTTCTTTTCTTTTTTCAAAAACCCTCCTTATGTTGTGCTTTGTTTTTTTGCTACGTTTTGGAGTTTATTTGGGTTTTGTGTTATGTTTATGGTGTATGGGTTTTTGTTTGTGTTTGTGTTTGCGTTTGGAAAATGGTGAATTTTGTTTCTGTGATTGATATGTATTAATTAACATTTTTTTCAATCTTCCATGCTTGTTTGAGGAAAGCCTGCTAATTGTTTAATGAAAGGTCTATTAGAGAATCAAGGCTACTTCAGCAAGGGATGTTTATGTACATGTTTACCATATGATTGCTTTTATACCAAATCTCTACCACTTATAATATACACATGTATAATTCGAAAGGACTTTACTTCAACTTGTAATGAGGTTGTGATTAGACATAAGAATTATAAGTAAAATGATCAAAACCAAAATCGTTAGCAAGACATCTAAACATATGCAGGAAAAAAATGTATAAGTTGGAACCTTGATATTCAACTCACTTAGGAATGGTTAATTGCTTAATATGAAGAAAATCGACTCACATTGAGGTTTCTTACTACCACCTTTCTTACTTTTTCTTTTTTTGGTACTTTTTATTAATAGACATATGAATAAACAAAATATTTTTAACTATAACACCATGGTTAAGGATGTTTAAAATAGAGAATTTGGCTTTTAATATAGTTATAAAATAAAAGAAAAAGGTTATGGCTCAAAGAAGCCAACTAGGGATATAGAATTGGGTTAGGTTTTTAAGTTAACGGTTGTAGAATAATGAAAATCTTTTCTTAGTCTTATAGCGTTTTTTATTCTTATACATGCATATATCGATTAGGTCTTGAAATGTTCCAAGCAAGTTCTAGAGAAATATTCTAATATAAGATAATAAACTTCAAATGAAATATATATTTATTTGAATGTTTCATTCTTTTATGGCTCAAAATCTTAAATTTTATTTCAAATCACTTCAACTTTGCATGATGACTTATCATTTGATCATCAAATTTTATAAAAGTGCATAATGCTAGCTAATTTAACCATTTGACATATTTTTACTCTTATTCTTAATAGTTTTGAGACCAAATCTTTTAGCATACACACATTTCAATTTATTCATAATATATTTTTTGAGAATATTCATAATATATTTGATGAAACCATATAATGGACTAGTGGAATGTCAACGTGGCGACTAGTTTTCGATGTTTAAAATGCACTCTGCTGGGAGAAATATGGCAAAATTCTCCCCAGTGAAGAACAAATCAATGCACATAATATCTCCTCAACAAACACTAGTTACCCTTACCTTCTATGGCCAATCTTCTTCTTCAAGGTTTTTAGTATCATCTGAATTACCTTTCTTTTTTATTATCTGTATCTCATTTTCTGTTGCGAAGCTATCAGATGAATGTTTAATTATATATATTATATGTTGTGTAAAGCTTCCTTGAATCTTCAATATAATATAGATGAAAATGGAAGTGGTGATAATGTCCTGAAGGTCCGTACATGATTAGAAAAAGCAACTATTTTGGAACAGTCATCGATTCTAAAAACTATGTCTGTTTTATCAAGTATGCATGTGTTCAAATTTGAGTTCCTTATACCAATTGACTTAATTAGGTGAAACGCATTAATTAGGTTAAATGAATTGTATAGGCGGTTCATCTAATTAAGTGATTCATACTACATCTGGGGATTTGTTCACCATATCTTCTGCTAGTTCAATTAAAGCCAAGAATTTGTTAGAAGAGGGCGTCAATAAACTAACACCTAAGGGAAAATCTTTAACTATTTCAATTAATGCCTTTGAACGTGCAAGAACCCTTCTTAGGAATCCAGACATAGAGAACTTTTTTACCTTTTCTACTACGTCTCATGGCACTTGGAATCCAGAAAAATAATTATTTCTTTTCCTTTTAGATGAAATAGGTGTGAAACTTTATTTATTGTTTTATCTGAAGTACTGCTAAAATTCGAATTAAAATTTTCTATTACTTACCATATATTATTATATTATATTGCTTACCGTATTTCTATATTTATATGTATTATTATTTTATTGTTAATAAATATTAATGATTAAGAATAGTAGTCAACATAAATTTATGATATTTTGATCTTATTAACATTAAAATTTTTGGTATCTTTATCTTTCAATATCCAAAATAATTTATTTTTCAGAATTTAAATTACTGACCATGTGTTTTCAACATTATGTTTAAAACTTTGAAAAATTTTACAATTTTAGATGTTCCATTCTATTTTCAAAAAAAACTTGCATGAACAGATATGTACTATGTATAATAGGCATCATTAAAGAATCATTTGTGTATAAATCCATATATTTAAGTAAATTTATAGAGTTTGAATGCATTAGGTCAAAATTGTAATTATTTCAACTTTTGGTGACAATTTTAAAAATTCACTCAAAAAGTTGACCTTTTTGTAACGATTCACAAATTCGTCACTAAAGGTTTGACATTTGGTGACGAAAATTCTAAACTATTCCAAAATGTGTAACCTTTTACAACGAATCTTATTAATCATCGCCAAATACATGCCTTTAGCGAAGATTCTAATATACATCACGAAAAGATGTTTGATCGTCGCCAAAAGAAACGTGGCCAAATCTCAATTTTGTTATAGTGAATAGAGGTTAATTTAAACAAGCTGAACCAAATATTTATAGAAAATACATAAAAGTTTTTTATTAGAGATGACTTTTTTTAATTTCGAGATAATTGATGCTAGAAATAAATTAATTATAATTAATATGTTTAAGATGAAGTAAAAATTTTTAAAATTTTGATTCTTTGTGAAATAGGTTTATCATTTTTTTTGGTATATTTCCCTAATTATACTAGGTTTGCTATAACCTTCTCCTTACATCAGAATTTTTGTCTTTGCATGGAGGCTTCTTAATCAGATAATTTAATTTTGTCAAGTAGATTGACTTAAAAATTGGAAGTTCAATGCACGTATACGTTCATTTTCTGAAGTTTAATGTGCCGACTAAAACTCGACAAGGTATCCTTTTGGCGAAGTGAAGCGCAATTGTACTATGTGAATGGTTGTGAAAGCTTCGATCGCCCTGCAAGCCAAGAATTGTAGGGACATTGCACTTAAATCATATGCCCCAGGTAATGGGGCCTCGATGAAAGGTTAGTGGTGGAAACTTATCCCAATACTTCGAAAGAGCATGTTGAATTGATACTGAAGATGCCTGCTTTATTCCGTAGGTAAGTCACTAGTGACTTAACCAGTAGTAGTTGTCTTAACATCTACATGATAATGTGGTTGCAAGTTAATTAAGTGAAACAAAGCAAATGCGAAAGGTCATATATAGGCAAAATCCTATCAATTCAGGAGTATGACTTCTTAATTATCAATTAAATAAAACTTGTATTATCCAAGGTGAGTTTTCAAGAAACTGCTCGCATTTTAGCAAAAGCTACTCTCAACGATTGTATTGATTGGTAGAAAGACCTAAAAGGAAATGTTGTTTTAAGGGGTATGATATCCGTTAGTACCGGATTCAAAGGATTCGTGCACTGCTCAAGGCAACATAAGAATATTCCTTTGAAAAACAAAAAGAAGAGACTAGTCGAGTGAGAAATGCGAGATATTTTGTTCCACCATAGAGAGTTATTTACTTCTTGCATTTCAAAAAATTTATATGATACATCAAAATAATCATTTAGAGGATTGAATTATTCTTAAGAGTAGATTTATACCTTTCTTAACTAACATGACATGACACTCTTATTTCTATATGTAAGGTGAATCCTATCAATTCAAGAGTATGACTTCTTTATTTTCAATTAATAAAACTTTTATTATTATGCATGCTACGCTCTTAACTAACATGACGTGACACACTTTTATTTCTAGTCTACTTTGGAGAAGCAACCTGGGGTCAGAGTTGGCAGGCCCGTGGGCTACAAGAACACACTTATCATACACTACAAGCAAATCACGTAATAGCGTCGGAATATTTCCGACGGAAATCATTCCGTCGCTACTTCCCGACGGAAGGTAAATATTTCATTGGAAAATATGGTGATTTAGCGACGGAAAATACATCCGTCGACAATACTGTAGAGAAAACTTTCGCGCAAAATCTCTGACGGCATATAGTAATGCCAAAACTCACAGCGTCGGGAAAAGATGCAGGAACCGTGCCTGCAATTTAATTGCTTCGCCACTTTACTGACGATTAACTTACCGTCGATACAAAGCTTTCATTTACAGGCGGATAACTCCTTCCATCGGCAAATTGTTAACAAACGTCGTCGTTTCGATGAAGACGAGACGATAAGCGTTAATCACCGACAGAATAAAGTTTCCGTCGGTAACTGTCGGCATCTTCGTCCACGATTCGTTGAGATAACCCTAGTATACCAACGGAATGTTTTGTGTCCGTTGATAATTGTTTCCAAGGAAACATAGATTAATTTCGTCAGTATTTGAGTTTCCACCGGGTTAAATTGCTGCTCTTTTACCGATAGAATGTTGTGAGTCCGTCGATAACTGTCAGTAGGGAAACTTAGATTACCGACGGAATTATTATTCCGTCAGTATTTGAGTTTCCACCGTATTAAATTGCCGCTCATTTATCGACAGAATGTGCTTGTCCCTCGGTAACTGTCGGCGGTTGCGTCGTCTGGAAACCTAGATTACCGACAGAATGTTATGTTCCGTCGATAATCCAGCAACTATAAGTCGGGGCTGACCCCCTCCCTTCCCCTCGCGCCTTCATTTCTCTTCTCTCCTCACAAACCATTTGATCCAGAGTTTTCCGACTCCTTCTCTCGCGTTTTTTGATTATTGTCTTACTCATCGTTCGCTGTTTGAGGTAAACTCTCTTATAAGTGTATTATTTCTACAAAAAAAAAACATGTTTTTAGTGTTAAACGTCAATGTTTGGTTATATTGAGATTATACATATTGCGTATGAAGTGTTCGATAAAATGCCTTTTATGATATTTAAAATGT
>JAOTAY010000191.1:26783504-26797148 GCA_025629805.1 Erythroxylum baracoense | reverse complement strand
ATGAATTGAAGGGCAAGGGCAGCAGGTCACCGCACCTACCAGACGATCCACCTGCTCCTGATCAGTAGTATAGTATTAGTCATTTACTTTGTATTACAGATATTATTATTTACAATGTAACGTTTTTATTATTAATTAAGATATTTTAATTTTAATTCATTAATCCAAAATTTTATTTAATTATTTATATCTAATTAAATACATATTATTAATAAAATTTTTCGACGATTATAATTTAAATATAATGGAAATATATATTTTTAAAAAATTAATAAAAAAATTTCTGACAAAAATATACATAATTTTCGTCGGTAATTGTCTATATACTATACTGAAGGACAATACTTTTCGTCGGTAATAGGTCAGAATGTACCGACGGACAAAACGTTACTGTCGGTAACTTTACCGACCGTATTAAAAATATTCCAATGCTAAATTTACATACGGGTGAGCAACTTACCGTCGGTAAATTTAGCAACGGAAAATTTCTAACGGTCTGTAACTTTTAAGTTGATATTACCGACGGTTTATTTTATGTCATCGGTAATTTTACCGACGGTAAAGAAACGTGTCGTCGGTAAGTTTAGCTACGACAGAATCTCCGACATTTTTGGCCGTCGGTTTATTCCGTCGGTAATGTTAGATGCCGACTGAATATTTGTCATTTCCGTCGGTATTTTTCATCCCTAATTCACTATTTTCTTGTAGTGATATAAACCTAAATTACGTATTTAACTAACGTAGAATGTCGTATATGTTAAGAGTATAAACAACACCTAATGATCCCTGCCAGTTCTTTTTCTCACTACATGTCGGCGTGTGTGTGTGTGCATATATAATACAAATACATAACTTCTCATTTTATTGCAAGTCAAAGCTATCTGTAATTTGAGGGTAATACAAAACTTTGTTGCTTATTAAATCTTGCACCTGACTTGTGTGTGTGCATATATAATATAAATAAATAACCTGTGACTTGGCTTCCTGTAACGTACAATAAAAACAAAGTAAAATATCAATTTTTTATTGTAAAATATTACAATAAAAGTGTTATAAATTTTTTGCCAAATTATCTTTTTTTTTTGGAAGAAGATGATATTTTTACAAATTCTAACATTGTGACCATAGTTTGTAGTATAGCATTTAACTATGCCACTTTTTATTGGTGATAAACTATCATGGCTTTTTTCAATCCTAGCCAAATGATATATAATCTCCCTCTTCCTCCTCATATATTGGATCATCCAACTCATCAGCTATGTGGGTGTCGCTGGATTGGAGCCAATATTTTGTTATTCATGCAAAGAAATTATAAGTGTCATTTAAGTGGAGCAAATACTCTATTGTTCTTCTAATGTTGTTGTTGTTGTTATTAGAGTAAAGACAATATCTTATTGTTCGTCCATAAAAGTTGTTGGTGACGTTGGAGAAAAGCTAGCATAAACTTCATCTATATGAGTTACTATTGTTAGAATAGACCCAATCATTATTAAACTTTTTTTGTTAATAGTATGCTTTCCATGTGGCAATCATCCGAATGAACTCTTTTATCAAATGGATTTAAATTGATAATTTTCACCATCTAGATAAACTTGATTGTCCTCTCTTTTCTCTTTTCAATAAGCTTGATCAACTCAATACCATCATCATTAATTTTAACTACCCAAAGACTATCTTCAAAGGACTAATGAGAGAAGTTGTACATGAAGTTGTACATGAATTTTTAAGTCATAACATATCCTAGATTCTTTACATTAAGTATGAATTTTATTATACTAATTTGATCGAACTCTAACCAAAAGCATCATGTTTGCATTATATAGCACTTGTAGTTTAAACCTAAAATATCACCATAGAAGCAATCTAATGTAATATTAAAATCATCCTCTCAAGTTATCAGAACATGCATTTGTGAGAACTTTTCATATTCTTGGTAGTAATGGTCCAAAGTTATGTAGTTAATAGGTATTCATATCCTGATTTTATGGAAATTGATAATGTGCTTGATGGAGGTACATTTATATAGGTTTTCTTACAGATTTTGGGGTCCCCTACACTTCTGTTCTCTTTTGAAAACATACACCATCAAATTGGGAATTGAGGGCTTAGAAGAATTCTAAAACGCAAACTCCTCAAGCACAAACAACAATAATTGGATGTATTTCATTTTTCTTCCACTTTTAATTTATATGTTATTCTAATGTATATGATTGTTGAATATATTTGTTAAAATTGGCTACCATTTGGTATCAGAGCTTCTTAACCTCTATCTTCTTGGAGTTTTTAGAGAATTTCAAATTTTGGAAGAATTTTCACATTCGTAAATTTTCAATCTAAAGTTGTTTTTAGATGTTTTTCTTTCGATTAAAGATAGAAATCTTATATTAAGTGTTTTGGAAATGTTTCTACATTTAACAAATAAGTTTTTATTTTATTTTGTGGTTAGTTTTGTTTGGTATCTTATAGGATGCGAATTGGATCATTTTGACCCAGCTGAAGGTTGAAGGAGACCTCTCACCAAACGACATCGTTTTGGTTGTTTATTGAAGAAAAATTTTGTGCAGATGTTGTGCAACGTTTTGTATGTTGTTATTTAACCAGATGTTACATCATTTTGTGTGTGTTTTGTGTGTTGTTATTAAACCAAATGTTGTGCGTTTTGTGTATTATTTTAATAAAAAAAACATATGCTATAACTGGGGCTCACGCCCTTATGGGGCATATGGGTGAGCCTCTGTCATCTGAACTGAGGCCTATGTCTGTATATAGTAAGCATTGAACTTATATTTGTATAAAAGTTCAACATGAAGCAGATTATCACATGATTATTATGTTCATATTTTGCATTGTGAATAAAATGTTTTAGTGATTAATTAATAGGGCTTAGCCATAGCTACCCTAATTATATATATTATATATTTATGTAATTAATCATATAAAGTTTTGAAACTTTTAATTGTAGTTAATTATTTTAATATAATAAATTTTATCCCACAAGATTTTTTTTATATTTGAATAATTAATTAGGATAAAATATCAAATTATTTTCTAAATTTCCCAAAGGTATTAGAAATTGGTGTATAATTTGATAGTTTTATTATATAATTTAGCATAAATACGTTTGAATTAAAAATTTAGCCTACAGGCAATTTTTATGTCATTTTCTTTATGTCTTTTAAGATATGTTTTACATTAACAAATACATATATACAATTTTTTAGCCTTAATTTATTGATAAGTAGCATGTTTGTTTAAATTATACTACTATTCAAACTATTAGTTTGTCTTATACAAGTTGTGAAATTCTCAAATTAAGGGTGAAAACTACAAGATTTGAAAGGAGAGAATTCTTCTTCATCTAAGGTGGACGAACATTGATTATACTATCTAGAAGGATGAACCACCTAAGGTAACGGAGGCTAGCATTATAGTTCAAATTGCTCTTTATGAATGTTGGGAGCAATCTAATCGCTTAAGTGTGATGTTCATTAAAACCAAAATTTCTATTGGCATTCATGGTTCCATAAAACAACATGACGATGTTCATGCTCTACTAAAGGTTGTTGATGGGCAATTTGAAACTTTAGACAAAGCATTCGCAAGCACTCTAATTATGAATTTTTCATTTACAAGGCTCACCGACGTCCAAGATATGCATGAGTACATTATGAAGATGAGGAACATTGCAGCTCAGTTAAAGAAACTAGAGGTTGAGATGTCTTATTCTTTCCTCCTGCATTACATTTTGAATACACTTCTACCACCATACGGATCCTTTAAAATCTCTTATAATACACATAAGGATAAGTGGTTGATAAATAAATTAATGACCATATGTGTTTAAGAGGAAGGGAGATTGTTGATGGAACAGGGAGAGAGCTCGCAGAGTACACATCTAGTTGTTCAAGGAAAGAAGAAAATCAAGCCAACTCAAAATGGTCAAATACTTACCCAAGCTGACATTAAGAAGGAATCCAAGTGCTTCTTTTGTAAGAAAAAAGGACACATGAAGAAGGATTGTGTCAAATATAAGGAATGGCTTGAAAAGAAAGGTAATCTAATCTCATTAGTTTGTTTTGAATCTAATAATGCTAAAGTTTGTTATGAAACATGGTGGATTATTCTAGTTGTACAATCCATATTACAAATGTGTTGCAGGATTTGCAAAAGCCTAAGGAAGCCAATAGGAAGTAAGTAGTATATCTTATCAGGAAGCACGACACTTTCACATGTGGAGGCTGTTGGAGATTGCAATTTAATTTTATATACCATTTTTATTTTAAAATTAGAAAAGACATTTTATATTCCCAATTTCTCAACGAAATTGATTTCAGTTTCAAGATTTGTACCATTTGGATATTTCTTTCATTTTTCAGAAAAATCTTTAATGTTAAATTATAAATATGAATTTGTTGGGAATGGTACATTATTTAGTGGTCTTTTCCGCTTTAACTTCTAAGATAATACCTATAAGAATGCAACACATGTTTATGATGGAACAAAATGTTATGTCATGAATGAAAATTCTTTTATGTTGTGGTATAAAAGATTAGGACATATCTCCATAGAAAGGATTAAAAGATTGGTAACTGACAAAGTATTTAGCATTTTAGATTTTGCTGATTTTGAAACTTATGTGGACTGCATAAAGGGAAAGCAAACCAACAAATCAAAGAAAGGTGCCAAAAAAAGTTTAGACATATTAGAAATCATACATACGAACATTTGTATTCTAGATATGGACTCGTATGGTCAGAAATAATGCATCTCATTTATAGATGATTATTCATGATATATGGATCTCTACTTGCTTCATAACGACAATGAAGTAGTAGATGCTTTCAAAATATTCAAAGTTGAAATAGAGAAACAATGCAGTAAGTAAATTAAGATCATGAGATCTGATAGAGTTGGGGAATATTATGGTAGATATACTGAAGGTGGACAAGCACCTGGTCCATTTGTGCGGCATTTTCAAGAAAATGGGATAGTAGCCTAATACAGTATACCCGGATCTCCAGACCAAAATGGTGTGGTAGAAAGAAAAATCAAATATTATTGGAAATGGTACGAAGCATACTGAGTAGCTTGAAACTTCCTAAATCCTTATGGACTAAAGATCTTAATAAGGATTTGAGTATATTAAACTGGTTACCAACTAAGGTTGTTCCAAAGATGCCATTTGAGTTATTTAAAGGTTGGAAACTGAGTTTGCACATATTCATGCTTGGGGATGTTCGTCTAAAATAAGAATTTATAAACCATAAGAGAAGAAATTGGACCTGAGGACCATAAGTGAGTATTTCATTGGATATACCGAAAGGTCTAAAGGATATAGGTTATATTGTCCATCATATCATACAATAATTTTGGAATTAAGAAATGTAAAATTTCTTGAGAAAGACTTGATTAGCGGGAGGGATCAATTTCAAGATACAAGCTCTAATAATAATCATATGGATACTCAACATTCCACCCTAAACAGTAAGGTGATTGTCATTCACGACGATCCTCAAGTTCAAATAGACATTATACAACCATCTCTTGAAATTCAACAACCTACAGTAAACATAAATGACAATCAAAATATTCTACAAGTTGCTGATAATTTAGTAGATCCAGTTATTCAGGAACTACCTAAAAAAATTTAACAACTAGTTGAACAACAAACTCTACAAGAGGATGTTGGTGCAACATTAAGGAGATCTACTAGAACAAGGAAATTATTTATTACTAGTAATTATATTATATATCTACAAGAATCTAACTATAATATAGGAGCCAAGAATGATCCTGAAACATTTTCACAAGCCATGAGTTATAATGAATCAAATTTATGGTACAATGCCATGAAGGAAGAAATGAATTATATTAAGAATAACGATTTTTGGGATCTTGTTAAGTTACCTAAAGGAGCAAAACCCATAAGTTGCAAATGGGTAGTTAAGACAAAAAAAGACTCATTAGGCAACATTGAGAAATACAAGGCAAGACTCATCACTAAAGGATTCACTTAAAAGGAAGGAATCAATTACACATATACATTTTCTCCTATGTCTAGAAAAGATTCACTTTGTATGATTTTGGCATTGGTTATTCACTTTAACATGGAATTGCATCAAATGGATATAAAAATGGCTTTCTTAAATGGAAACCTAAAGGAAGAGGTTTACATGAAACAACCAGAAGGATTCTCCTCTAATAATGGTGAGAATTTGGTTTTCAAGCTTAAAAATCTATATATGGATTGCCAGGTATTTAAAATTTCATGATATTATCTCATCATTCGGTTTTGAAGAAAATATCATGGATCAATATATATACCAGAAGGTTAGTGAGAGTAAAATTTGTTTTCTTATACTATATATGAATGACATATTACTTGTAATCAGTGATAGGGGTTTGTTACATGATTTTGAAACAATTTCTCTCTAAGAATTTTGAAATAAAAGATATAGGTGATGCATCTTATGTCATTGGCATTAAGATTCATCGAGACAGATTTTATGATATTTCGGGTTTGTCTCAAGAAACCTATATTAATAAATTTTTAAAGAGATTTTGACTGAAAGATTGTTCACCTAGTGTATCTTCCATTGTGAAAGAGGATAGGCTCAATTTGGACCAATGCCCTAAAAATGATTTTGAAAGGGAACAAACAAAAAGCATTTCATATGCTTCTGCAGTCAAAAGCCTAATGTATGCTCAAGTTTGTACAAGACTTGACATTGCATTTATTGTTGGAATGTTAGGCAGATATCAAAGTAACCTATGATTAGATCATTGTAGAGTTACAAAGAAAGTATTGAGATACCTTCAAGGGAAGAAAGATTACATGCTTATATATAGATAAATCAACAATCTAGAGGTAATAGAATACTCATATTCAGATTTTGCTGGGTGTGTGGCTTCACAAAAATCGACATCAAGTTATATCTTAATGTTTGCCCATGGAGTCATATCTTGGAGGAGTGCCAAGCAATCTTCAACTGCTAATTCCACCATGGAGGTTGAGTTTGTTTCTTGTTTTAAGGCTACATCGTATGGTATATGGCTAAAGAGTTTCCTATATGGGCTTATATATTAGACTGTGGATTCCATTTATAGGTCATTGAGAATATATTGTGATAGTTCAACTGTTGTGTTTTCTAGCTAAAAATAATAAGAGTAGTAGTCGAAGTAAACACATCGACATCAAATTTTTATCTATAAGGAACGAGTTAAGGATAAGAAAGTAGTCATTGAATACATTAGCACTAAATTCATGATAGCTGATCCTTTAACAAAAGGCATGCCACCAATGAAGATCAAGGATCATGTTGTTAGAATAAGATTAAGTTCTATTATATAATTTTCATTGTATAGATAATGTTGTTTTCATGAAACTCTTTTATAATATTTTTCTCATATTATAGTGCACATTATTGAATTATGAGAAAATTGATTATTTTGGACCTAGGATAAATATAGAGTTTATTCGTTAAGTAATACTACCACATTTGGGTTGATACAATTATAGTATACTATAATACATGGAAGATAATACCCAACCATTAGAGAAATTATCGTTATGATTCGTATATTATACTTGGATCGAATTAGGATTTGATGCCAAGTTAAATGTTAACAACATAAAATTTTTAAAAAAATTATACATTCCCTTTTTCAATAATTTCCTAACCTAATTTTCTAAACAAAAGTTGAAACTAAAATCAAAATTTTTAACAACTTATTAATAGTTTTCCCTAAATTGATGCTTTGAAATGAAAAAGAATAGTAAATTAAGGATCACCTAAAAAAAATACATGCAATGCATCATTCATCTGAAATAAAAAATTAATAGACTAACCTAATTTTATCACACTAAACCAATTATACAGATATGTCGATAATCTAACCTATGAACGCTTTATGGAATGGGAGGTTTACGACTACTTTAGAACAAATTTGATCTTCTTGTGTCAAGTTACTTATGAGGATTTGCTCACACATTAATGAACTTCGAGCTTCAGCGCTTATCGGATAATAATAAAAGGAAAAGAGGGAAGTGCTGTCGTCGGAACCTTTGGAGAATTAGATATCCAAAGCAACAAAGACACCTCATGCCAGTTGTACAAGTGATGATGTCATCTTTGTAAAGGTAATATGAGATGACAATATATAGCCCCTGCGGGCGTCCATGTTGGCATCCTCTCCTATGCGGCATCCTTTTGAGAATGTTCCCGTAAACTTAGAGCCTGTATAGAACAGAACATAATAAAATAGAACAGCCAGGAATAACTTATAATGAGATGGAATGTAATATAATAAAAAGTTGTTTGGAAGAGATGGAAGGGTTCACAATATAATATAGTGAAATATTGTTCGAAAGAATGATAGAATAGAATAGAATGTATAATAATTGACTATTATACCCTTGATATTAAAATAGTTACTGTAAAAGGTTTAATGCTATGATTTTAAAACAGAAATTATATCCAATTAAAAAATCATGCACAACCATGACAAAAATAATAAAAATTTTAATAAATAATTTATTGTTTTATTATTAATTATATACAATTTATTATTAATTATATAAAAAATTATTATTAATTGATAAAATTTTTATTAAAGAAAATAGAAAATATATAAAAAATTATTATATAATTGTTTATATATATTTCTATATAAATAAACATATAAATAAAAAATTTTAAATATAAATCACATATAATAGAATAAAATTTATTAAATAATTAATAATAATATTTTTAGGTAATTAATAATAAAATAAAAAAATTTAATAAATTTTTATTAATGAAAATAGAAAATGTATAAAAATTATTCTTTAATTGTATTTATATTTTTTCTATATAAATAAATAATTTTAAATATAAATCACATATAATAAAAAATTTATTAAATAATTAATAATAATATTATTATTATTATATAATTAATAATAAATTGTATAAAATTAATAATAAAATAATATATAATTAATAAAAATAAAAAATTTTAATAAAATTTTTAATTTTTATTGATGAAAATAAAAAATATATAAAAATTATTCTTTAATTGTATTTATATATTTCTATATAAATATAAATATAAATATAAAATTTTAAATATAAATCACATATAATAGAATAAAATTATTAAATAATTAATAATATTTTTATATAATTAATAATAAATTATATATAATTTATAAATAATTACATAATAATTTTTATATTTTTTATGTTTTCATTAATAAAAAATTTTATTTTATTATTAATTATAAACAATTTTTTATTAATAATATAAAAATATTATTATTAGAGTAAGGAGAAATAATATAGAAATATTATTAATTATATAAAGGGAGTTAGGGTTAGAAGAAATAATTAGTATTAAGAAAAATTTTTGAAAGTATATTAGGTAGTATATATTTATTAGTTTACGTTTCATCCTAAACCTTCTGAATTGGAGGTTTCTTATTTTTATTGTTTAGAATTGAATGAAACGTAATATAAAACCCTCCACTTTTATCTTATTTTATTTTATTATGAAATTTTTAATTAAACAATAAAAGTGTGTTTCGTTGTGTTGTGTTTTGTTTTATTAATAACTCTCTAACTAAACAAGCCCCTAAGATAAAACCATATAAGTCATAAGGAAACCTACCACCTCACCGAAGGAAAAAGAGATGAAAGTCGTAGGAAACTCCCAAAAGATTAAGAATAAAATAATTAAAGAAAAAGATGAAAAGGATTAGGATAAGCCTTGGAGTTGGACTTGCTGCTGTCACGTGGGCAAAATATGCCCTTCACAGTTCACAGACCTTACGAGGAAGCTTACGACTTAATAATATACGTTTTCACCTGCCTTGCTTTTTGCATATAAAATAAAAGAAGCCTTTTTTTCTTGAAAAATAAAATAAAAGAAGCCTCGACAAAACAATATATGTCCTATCTTAGATATATACACAAATTTAGGTCTCTTTCTGTCTCTCTCTTTTTAGGCTTCCTCTCTCCTCTCTCCTCTCTCCAATACAGCTTTCTCTCTCCTCTCTCCTCTCTCCTCTCTCCGGAAGAGCAAAACCCTAAAGAGCCGTTTACACCCCAAGTAAGTTTCTCTCTCTTTCTCTTTCTTTTCCTAAAATTTGAATATATGGGTCCTTGTACCTTTAAACCTGGCTTTTTTATACGTATTTTTATGTGAATACCTGCATTTACTTACCATACGGCTGATCAAGAACTTCTGATTCCACCCAAGATTACCTAGATCTGCAATTATATGGCAGTCAATATTTTTTTGAAATCCTAGTTTGTTAAATGTTTCGATTTTTAGCTAGAATATTTCAGATCTGTAATTGGTATACTTGGTGGCAAAGGAAATGTTGGGGACTGGGAGATATTTAATCTCGCGAATCTTCCCCTTCGGGTTAATCGGATTTGGGATTTCGGCTTATGTGAATCTTGAATTTCTTTTTTGTGTTTTAATTTTGGATCCAGAAAACATACCAGCTGACATGTTTTTCTTTTTAGAAAAAACAAAAATCTGTCTTGATGGGAATTTTGTTAAATGTGATGTGTCTTATGTAATGTCATTTTGCATGACTCATCTCATGTCATTTTTGTTTGTCATTACTTTATAAGATCTCGGCCTGGGCATTAATGTCTTCGGAGAAGTTTCTGTGTATGTTCAGTTGTGTAGCAATGTAGAGCGTCTTGCTTCTCTTTGTTCTGTCTTTAATCAATGTTCAACATACTGTTTGTTCGTGACATGGGAAGAACTTGTTCTCAAATTGGCAACTAAACTAGGTCTTCTAATTCTGTTTGTGGATCAATATAAGAACTATAACTGATCTTGAATGTCCTTTTTTATTTTGCTTGCGAACTGTAGTTCTCATGGATGATGATGCGCTGAATATTCGAAATTGGGGCTACTATGAGCCAGCATTTAAGGGGCATCTTGGTCTGCAGCTCATGTCAAGTATGGCAGACCGTGATACCAAACATTTCCTACCTGGTCGAGATCCGAATAATGTTATGGTTAGTGCCAATGGAGCCTTTCATCCACGTGATTGTGTGGTTTCAGATTCCCATGCCCCTGGTCCTATAAACTATTTAAGAGACAGTTGGATTAACCCGAGGGAGAAGTTCTTAAACATGTTAACCCCAAATCCTAGTTATTCTATTCTTCCTGAAACCTCTGGAGCTCACTCTTTGCAAATTTTGCAACCTCCTAGTTCATCAAGGGATGAGAGGGTGAATATGGTGGAGGAACCCATTACAAACAGGGAAGGTAACCAGATGAAGAGAAGACAGGGTGGGAGTGTCCCAAAAGCTCTAAAAGCAAAAAAACCTAGAAAGCCAAAGGATAATAACAAGAACCCAAGTCAGCGTGTGAAGCCAGCTAAGAAAAGTCTGGATGTTATGATCAATGGGATTGGTATGGACATTTCTGGTATTCCTATTCCAGTCTGCTCATGTACTGGGAATCCTCAGCAGTGTTACCGATGGGGCTGTGGTGGATGGCAGTCTGCTTGCTGTACTACAAATGTCTCAATGTATCCCTTGCCAATGAGTACAAAAAGGCGTGGCGCAAGGATTGCTGGAAGGAAAATGAGTCAAGGTGCTTTTAAGAAGGTATTAGAGAAGCTTGCTGCTGAAGGATATAACTTCACTAACCCAATTGATTTGAGAACTCACTGGGCAAAACATGGAACCAACAAGTTTGTCACTATCAGGTAGATTTGCATTGATGGTGCTAACAGTGGGACATCTGTGGCATTCGGTCTGCATCTCCCTGTATATATCTTTGACCAAATGCAGAAGTCTACTGGGTTCAACATAGTTCATTAATTTTCAATCATGGTATATGTTTCTTAATTTGATCGTCTAGACTTTGGCAAATTGTTTCTAAATTTTCATTTTATTTGTGTTATAAAGGCAACTACTAATTTCTGCCTCATAGATTTAGGATGTGGATGAGTTTATCTTGGATTATGGATAACGATGTTGTTACCCCTAAATTGGATGGTATTATTTCTTTTTGTAGTACAAGTTTGCCAATTTCAAGGGGAATTTTGGTATCCTTGATCTGATGCGAAATCTGCTTTTATTATCTACTCCACAAGGATGTAATTGTTTGTTAAATTTTTTAATTACAATACATTATTAAATTTTTGTTGGGTTTATATATATATATATAGTTTATGATAGATTTCCACAGATTAATGGTATTTATTGTGTATCAATCTGCATTAGCTTTTATTAGTACACCATATTCCTTGGCGATTTATGTGTATATTTCTTTTGATGCTTAAGTTGGTCAACTGCAAGTGTCGATCATCTTTTTGGTAATGCTCACAGCAAGACAAATTTGCATTGTAGAGATATATAAGGTAATGCTTCTGTATTTACCTTCTAAATGTTCATAGTAAATTGCGAGCATGATAAAATGTGGCTGATAATTGCCTATAGTAAAATGTGGCTGATAATTGCCTATAGTACTGTTGGACACTCCTTGAAGATGCAATTTATGTCATTTCAATTCCGGTTGTCAAGCATGCAAATCTTGATTGTCAAGCATGCCGATACAATGACACTTACTAATCTATGTTTATACAATCTATTATTTCTAAGTTATGCAGATGTATCAGGCAGTCAAGATTCTGTCTATTGCAATATTCCTTGACAAAATCTATGTTGTCGGATTAGTAAACTAGTTTTCTTGTTGGATTTTTAAGATCAAGTTAGATTTTCAATAAAGTACTATTATCATGAATTTTTGGTTGTATTTGAGTCTTGGGATTTTGCCTCCTTGAGTTCTAGTTCCTCGTATTTGTTTTCTTTCTATTTGCAAAAAAGTGTATCTTTGATACTTTTATGTTATGAAAACTCGCTTAATGCTATTCGGACCCCACCACCTTTCTTGTTAGATTCTCACTAAGATCAGTTTTCCTTTGATTTCTCTCATGCTTTATGTTTTCTAACATTGGGTTTGGTTACTGTCTCGTGGGGATAGATAACAAAACATAGAAATCTTGTGCCTTGTAGTGTTTGGTTGTTGACTCTATTTATTTTTGTTCTGACTTCAGATGACAAAAATAAAAAATTTTTGCACCTTCCAAAATCATGAAACAAGATCTCTTATCTCTGTCACAGAAAAAAAATACATAAAAGTTGAACAAAAATATCCCCTATGATTAATAAAAAGCAAGTTTATTTTATTTACTAAATTTTTTTATGTATATTTTTTTATTTTAATTTAAAATCTTAATATTTATAATTTGAATTTATATGATTAATAATATATTTTTTATGAAATATTTTACTTAATAAATTTATTTTATTTATATTTTCTTATTGTAATTTAATATTTTAATATTTTATAATTTAAATTTATAAGATTAATAATATATTTTTATGAAATATTTAATTTTCTAAATTTATTTTATTTATATATTTTATTTTAATTTAATATTTTATTATTTATAATTTTAAATTTATATAATCAATAATATACTTTTTATGAAATATTTAATTTACTAAATTTATTTTATTTATATATTTTCATTTTAATTTAATATTTCATTATTTATAATTTTAAATTTATATAACTAATAATATATTTTTTATGAAATATTTTATTTACTAAATTTATTTTATT
>JAOTAY010000191.1:26741011-26766405 GCA_025629805.1 Erythroxylum baracoense | reverse complement strand
TCGAGGTTTGTAGCCTTCCCATCTTGTTCTTATACTCATTGATATCAACCATGATTGAGTTGCTGGAGTCTTTGGTGCTTTGTTTTTCAGAAACTGGTAATAATCATTGAGCAGAAAGAGAATTGTCTCTGAGTTTTCTAGATAAGAGAGAGTGAGGGATTTTAGAGAGATAAAATAAGAGAGCCACACTACAACATTAAAGGTAAAAGTCGAAATGGAAACACTCAAACCAACAATCATGGAGCGATCTATTCACATTACTCATCGTTTGATTACACAATTGTTCACCTTCTTTTCAGTTCCAAACCTGATTAAAAAGAAACAACAGAAGATTGCTGTAATTATTTTCCATCTGCGCTTAAAAAGAACAAACACGCAGAGATCTTACTAATCGTGTCTGAATCTGATACTCATTTCTTTATCTTCCTCCATTTATAACGATTGACCAGACAGAGAGTCGTCGATGATGTTTGTTCATAAGATTGAAATTTTAGAATAATCTAGAGTAAGAAGTACGTAAAAATAAATGAATAATAATGAAGTGATTATACTTACTGCGCTTGATTCTGAATCATTTCTTCGTCTCCCACCGAACAGAGAACTATTCTTCGATGTTTCTAAATGAGAGAGATGTTTTAGAGTGATCTACACTAAGAAGTACACCAAAATGAATGAAGAATCACGATGCAATTCTACTTACAGTGCTTCATTATGAATCCATTTATTCATCTCCCGCCATTTGTAAAATAGAGCATTGTTTGTCGATGTTTGTAGATAAGAGAGTTAGAGATTTTAGAGAGATGTAGAAAGACAGGTAAGGTACGTCAAAATGAAACCTGAAACTTCCCACCTACGCCTTTATATAGGTGAAATCAAACGACTTTCAAGTTGAATATTAAAAGAGTTTTAAGAAAACCAAAAGTTTTGCTCCTGCCGCTGAACTTTTTCGCTAAACCTTCTGTGACGTTTCTTCAACAAAACGTCGCGGTTTCTATTCTGAGACGTTTTACTCATAAAACGTCACAAAAAGTGTTATAAATTTACGACGTTTTTATAAAATGTCGCGAAAATTTTGAACTTTTCGTGAAGTTTTTAAAACGTCAAGAAAATTCTTTACAATCTGCGACATTTTATCAATAAAACGTCACAGATTGTAGTAATTTTTTATAATGTAAGCAGCTAGAAAGGCTCGAGACTATAGTTGGATGAATGAGAGAGCTGATGTTGTTAATAGTGAGCCGTCAACATATTGATTCCAACCTCCACCATCTGGCTAGGGCACTTTCTCAACAGCTCCTTTACCCGATCAACATCAACAGCTCGAGGACCCTCCTTCGTCGAACTAACCTGGATCACATCATAAGGGAGATTCTTGACTTTTGTATCTTCTTTATTTTTATTTATTAATTGTGCATATTTATTATTTTCTTACATTGCTATTTTGATTTAACATTATAGTTAATGATATTTCTTGTTTATTTATTTTCATGTGTGTTATTTTTATTTTCTTTTACTAGGTTTATCCCTTTTTCTTTTACTTGTAAGGATGTTAGTCTAATATTGGATGGGCAATGCCAAAATCAGAAAATCATATTGTTCAAGGAAGTACCAACTCACTTTCTCACTTATTAATATATGCTTATATTATGTACATTGAGGACAATGCACAATTTTAAGTATAAGAAAGGGGTTAATGATTTTAATGATTTTTTAAGCTTATTATAATCTTTTTAATTAAATTTATTAAATGATATTCTTAATTAATTGAAATATGTTCGTAAATACTTGAAATCATTATTAAATATTAATTTAAATTAGTGTGCAAAAGGATGATAATTAGAATAAAATTGCTTTTATAAGTCATATTTTTAATAGTCATTGAGATAGTTAAACTGAATAAAATTGCATATTATTTATACATATAAAACCATCTTTTTCGTGAGCGTTTGAGCATAAGAGTAAAAATATTCAAAAAAATTTAAGCTCTTTTATTTTTTTTCATGTGTGTTATCATGCATAGTTGAATGATTCTATAACTTGTTTTTATTATGCTTATTGAGACCACAGTTATTAAATTAGAAGCATTAAAATGATAAAGGCACTTAGATTCAACACTTGTCTAAGCCTTTTCTTTGATAATTACCTTATCATAATTTATCTTTAAGAATAACCAAGTTTGAGTCTTAGCCTTTTTCTTTGATTATTACCCAATTATTAACCTTTATCTTATTTTTCTTTAAAGCCTTTTTATTGTTTTAAACCCTGAATATTATTTACATTAGTTGATAGTTTGAAACTTGAAATCTGTAAGGGTCCAATAGTTCTTTAATTATGATACATGATGAAAGCTCACAATTATTTTGATTGAAAAAAAAGAACATGGAAAATTTGTGGTTAAAAATATAGTACCAATGGATTCACAATGAATAGACCTATGTATATATTATGAACAAGTTTCATGTAATGTTCTCTTTAGTAAATATCCTTCAAATCAACCCTTTTTATCATCCCAATCATACCTTACCTAAGCCTCAATACAACCTTTATAAAGACCTACTAATTTTTATTTTTGGTTTACATATAAGTGATGGAGATGTGATAATATTGCAAATTTATAGTAAGAATTCTACTATGCATTAATTAGAGAACTTGCTACTTTTCACCTTAAACACTTGAATGCATTGATTGAAACCTTGGTGAGGGTATAAAGATTCATGCTTTTGATTTTTTTAAGATTATTAACGTGATTAGTATTAATATTGACTTATGAAATTAGTTTTAGAATAGCTTGATTTTAATTATATGTTAAGTTGATTAATATGATATGATGATTTAGAATATAGATGGACATATTGAGATTAATAAAGGAAGGATGTTGTAACGTTAACAATTTAGATTATGATTTGCTTGAGGACAAGCAAAGGCTTTAAGTGTGGGGTTGTTTGATAAATGCATATTTGACTATAATTATATACTCATATTGATGTATTTTGCATGATATTTTGTATTTTTGGTACTTAATTCTCTCTAGTTCCATTTATAGGTTATAAGTGTCTTCATAGACTAAAAGGATAAGAATTCAGATGAAAACATAGCATAAAATAAAGTTTTGAAGTAATTTAGAGATACAGAGTTGTGTGTGTGCTCGTGTAAGTCTCAGTGATTATGTAAAATCATGAATTCAAGTTTTTTTTTATTATACATGATCTCTTACACACTCGTATCGCAGACTGTGTATGTCCCAGAAATCTTAAATTTTACTATAAAAGTATGTAAGCGGGGGCAAACAAAGGAGAGCCGAGTTTTGTAGAAAACTTGAGACGTGAAACATCCAGAGAGGTGACTATTTTAATCCAAGAATGAGGAAAACATGAAGTTAACATCAAAAGATATTCAGTAGAAGGCTACATCAAATACAAACATGCAAGAAGACCCAATAAAAGGGAAAGGGAGATTTAGAATTATGAACTCTTTGTTTTCTATTAGTTTTCATGCATGTTTATCTTTGATTTTGTTTTCTATTACGAGAAACTAAACATTTTTAGTGTTTAGGTGTAATGAAACCTAGTTTGTTAAACAACATTTCTTAATCTTTTATTCAATGGAACCAATATGATTGATTTATTATGATTCAATTATGTGTTTTTGTGCTTGTTCTAATATATCCGGAATATTAGAGCATTATTTGATTTCATATAGTTGAGATTGAGAAATCCTTTTTATAAATAGATCTACTATAATTGTAAGGAGTTGATTGTAAACTTAGAGATAGGTTGATATAAATTCTCTGGATTAAAGTCAAACCTAATAACAGAATTTATAAAACGATAATACAATCATAGGAATTTTAACTAGAAAGATTTTTGTTAATCAATCGATAAATTAGTTGTTAGTATTCTCGAGAGAGTTGTTAACATAAGATAGGAATTTTCACGGTCCAATGACCAATGAAATAATTGCATGATAAAAAGGTTAATTATTCAATGATTTTTAGGGGGATTTATTATCTAGACACTAATCTTTGATGTTGATTTTTCTAAGTAATTTCCTTGGTGTTCTGCATTCATTATTGTTTTCAATTTTATTTTATTTTTTAATTTTAATTTTAATCAAAAACCAAACATCCAATCTAGATAATAGTAGAAGGGTAATTACTAATACTTATTGTTTTTGTGGAATCGACCTATACTTGCATGTGCTAATATAGCTATGTCGTGCACTTGCAATTAACTTAAATATTGATACAACATAAAATATCAATTAGACACCATACTCATCACCTTCTAGAAAGAGATTAGCTTCGAAGTGTGTGCGTAATCCGTGGCATAAACAACTGTAGATGTTTCTATAAGAGAAAAGATGAGAAGTAGAAAGAAATAAGCAAAATTGAAGAACTAAAAAGGAATCCATTATTTGGAAATTAAGTGACGGACTTGATGTATCACTGCTTTACTTAAATACTAGTTCATATTGTAAAAACTTTTGATGCATCCCATTTAACTCAATTGTTAGGAATTTTAACTACAATTAGGTTTTACAAGAATTTAGGAATTGGGTTCTTGATCCAATCAATTTATACTGAAGATTTTGGATATATTTGACTAAATAATAAAGTAATTGAATAATTAAACCGGTTAAAAATATTAATAAAAATTTTAATTTTTAAAATAAGTAACTTAGGGCCTACTATACTACATGACATACACGTGACTGTGGGGCCCATTAGTCGATTAGAAATATTTAAAATATCATGTCGATGTTATTTATTTTATATTATGATAAATGATAAGATTTCAATTGCAATTTTTCTAAATTAACTGTACTACTAAAGGCAAAAAGTGTATTTTGATCTTAAGGCTTTTAAAGTTAAAGTATAACATCTCTGATAATTCAAAATAAACCCTAACATTTATAAAAGCGTTTGAAATGAACCCTTAATGAGCAAAATTTTAAAGAGAGTTAAGTCTCCATTCATCAGTTGTCCTGTCAATGGTAACATGGCATAAGTTTAAGATTTTTTTATTGATAATGTGGGTCTCACTTCTAAAATAATATTAAAATAATTTAAATTCTTTTAAACAATATGATTATTTTTTAATCCATAAGGAAAATTAATAAATAGTAGTTAACTTAAATAATATTACTTAATAATATTATTATTAAATTTAATTAAAAATCAAACACTAGTTCCTAAAATCAAAATCCTAATCTCAAGTCTAGAAATAAAATGAAGCTAAGATTGAATTCAACATAAGAGATCCACCAGTGATAACTCATCATCAAGCATTATATATGATTGCTTTGGTGATCAAGGCTACAAAAAATTTCTCAAAAAATTTAAGCTCTTACATTTCGATGATGATGTGTGTAAAAAGATCATCAAAAAATGACAAACATCCAATCCTCCTCCTAAGATGGCAACCTCAAGTAGTGCTTAAGTTTCAAAGATTTCCATTTCTTCTGATGTTACTCCTAATTCGAGTACCATGAACAAAGCTTGTTATGTTCACCTAGAACTCCCTGAATATGTCTGTTTTGTGCACACTTACCACTTCAATAGAATTATCAATAACTCTAGTAAGAGAGATGATGATTATTATGAAATTCTTATGATTTACACGAGGCAATGAGTTCTCACTCGATGACCTCTTAGATGGAATTCAATCTTAATTATTCTAAATTTGGAATTAGGGTTTCAATTTTGGGAACTACGGTTTGGCTTTTAATTAAATTTAAGATCATTATGAATAAGTAATATTATTTATTACAATTATTGTTTTTAATTATAAATTAAAAATATAAACAATTTTTAGAAGAATCTAATAATATTATTTTTAAAAGTGGGTTCCACGGATATTTGTGGTAGTGTAAGACTCACATTACAAATGCAAAATATTAAATTTGTGCTAAGTTAGTAATAACGTGATATAAAATTGACAAATGCTTAATTTTGTCAAAATTTATGTCCACTCAGAGTTCATTTTAATTGTTTTACAAATGTTACGATTCAACTTATGTTTTGGTACAAACTTTAAGGTAAAAATAGACTTTTTGTCCATTATTAAAGGTGTAGTTGTATCACTCTTATAAAACAACTATATCACTTGAAAAAAAACAGTTCATTATTTTTCTCAAGTACTTACATCATTCTTTTAGAATAGCTCTATCATCAAGAAGGAACAGTTGCAAAAATAGTAGCATCCGAAGTTAGGAATAAAATACTGAATCTAGTGTCGATGGTTTTAGCACAATATAATATCAGTATTGATTAATGTTGAATACTATTATAGATAATTATTTAAAATTATAAAATAGTCTCTCAATTTTGTATAATTAAAATTTAGTTATTATTATTACATTAATGATTTCAATTACAAATAATTAAGAAATTTTCTTATTTTTATATATGATTATGTCTAAATGTTAATAAAATTGTTTTGACTAATTAATATGCTTTGTAAAAACAAAAATAAGATTAAAAAGGATTCACAATTGGACAATAACTTTCAGTAGATTTAATTTATGTTATTATTACATATCATTGTTATTGTTTGCTTTAAATTTTAAATAAAAATATCTTTTTTAGGTTCAAGATACTAAATATCATTAATTTTACAAAAGTCATATATGTCTAAAGATCAACTAGACAAGTGCTCATATCATTCTTATCATATAGTCCAATGAATACGAGTATGGTTTCCACAAGGACTATGATTATTAGTAATAGTTATCTTTTTGTTATCTAATGTAAGAAAATATATTATTGAATTAAAAGAATAATTAACTAAACTACAAGAATAAAGCAATCAATTAATAAATAAGATCTAGATGTAGAATCCTATTAAAAACTTTCTATGCTTAAATTTATCTTGATTCACTTAATAACCTTAGTTTTTTGGGCCAGTATAAATTTTAAAGTTATGACCGTATTATTTATCAAGAAATACAACTCATATCCTTAAATTGATTGATTGAAATCTCTTTTAATCAAAACCCTAAAATGCATTAGCTTGTTATATGAAATCATTTATTATATTTGACTTTAACCTAAAAGATTAACGTTATACAACTATTTTTATTAATGCTATCATCTATTTATACATATAATTTCTCAATCCTTATATATATGAAATTTGAAATTGAATTAAGGCACTAGCAGCTTTCAATTCAAATACAAAAAGTAATAATGAATAATTTATAAGAAACATGAGTCTTCCATTAAATCAAAGAATCCATCTAAACTAATAGTCATATAGTTCATTCTATCTAAATCTATCCCAATTTAGTTCATAATAAGATTTAAAAAATTAAAGACAATGAAGAAAGAACACAAAATAAACGAACACATTCCTGTGGATCTTAAAATCTTGAATTTCTACATTTGAATCTCAATGAAAATCCTTTCTTTCTCTTTAAAGTTACTCATTTCTTCTCTTAAGATGCTCTAGTTTGGCTCTCTAATGAATGTCCCTATCTAATTACTACCCCATAAACTTTTTATATCGGAAATCTTAGAAAATTTTGTAAAACTACGATGAACATGGGTCTAACATGGACCTATGTTAATCATGTGTTATTCCCCTATAGAAAACTTTTTAATATTTTAAAAAAGCGTTACCAACATGGGTTATAATCACAATTTTGTATGAAACCTTTGTTCCTTAATCATAAACACAAATTGAATATGGATCTATGATTTGGACCATGTTTCAACTCTTTTCTTCCCTAAGAAGGTCATGCTAAAACTTCTCTAACTTAACTTTAACTTGTCCAAATTCCTTCTTTCTTCATTGGAGAGCTATAACAAGGCTTGAAAATAAAATATAAGCCACATTGAGTCTCAGAACATATAAAAATCATCCAAACACAAGTAAAATACTGCACTTATCAACTTGTCACCAAGGTACACATTACAATTATCACTCTTAAACTAATGCTTAATAAAAGTTGTTATGTGATAGAGGAACTTAGAATCAAACATAAACATACAATAAATAACTATACATAACTTAAACTATTAGTTTTAACCACAAAAAATTACCTAATCCTAGAAATTCTAAGCTTAATGTCAATTTCTACCCATCGAAGAGTGAGAAAAACTCACATTTTTAGGCTGCCCCTTAACCCTAACAACTTTCATGATATCTTGTTCCACATTTCTCCAAACAGCTTTAAAATCCATCCTAAAAAGTATATGAGGCTTATTTAGAGCAAGTGGGTAACCTCAATTTGTTATTTTAATAACCTTGAAACCCTCAATTATCACACCTAACAAAGACAGTGGCAATATATCCTGAAAATCAATCATTGATACCATGTCTTCCCCTTTGATCATGAATGTCCTAACCTTGTTCCTAATCATACCTATATCTTGAATCCCATCAAATTCCAATGACTATGTAACTCTATGTGCGTCTCTAAAACTAGTGGTATCTGACATCGATACGAGCACTTTCTCATTTGTTGACGTTATTGTAATGATAAATCCTACATTAGTTTTTATGGACAAATTAATGAATTTGAAAATTCTACAACTTTTAAACTTTGTTTTAAAAGCCTTCATAAGCTAAACTAGAGCTTTACCATTAAATTTCAATGAAAGTTAAGATCTCAATTTGGAGATATATAAAAACTTGAAATTTAACAAGAGTTTAATTTGTCAAAAACTAGAGTTTGATCAAGCCTGTAATTACCATTTAGAACATCTACAAGTGTATAGCTTATATGATTCTTGAGACTGAGTCAGACACATGATACATAAGTAGCTTTTAATGAAAATTTTCAAAACATCATTCAATAATTTGTGAACAAGTGAACAAAAGAGTTAAGTAAGGCCATATGGAAGGAATTTTTAAAGTTGGCATTTAT
This sequence comes from Erythroxylum baracoense, assembly GCA_025629805.1. Taxonomy (NCBI): domain Eukaryota; kingdom Viridiplantae; phylum Streptophyta; class Magnoliopsida; order Malpighiales; family Erythroxylaceae; genus Erythroxylum; species Erythroxylum baracoense. The sequence goes on along the minus strand of JAOTAY010000191.1, from coordinate 26,757,537 downwards.
AAAAAATAGATATATGCGTAGATATAATGCGTCAAATTCATTATCCAAGTTAGTAAATTTAACTGGCTACCCTTATCAGGCACAATTAAAAGATAGCATATGCTCTATTGTTTGTAGTTTGCCAATGTTTCTACTAATAGAAAGACATTTTGTAATTAAAAAGTACGTTAGCATATTAATGGGAATTTTCAGAAACAAGGATAACAACCAATAATATGGAAAAATAAGATCATGAAGAATGGAGAAAGTTGAATCTAAGGCAAAACTATTAAAATAGTATGATTTTATCTTAGACTCAACTAACTGAGGTGAAGGTCAATTGTTAGTGGCTAAAATTTGACATAGAGCATCTAATTAGGAAAATTGTATAAGATCATGTGTTATATTTTGAAGAATAAAATAAAAACACAATATGAAAACTAGGAAAAGAAAAGGAAGTAGCTAAAAAAACGTAATGGAGGGAAAAAGTTGAATAGTTATAGACAATATGAGTTAGTTGGCTTTAAGAGAAGCAAACCATGTAGGATAAAATTATAGAAGATCAAAAGGAAAATATCAAAGGATTTAACATAAGTTTTGAATATAAAAATGTAATTACAAGAGCAAATGAGCAAAAGAATTAATTGGAATGTCAACTTTAATTACAACTCAGGTAAAAGATTCAACTATAGTAAAAATGAAAAAGATTAAAAGAATAATTCAAAGCCTTAATGAGAAAAAGAGATAAGAGAAAGGAAATTAAAGAATTAGAAAAAGGATTATAATGATAGAAGTAGAATAACAAAAATTTTGAAACATTTGAGACATTAGTAATGACAAGGTCTAAAGGCTAAAAATTTTAGTGAACAAAAGGATGAAATAATAATAAGAGATTGAAAGAATACATGATTCCAATCATTTAAACCTTTAATAATTAGCAAGTGATAATGAGTAAAGGAAGTGGAGCATATAAAGCATGAGATTTGGCTTGAAAAAGTAGCTAAACAAATGCTTGAGGTAAAAGCTTTAGGATTAGAAGCACTAAATGGGAGAGTTATGTCAATGAGATTCCATAACATATAAAGACCTTATTGGAAGGGTTAGATGATATTGGACTGGCATGTCAAGGCGAAAACATCTTAATCTTACCTATAAGACTTAAGTCCAAGTTTAAATTTATTTACAAGATTAAAACCCGTATATACTTTGGAAGTTAATTTTTGATGAGAAATCCTTTTCTTTGACGATTATTCCAAATTCATAAGCATCAAAATAAATTGAATAGAAATTTATTTTTTATAATAATAAATGAAAAATTAGCAAATTTAGTCACTCAAATTTCCTAATGATTAAATTTTTTATACTAATCTTTCATTTACATATAACAAATTAAGATCATCTCTTAAATCTCATTCTATTAAAGGTGAAGAATCATTCAGCAAGTCCTGAGGTGATACAAAATTGCTAAGGCGATGCTTTAAGAGGTTTAAAATAATGTGATTAACCAAGAATGAGATGTAAAAATGTTTTGCGGAACTAAAGCTTTGAAATACAATGATTCATCTCCCATTTTTAGCTAAAGAAAAATCATGAGTGGTAAAATTAATTTTTGATATATTTCATTTCTACCTTGTCGTTCATTATTTCATTTGTGTTTTCCTTACATAATTGAATAGACCTTTTTTTAGGAATTGAAAGAATTACATTACATAATTTTGTGCAACATTACAATGGATATTCATAAATACAACTTACATCTGTAACTAGCACTAATAATTTATACAACGAAAAGTAGTTTATAAGAGAAAGTATGTGTAAAGATTTTTACAAATTCCAGTTAACCCTTATTTGTGAACTCACACATTCATATGCTTTATATACCATTAGTATTTCTCTAATCCAATAAATAGTTTTATGAGCAAGAGCATGTTTATCCGAAGAGATGTGTCTATGGATTCTATAGTTCCTTTCCCTCAAAATCGAGTCAATAATGCAGTTGAAGGTAGTTCTAAAGAAGGCGCCATACATTCTCATCTTTCTAACTAAATCATTAGCCCATTTCAATATGTCCAACCGTTTAGTCTCCCTAGAATTTACATTTAAAAAATGTTGGATTTTTGACCACATAATAATTGAATAATTGCATTAGAAAAACATATGGGATATGGACTCAAGTGAAGACTTCCAAAGGATACAAAGAGTGTCTAGAGTATCAAAGAATCTATCTTTTTTCTTTAGCCTTTGTTTAGGAACTAACTAACTTATGAAGGATGCTTTTGGAATTAAGGATTTAACCTAGATTATGCCAACATAGTGAACCTTATGAGAGTGCATTCTAAAGATATAAAAGCATGATTAATTAGTGAATTGGAGTAACTTTTTTGCTATCTAGAGTAACTTATCCTTGAGCTCTAAAGATATAAAAGCATGATTAATTAGTGAATTGGAGTAAGTTGTTTCCTATCTAGAGTAGCTTATCCTCTTTATTAGGATCTAGATAGTATATGGGAAATGATCAGTAATAAAGCTTGAGCCCCTGAACCTACACCTCCAACTCCCATCTTGAATTATAGAACACTCACTTTGGTGTTTAGGGGAATTCTAGGTCTTAAGTGATTCACTTCCACCCTCCTTATCTAAAGACCTAGATTAGTCAGTTATGATACCAAAACCAAGTGATATTTCTATGATGAAAGGGTAAATTTGGTCTCTTATTCTCAACATTTGAATGAGACTCCAGGATAAGGTCTGTTTATTATTTACCCACTTAGTCCATAATGCCTCTTTGCCATTAAATAATCTCTATATTCTCTTTGATAATATGACAAATTACATCACCAGTAAGGAAGCTAGACCAAGTCTCCTTCCCTATTTGGGTAAGCAAAGAACACTCCATTTAACTTTTGCACCTCTGTAAAACTTAGCTTTCCCTGACCTCAAGAATTTTTTAATGCATTTTTCCATTTACTTGATCAGTTTATAGTGCATGAAAATATGTGAACTCAAATGGACATCATTATTCCTTAAAGCTGAGGAAGTTAGTTAAAGTCTACAAGCATTGGATAAGAATCTGTTTTACCAAACATTTATTTTGTTTTTGAAAGTTTCTAATAGTGGAATACAATCTACATATTTAGGCCTTTTAGAAGTTATAGGCACCCTAAGACATTTAAATAGCAGATTACGAATTGACAAACCTAAAATAGAGCTTAGTGCTTAAGGATTCTAAACATCTAGAGATAGATATTTTCTACCTTATGAGTGTTAACCTTTAGCCCAAACAAGTTAGAGAAGTCATTTAAAGTTCTCATCGATACACTTAATGAGTAAAAATCAACTCCATAAAATAAAATAAGGTCAGTTGCAAATGTGAATTGGTTAATCTACATCTCCTTGCTTTTATGATGAAAGACAAAGTAGTTATTGCTAGAAGTATAGAAGCGAATCATTCTTGTAAGAGCTTCTATGGCTAGGGTGAATAGGTAAGGGGATAGGGAGTCCCCCTACCTAATCCCCTTGGCTCCTTGGAAGATCCTAAAAGTGCTCCCATTAATTAAAATACTGAAAGAAGAAAAAAAGATATGCACTCATTAATCAAATACTTGAAGACAATTGTGTATAAGCCCTAGTGGAGAGTGTCGAAGGCCTTGAAGAAGTCAATTTTTACTCCAAAACTTTTGGTAGATCTCTTAGAATCATACTTCTTTAGCAATTCTTAGATGAAGGATATGTTATCACTAATTGATCTTCCAGTTATTTGCCTGAGAATGGTTTATAAGGACTTCAGGTGTTTCTTTAACCCTTCTTACCAGAATTGTAGAGAAGACCTTGTAAACAATATTGGAAAATGAGATAGGGGGATATTCATTCATAAAGCTTGGATTTTTGGTCTTTAGTATCAAGCAAATATAAGTTTTGTTTAGCTCCCACAACATTTTCTAGCTTAGGAAGAACTCCTAAACTCTTTCAGTTAGTAATCTCTTAGAGATGTTCTATACGGATTAAAAGAAATAGGCACTAAATTTATCATGCCTTAAAGATTTGCGTGGATTCAAGCTAATGAGGATCTCTTTAATTTCCTAGGCTAAGTTTATTAAAACTATATTTTCTCCTGGCCTATGTTATCCCTAATAAACATCTCTAAATCAATGTTAATAGGCCTCAATGCTAAACTTTTTCCTATCAGATTCTTATAGTAATTGACTGCAACTTCCTTAAATTTATCTTTGATAGTGTAAGGAAATCCATCTTCATCATTAAGGATAGACATTATGTTCCTATTTCTTTAAGCTAATATGGCATCATAAAAGAATTTCAAGTTGGTGTCACCTTCTTTAAGCAAGTTTACTTTAGCCTTTTGTTTAAGAAGGGAGTTATGCATTTGCAAAGCTGAATTGTACTCCTCCACCTTATTAGCCTCCAATTGTCTCAACCTTTAATTAAAAAGATTATGATAGCTCTCAACCTAGACTCTTTTGATATTTTGTGTGACTAATTGTAGATTTAGAGTAGTGTGAGGGCAAGCCTTCTATCAAAAACTTTCAACCTCCCTCTGATCCTCTATAATTCCCTTATCAATTAAAAAGCTTTGCACCTACTTACTTTTTTTTATCTCATTCTACCTTTACCAATTCTTCAAATCTTTTTTTCCCGATAGAAATTTGAAGAATCAAAATGGACCTTAGGAATTGGATTGTAACTAAGATTTTGTATCTCTATCATAGAGTGATCAATACAAATTGGGGCTCAAAACAAAGGATAAGAGTCAGGGAAATGTCTTAACCATACGTGGTTCACTAGGGCTCTATCTAAATTTTTCCTTGTGAACAATAATCCCTCTTATTATTCCAAGTGTAAAAGTTCCCAATAAACCTCAAGTCTAAAACCCCTAACTAATTAACTACTTATCTAGGCTCTTTTACAATTCCTTTTAGTTTGACTCTAAAGCTATCTTCTTTATTTATACTTAAAACACAATTAAGATATTATTTATAATGTTTTATATGAATTTTAACTTTTCCCTTAACATGTCCCTCTAAAACTTATAATTGGCATCAAAGATAATGGAAATATCAAAAGGGTATGTAAAACCTTCAAAACAATAATTAATGTGGAATAACTAATCTATGTAGTTAATGTTACAAACCAAAACATAGGAGGCATTATAAGCAAAGATTAACATGCCATTATAATGCTACGTAAGATTAGAATGGATTATCTAATTGGCTCCTAAAAGATTAAAGGTATCTTAAAGCTTTGCATCTTTTATTTTAATACCTATAAGCCCCAATTATAGGCCTTTTTTCTCCAAAAAAACTTTAAAAACTTATTTTTTGAGAGGGTTATCCCTCTAACATTCTATAACAAAATAGACACAAAGGAGTTGGAAGTAGGCTAGGATTAATTACTTCTAAGTTTGGTTTTTTGGTGACATATTGAACACACTAAAAAATAATACCTAACTCTATACAGCTAAATTTGTAATAGTGGTGAGAAAGGATTGTATCCACAGAGAGTGTGTGATTAGCTTTCGTAATGAATGAATCAGTGTATATGATTAGGGGTGGTTTTGGTCTAATTTAATTAATGAAATGAACTGAAACTAAACTATAGAAGACAAATCAAAATAAGAAAGTACAAAATTGTAAGGTTTAATCGGTGAGCTTTAAATCTATCTTGTGGTTCAATCTTAACATTGACACAAATATGCATAATCAATCATGTTGTTCTTATACCTCTCTTTGAAACTATTAATCATCTCTATTAATCCCAATTTTTCCTTAGGTTGTATTTAATTAAAATAAGCTTTTTAATTAGTTCTAGCCACCAGATAACTCAAAATAAGCTCTCTAAATTTAGTGAGATCGCCACATTACGAAATAGGAAAACAAGTTAATCTAACAATCATATAAGCTCGAGTCATTTAACCTATTCTATGATATCCTTAACGATGCACGACCATTATTTGACCATATATGGATCATATTCACAACAATTACAAATTGCAATCTAAATTCTGGAAATGAATATATACATGAATAATCTAGTAGGTCTGTCTAAATCGTTCATACATATATCCAAACTTTAGACACAAAATAACATAGTCAATTCTAAAAGAGAGTTAAGAACAACATCACTAAGATTAATCAACGCCTAAACAAGTTTTAAACTGGAAAGAAGAAGATTATCTACTCATAACTCTTAAAAGGAAGGGAATTTGTTTCCTTTTGTGTCTATAATCCGTATATATCCCATTTGGCCTCTTAATTGTCCTTTTATAGTGAAAAGTTAGGGTTACGTGGTTATATACAATTAGCTATATGAGCGTGTAAGTAATCATGTACATTAATTTGGTAGAAATTATGGAGTTACATGTTCTCAGTGAGCTATAGGGCCAAGATACACAACCGTGTATCTCACTTACACTGCCGTGTAAGTCTCCATACGGGAGTGTAGGTCACAGGGTGGGTTGAAACAATGCCTTCAAGTTTGTAAACCTTTCTAGTGAGTTACATATTCCCATAAAGGATCGTGCAAGCCACAATGACTCCAATTCTTCCATTATTTATCTTGCCTTCACCCTAACTCATCTCCTTCTTACTCTACAAAGGAAAATAAGATTGAACATTGATAAAACAACGCCAAGGATGTGAATTTAGCTTATTTTGATTCATGTTCCTCCAACTTGTACCTAAACCAAAATATGAACTAAAATAAGTATCGTAGACACATTGTAACATTAATCATTAAGCATTAGGAGAACTTTAACTCTCCTCCCACCTAGTTCCTCTCATCCTTCCACTAGATTTGGAATTCGCTATCCCTGGTTGTTATTGTTGCCATTGTTGACATGATCACCAATTGTTGCTATCATTATTGTCAGTTGCTGTCGTTGCCATCACAGGTAACTACGGCCCTTTATTTGTCCCTCTTCTTGATTCTTATCTCATTGCTTGTGTGATTATTCTATATCAACATATATATATTTTTAAAAGGTAGGAGGTAATTCTTAGGCTATGTTTAGTAGGGCGATTAGTAATAGAATGAAATGAAATGTAATATTATTCCATTATTTAGGAGGAGGGTTTATAATAGAATGTAATGGAATATGATGGAAAGGGAGGATTTCACATTACATCTTATTCCATCTTAAACAGTAAAAATAAGTTACTTTCGATTTGGGAGATTTAGGATGAAATTAAAATGATAAATATGTACTACCTAATATACCCTCAATAATTTTTTATAATACCAATTATGCCTATCAATACGTGTTTTGATCTATTAACATATGTTTTCTTTTATCAAGGGTAGAATAGTCATTCATTATTATTATACATAAATTATATTTCATTTTATTCATCTTCCAAACAATGTTTCATTATATTACATTATGAACCCTGTCATTCCTCCCAAACAACAACTTTCTAATATTATATCCATTTACATTCCATTCTATTATAAACCATTTCATTTCATTTCATTCCATTAAAAACCTTACGTTCAACCAAATATAGCCTTAGGGAGTAGCATGCAATAGGTGAAAAAAGTAAATGAGATAGTTGAAAAAAGTAGATAGAATCAATTTGGAACTTGTTTGTGTATTTATTTATTTATATTCTTTATCTTATTTTATATTTATTGTATTATTTATTTTGTTAATTATTTTTATATTTTATTTATTTATATTTATGTATGTATGTATTTATTTGTTATTATTATTTTCTTTTATATTTATTTTATTACTTTTTTATATTTTTATTTATAGGCATTTATTATTATTATTATTATTATTATCTTTTATGCCTATTTTATTTTTATTTTTGTCTACTAAATAAGGATAATAGTGCGTATCACTGGATCTTCTTAGATCCTGTTTACTAACGAGTGAAACTGAGTTGTTGTTGTTGTTTTGAGTTTTAAAAAATGGAGTGAGATAGTTAACAAATAAATAGAATTAATTTTTGAATATAAAAATATTAGAATTTATTATATATTGATTAATATTAAATTAGTAATTTTTAAGGTACTATTAATCTTTTTAATATTAATATTATTATAACTTTGTAAATATAGAATTAAAAATTGTATATAATATAATATATATTAAAAATTATTTTATAAAATTATAAAATCTAAAAAATTATTATATAATTCTAAAAGAATATTCAAAACAATACAGACGCTGAACCGTAATAAAACCGAGTCTATCCCGGCTGCAGCATCGAAAGAGGATTTGGAGAATGTAATGCATCCTCCTTTCGTTTTATCCTGTTCCGTTTTTGCTCGAAATTAAAAGAAAGAAAAAAAAAAAAGAGTTCCAGAATTTATTTTTCAGTATAGCCAAGCAAAGCGAACAGATGAGAAACAAACAACTGTTCTGCCCCCAAAATTTGCTCAACACCGCAGTCCAAGCGTACTTATGAACTCGCCCTCCATAGCTCGTCCATCCTCGAATGCGTAATACTTGCTCAACCCATAATCGAAGTTGGATCAAGCTTCTAGTCGATCAACGCCGTCAAGTCAGCCCTACCAACCTCTGTATGATTTCTCTTTCTATTAATATGTTTCCAGTTGCGGGTTGGATTTGGATGATGGATTTGGATATGTAATCTTGTTCTGCTCCAATAATAAATGTTACCTTCACTAAGTACGCTCGCGTTTCCTCGCGAAACCCAACCAAATTTCCTGGATTTTATTGATCTTTCTTTCTTATCTTGATAGTATTGTTAGCAATGCCATTTCGAGATTAGTTCCTGATTGCATAAAAATGGAATTTTTTTTATTGTCATGTACACTATTTTATATATTGCTCCTTCACTTCAGGCAGTCTTCAACTACTACACACTGGAACGATGTGGTTTAGCCTTTGATGTTCAATCTCAGTGTTATTGGTGCTCCTCACAGCTTTTTGTGAGTCACTTGGGGGATGTGTGAGTCTGTGGAACCTGGGGCGGTTGTATAGATAATAACATGGGGGATGGCAACAGCAATACAGCAAATAGAACTGTCTCAACCAACACAAAGAGCAACGAGAAGCCGGAGTGGCTACAACACTATAATCTTATTGGCAAAATTGGTGAGGGTACCTATGGTCTTGTATTCTTAGCAAAAACTAAGTCTCCTGCCAATCGTGGGAAGTCCATTGCCATCAAGAAATTCAAACAGTCCAAAGATGGTGATGGTGTTTCCCCCACTGCCATTCGTGAAATCATGTTGCTTCGTGAAATTTCACATGAGAATGTAGTGAAGCTTGTTAATGTGCACATCAATCATACTGACATGTCACTATATCTGGCTTTTGATTATGCTGAACATGACCTTTATGAAATAATTAGGCACCACAGAGACAAACTTGGCCATGGCATCAATCAGTACACAGTCAAGTCGTTGCTTTGGCAATTGCTTAATGGACTGAATTATCTCCACAGTAATTGGATCATACATCGAGATCTAAAGCCATCAAATATCCTAGTGATGGGTGAAGGAGAAGAACATGGGGTGGTAAAAATTGCTGATTTTGGACTGGCAAGAATATATCAAGCTCCTTTGAAGCCACTATCTGATAATGGTGTTGTAGTGACCATCTGGTATCGTGCACCTGAATTGCTTCTTGGGGCAAAACATTATACAAGCGCTGTTGATATGTGGGCAGTTGGATGCATTTTTGCTGAACTTTTGACTCTGAAGCCACTTTTTCAAGGGGCAGAAGCTAAATCCACGCCAAATCCCTTCCAGCTTGATCAACTCGACAAAATATTCAAGGTCTTGGGCCATCCCACAATAGAAAAGTGGCCTACACTTGCAAGTCTTCCGCATTGGCAACAGGATATCCAGCATATCCAAGGGCACAAGTATGAGACAACTGGAATACATAATGTTGTCCATCTGTCTCCAAAGAGTGCTCAATATGACCTCTTATCTAAGATGCTTGAATATGATCCTCAAAAGCGTATAACAGCAGCACAAGCCCTAGAACATGAGTACTTTCGGATGGAACCTTTACCTGGACGCAATGCCCTTGTGCCCTCTCAACCTGGAGAGAAGGCAATCAATTATCCTATGCGTCCTGTAGATACAAATACAGATTTTGAAGGAACTACTAGCCTTCAACCTCCACAACCAGTTCCATCTGGAAATGCAGTTTCTGGGGGCATGGGAGGTCCTCATGGGGTGGCAAATAGATCTGGACCTCGATCAATGCCTATTGGCATGCAGAGAATGCAACCACAAGGTATGGGGGCATATCTTGCACCTCAGGCAGGGATTGGTGGTGGAATGAATTCTGGCAATATGACGATGCCTCGGGGTGTTGCTGCTCAACCCCATCTGAGAAGAAAAGATCCACCAATGGGGGCTGGCTATCCTCCACAGCAGAAATCAAGACGTTAGTGTCACCATATGAAGATTGGTTTCCATCAAGCTTGTGTAAGACAATTTGTCAAGAGAAATGCAAATGATAAGAAACGGAAGATTAAGCTGTCATTAAAAAGGGACAAAGTGCTGTATTACACTTATCTATCCGTTATTTTCTGGCTCACTGTGTTTGGGAAGCTGAATTTCATTCATGCCATCAGGCAAAACTCAAGGTTACACATCTTTTTGCAATATATGTTGCTACACGGTGCTAGGCTACACATCCATGGTTCTGCTCACTGTTTTGGACAGGACGTTCATATTTTGTCATTCTAAACTAGTGGATGTCATCTGAAAAGGAGATATTTATATTAATGTTGAAACATAGCCTATTTTGAACTTTAGCAAACTTTTATTTCATTTGAGATACCAGAGTTGACTGTCTGGTTGAGTTAAACCTTCAAATTTATGCTCTGAAATTATTATTTGGATGTTGCAGTCCTAGTACTATGAACTAATGGAACAAGATAGCTGTCAAAAACAGGGTATGGTTACAGCTGCATTGTAGTCATTAGCCAAGGCCTTTAGTTTCCTGCCCTTGAACCTGAGTTGTGCAGTTGTATTCCAATGCTTTTGCAGATATGAATTCTATGTTTGAGCTTGTTTAAATTTGTCATAACCCAATAATATAACTTTGATAACTGACGCTGATTTCAAAATAATTACCTGGACAAGAAAACTGAGAAAGTAACTGGCTAACGGCTAAGCATCTAAGTGTTGACATTGTATTTATAAATTGACAGCGAGAGTCACTTGGAGAGACAGGCTCTCCTTCATGCTCTTCTATTCTGCTGGTAAGCCTGATTTTCCCTCTTTTGCTCCTCACTCGATGTCTATTTTGTGTGTTCGAAGTTGGCAGCTTTTGATTTCCATATGTTTCAAATGGTGGTATTGCTGGTGATTTGTGCTTGCACTTTATTGATGATGCATTTCCAGCCATTATCAAACAAAAAACCAAGTTGGTAGTTGCTACCCTTTTTTTTGCCTTTTTCATTAATGGCTTGTTTGTTTGAGTTAACTTGCATCAAACATATTGGAATGCATAATTTGGTGTGCTTTTAACAGTTTAATTGCTGATGTTCATCTTAAAGTATCAGATGGATTGAGGGAAATTTCTGATATGTAAAATTTCTTTCTTTTAAAAGAAAAATCTTGATCTTTGCCTTTTTCTGGCCATTGAGCTGGAAAGGGAACTGCTCATTGCAGAGTTAATACAAGAATGAGGTAATTTTTAATAGGATTCGTATAATCTAGTGCAACATAAGTGTGCGAAATGTGAAGTTTTTCTATGTAAAAAGTTGGGTTCGTATTTGGGATTGGTCTGAAGAGTTTGATCTTTCATTCTGTATTGGATATTAGTTGTACTTATGGAGGCTTAGATTGTTCCTTATAGGTAGTACTTTTAGAAGAATCATTCTTTTCTTCTGTACCTAATTAGTTGGTGTTCCTGTTGTCATAACTTTTATCTTATCACGTACTCCTGGCAGGTTTCAGTGTTTCTATCAAAAAGTAGCAAGGAAAACTGGGTTTATTTATATCGTACTTGTCTAAGTATGGTTCCCATTGATACTAAATCAACTGTACATAAACAGAGCTAATATTGGGAAGACATCTTTTTATAGGTCCTTTCTTTCAAGATGGGATTTGGTGACAATCCGTTCCTAATTGTATACTGACTTCTTATTTTATTTTCCCTTATACTAATTGATTTTGATTAAAAAGTTTCCAATGCCATATCAATTTCATGTGCAATAACACATGGATTCAAGATGTGGAATTGCTAGGAATATACATGCAGGATGGGTTAATTGAGCAATTTTAGCATGTAGTTCTAGACTTTGATGCAAAGAACGCGGATGCTTTCTAAGTCTTAGACTTAATCTAAGCCATCCTCACTCTCTTGAGTTGTAAGAAACACTTTCTGAAGTCTACTTATCGAAGCCCTTATATGATGATGTCTTCGATTTTGGAAAATCACTTGCTTAATTCTCCTCTTGTTAGTTAAGCTTCTACGTTGTCCCTGTTTGTGGTTACTGTTTACTGGGTATGTGGGCTGTAATATCCCTTCAGTCTCATTTATGCGTAACCTAGTGTAACCGTATGGACACTTGATGAAATTCTTAGCACAGCTGTGATTGCAAGTAAAGCAACATAAATCAGGTGTAGTCCGCGTATAATTTTGACTCTACAACTTTCTTCTTAGTAGATTTGTTTCGTAACAGTGGTTCCATGTCTCCTGACACATGGGTGATGGCTTCCTTTTCAGTTGAAGCAGATGGACGATTACTTCGATGGCTGCAGGGTTCTTGACAATGGGTGCCTGATCATATTTTTCTGGAAAAGGGTGTCACTTGTGCATTTGAAGCAGGTCCACCTTTTATTGCCTGCTACGACATATCTTCACTCAGTATGGCTCTGCAGCCGTCATCTGTCGCTTTAGTGCTTGGTCCCCTAATATTATAAAAATTTGGCAACTCTAATGGTGCATTCGAGTTCCTTGATATGTGGTTGGTTCAATTATTGCATTAATGTGCAAATGAAAGAATTTTTTTTTTGTTTAAAGGAAAGCAAACGAAAAACGTTACACGCTAAGTTTGGAAAAACAGATTCCCGATAGATCTTGTAAAAGGATCAATTGGCACCAACCGGTGTTTTGTTAAAATGATGGATATCAATGTCAAAATTGTCGGCATATTTGACTAACCAATCGGCTCATTTGTTGCTCTCTTGGTAGATGTGTCGATGAGCAACAGTCCAGTTTTTAGTGAACAGCTCATTGATACCCCGGACGATTGGGTTGGGCGTCTTGGAACGGTTGTCTGCAGCGGAAAAAATAGAACACTGCCTTTGAATCGACCTCGAGGTCGATTCGGCAATAGCTTAGATTCCATGCCAGAGTGAGCCCAATGAACACCCTCAGAGTTCTGCATTCAGCGGAGAGCACCATCCAATACGATGTGAGAACCCTCCTCGCTAGTGGCCTGCACTATCTCGGATAATGCCGCTTGCAGTGACCATTAAAGAAGATTGTTGACAAGCTCCATCAATATTAAGCTTGATCCAACCAGGGGGCGGTGATTGCCAGCTGATGAATTGCTCCCGTCGAGGTCGGTAACTATGAGAAACTGCTGGTTGAGGGCACCTAGCTGAGTCCCGTAGGATACTTGCATAAGACAAAATAAGATAAATAGGTGATGAAGGCCAAGTAAAGAGGGTATCAAAAATGGATTTGTTCCTTCATTGCCAGAGGAATCAACAGGAAATGCCAAAAAGAAGCGGCCAAGCATGGCCAAAAATTGGACGGTGGCAATTGAGATTATGGAAAAACTAGCTCTGATTAAACTGGTTGAAAAAGTCAGCCAAGACTAGAGAAGGAGGGAAGACAGTCCACACTTGTCTGCCTCGGTCACAGTCGTGCACTGCATGCATCGAGGTTTCCTCAAGGCTACAGTGATAGTAATCTCCAGTAGTAGTGCAGTGGCGTCGAACTCTATGTTAGTTCGTGAGCAGCCGGTCATGCGTTAAAAGCCAAAGGAAGGAACAGATGCGTGGAGGTCCCTTCTATTGCCAGATGGTCGTCCAGATGCCATGGGCCGAGGCGTCCGCTAACCTATGGTCAGGCTGTAAGCTGAAGCCATAGTGAATTGTCCTGTGTCAGAGCAGCCCCAGATAAGTGTATCGGGCCCAAGCATAGGCCCAGGTGGAAAGGTTCCCACTATTAACCGGTAAACAGGAGGGGGGAGGTAAGCTTGAATGACATCCCAATTCCACTATCTGTTGACGTCTACAAAATGGAGAACATTAAGATTGCGGATAGACGTCGGGATGGGGTTGGTAATATGAGAAATAAGAGGGCCTATCCTCGGAATCCAATTGTCTAGCCAAAATCGCGTGCGACAGCCATCACCGATCATCCATTTGACCCATTGTTGAACGAGAGGCCATGTGGATTTAATGCTCTGCCAGATCATCGACCCACCTGCGGTAGGCAACTGGGAGGGGAGCAGACGGGGGTCCACGTTGTATTTAGCGGATAGGACTCGGACCCAAAGTAAGTCTGAATTATTCAGCATAGTCCATCCTAATTTGGCTAGGATAGTTTCCTGATTTTATTCTACTTTATTATTGTTAAAATATTTGATTTTGTTGAAGATTTGCTTTGATTTTCAGTTTATTTGTAAGCCTATATAAAGGCATGATAGGATAGAATAAATGAAGGAGTTAAGTTGCAAAGTTGCATCCCAAAAATTCCAACATAGTATCAGAGCTCTCAAAGATCTTGAGGGACCTATAAGTGATTAATGCTTTACAAGCTCAAGAGTAAAGAAGGGCAATGACAGATCAAGAAAGTGAAAAGATGGTGGAAGGAGCCTATCAAGCAAAGGTTTCGTCATAAAAAAAGAAAGGAAATATTCCTCAATATGGCCATTATGAGAAGTTTGGTCATGAAGGGAAAGATTGCAAAAAGGAACAAGCAAATATGATGGAGTTGGTTGACGAAGAAATTCTTTTCTAAAAGTTGGTGAGAAGTGCACCAAGATGTGTTTGGAGAGACGTGCTCCAATGATTGTAGGTTGGTGAGAAGGGCATCAACAAAATGATGAGAAGTGCATCAATTAGTAAAGAGAAGTGCTTTACAAAATATTCTAAAGATGGAGAAAAGTGCTCCAGAAAATTTGAATTAAGAGGAAATATTGGAAATTAATTCAAAATTTAGAATTGTTAAATTTCCTTTAGAATAGGTCTTAGTTTGTTTTTAATCTTGCAGATTTTGTAGGATAGTTTCCTGATTTTATTATACTTTATTATGGTCAAAATATTTGATTTTGTTGAAGATTTGCTTTGATTTTCAGTTTATTTGTAAGCCTATATAAAGGCATGATAAGATAGAATAAATGAAGGAGTTCAGTTGCAAAGTTGCATCCCAAAAATTCCAACAGTTTCAAGACACATCTCAATCTCAACACACATGAGAATATTTATTTTGGGACACATTATAATAATCATACATGTATTTATTGACATTTTCTGGGTATTATTAATTGTTAAAAATGCAATTAAAATGTTGATTGTGAATTGTGTATGCACCTTGTGATAGTGGGATGTTGCAAAAAATGCAAGGAAAAGCTGGAACATCTAAGATCTAAAAAGAGAGACGCAAGGAGAGAGCCCAGAAAGGAAGAAGATGCTAGAGAAAACCAGAGCTGAGACTGTCAAAGAGGAAAGAGTAACGAGGGCAAAATCGGCATTAAAGTAAAAAATATCAACTGATTGTGTTAAAACGCTTCTCTAGGGGAGCTTCTTCAAATCAACTGGTTGGGTTGAATCAGCCAACCTAACCAGCTGATAACCAAACAATTCAAATAACTTTACAAAATTAATAAGCTGATTTTAGTCAATCAGCTATTTTTTTTGGCTGATCAGCCAACAACAAACGAGGCTTTTATTGTTTTGTTTCTCTAACTATGGGATATGGTTACAGGATTGAAGCCTGTAAGGATTAATCAAAGTTGATTAGGTAGTTTGAGATTAGATACGCCACTGCCTGAAGTGTGGCTCGTTATCTATAGTCCATTGCTCCTGATGGGTACTGCTTAAAGTGTCGATAGACTTGCTTACTTAACATTATCTACCTATATCAGCAGCAATTTTTTATTTTAGTTTTGGGGTGTCTCAAGATTGGTGTGTTAGTCTTGTTGGCAAAGACAATCATAGCGGTTGGTCCTTTGCTTAATGTTCTATTCTTCTTGTCTTGTTCATTCTTCTCTCTGTTATCCTGAACTTTCGGGTGCTGGGATGATTATGTTTATGGAGCTTGTCCATTATAAACATTTTGGTTTTCTGCTCTCAGTTGCCGTAGTCGGAGTTTTCCTTGACCAGCAAGGCTTTTCATTTTACTTCACAGTTTCACCAAGGATAATCAACCATAAATGTCATATATCCCTTTTGAGTTTTATACTTGTTTATGAATAAAGAAAGAGCTCCTTTGTGTTCCACAACAAAATAGGGAGGTGAGTTTGCTTCCCATATTACTTAATGGTTATTTTTCTGTTGATCATCAATTATAAATGGGACATTTGATGCAGGTACAAGTTAATCAAGAAAGTTGTTGATGGAACATTTGGGAGTGT
>JAOTAY010000191.1:26707878-26733995 GCA_025629805.1 Erythroxylum baracoense | reverse complement strand
CTCATTGTTTACTCAAATTATTTTATATATTACATTATAATTAATATATCGCATATTTGTTCTCCAATTAATTAATTCTTATTTACCTTTATAATCTTATTTTTTTTCCCACAACTATTCTTTCCTTGGATTATAACTAACTAAATTAACTGGGCATTATTACTGCTCATCGCGCAGTAATACTCTGCTAGTTAATCGATAAGGGTGATTGAGGTTGCTTCTCTCGGGTCAATATGTGAAATTGCATACCTTTCCTAAACGTAGCATTCAATATATCTACAAGTATGTGAAATGAATGTTAAAGTCTGCCCCAACGTATCACAAAACATGCAAGCTTGGAGATTGCAACTAACAATGTCCCTTCCACGACCATTTTCGATTTAGATGAAAGACTTAAGAATATAGGTCTGTGAAAAGAACACCTCTTTCTATTTTTATTTTATTTTATGAAAAAGAATCAAGGTCTGCCTGGAAAGAACGGAGTAACGTGTCACAAATCTGCAACCTTGGTGATTTCAACCAATTTTTTTTATTTAAACAACATTTTGCACACGTGATGACGATCAAAATATATTCTTCCTGGGAGGAACTGTTTTACTCGAGGAATCCATTCGTATGTATGTGTAAGAGTCTCAAGTTGCCCAACTATCATGTGGAGAAGTTGGCTAACATGTATGCATATTACGCCTTTTAACCTGTTAACAAAAGTTTACGTGACCAGCATTCAGTAGGCATTGGTAGTCATTAAAACTATAAATGATAAAATAAATATATATTAAATTTTTTATTTGACAATGATGTCCACTAAAGACTACTAATTATTAGTCATGTAATTGGTGTTTGATGAATGCTTAATAGATTATATTCTAATATCATATCTAGTGCATTTTGCTTGTTTGTTTAAGAGTTTTTTAGTACTTAATTCGTTTATATTATGTTTTTTAAATCTTCATTGCTTTCATGTGTCTAAAGGAGTAGAAATTGAACAGAATCGAGGCAAAAAAAATGAAGGATTAAAGTGATCCTTGCATGGTTGTGTCCATATAACTTTCTAAGACTCTGTTTCTTTACAATTTTCGAAGAATTGAAACGAGAATGAGGGACATGGTCACGTGGGTGATTGTGTCCACTTTAAAAACCTTGATTTTTGAGTTATAAAAGGGCAAAATGAAGTCAAAGAGGAGGAAGGTCCAAAAAGATTCATAGGAGACCCAAGAGAAGCTAAAAAAATACAAATTGACAGTCTAGAACAATATAGAGAACAAAGAACAAGCAAAGAAACACATTTTAAGTGAATTTTCATGAATCTAAAGTGGATTTTATGAAGATTAATAAAGGGATCTCATAGTGGTTCTTTTAGTTTTATGTTTTTTTCTTTAGCCTTGATGTGATCATTATGAACTAAAGATTTGTAGATACTTGGATTAGATGAACCTTAAGATAGACCCTGTAGTGATTTTTTTAATTCATTCTTTAATTTTATTGAGATTCAATTATGTGCTCTTAATTATTCTTGAACTAATATTGCTAGCATATTATTTCATGTATGATTTCATGCTATTAAGATTAAGAAATCCTTTTATATGAATAAATCTACTATAATTGAAAGGAATTGTATGCAAACTTTGAGATAAGTCGACATAAATTCTCTAAATTAGGGTAAAATCAAATAGTAAAATTCATGAATTTATTAACATAATCTTAGGGGTTTTAATTAGAAAGAGATTTTAGTTATTCAACTGAAGACTAGGTGTTAATAGTTTAGACCAAAGATATTAACATAATATAAGATTTTCACTATCCAATAAGCCATAAATTAAATCGAGTAGTGAAATCATGATTACATGAGAAGTCCTAGAGGATTCAAAGTTGAGGTACCACTATTTTTTTATTGTTTCTTAGCTTAATCTTCAGTCTAGTAAGTCAATTTTTTATTTATTTTAGTTTATTATTTTAATTTTGAATTTGATTAATTATCATCACCTAATTTATTAGACTAGATAATGGAAAGATGATAAGTATTAATAATTCTAGTCCTTGTCAGGTCGACTTGTACTCATAATTCTACATCTACACCATGCACTTGCTGTTTAAAACATAAATAACATTAATCAAAATTTTGACACTATTTTTGGAGACTATAATATTAGAAAAACCTTTTGGTTATTATTCTAGTCATTTGTAGGTAGTTTTTATTTTGTAATTTTTATGTTTGCTTATTTTTCTTATAACTCCTTTTCTTGATCTTGTGTTTTTGGCTTATTTTCAGGATTTGGGTAGTCATCGTTACAACCACCAAACACAATGGAAAGATGTTATTCTTAAAGGGAATATGGTATGCCATCACTTAGGACAACTTTAGATGTTTAGAACGAGAGGTATGGTGACATATATGCAGAAGCTCAACTGACATTCATGGCATGTTGTGCCATTTGTGGGGTTGATCACCCTATTCATGAGTGTCAAGCAGGAGACATGTGGGAGCTCTCAATTTGCATGCAAAATTGGCTTTGTGACATTTGTGGGGGTGATTACCCCGATTATAAATGTCAGGCACTAGAATAATTGTAGGAGCATCCAATTTGTATGCAGAAGTGGCCTCAAATCACCTCATACGAGAATAATCGTAATCTAGAGTGGAGAAATTATTATGAATTTGGATGGAAAAAATCACGATTCATCTAAATTTATAGAACAACAATAACAAGAGGACTGTCAACATCTTGATGTCCTTATGAAATGCATTCCCTTTGTAGAACCAAAGAGATACATGTTTTATCCAAATACATCGAGCCAAATTTAAGGGATCATATGGATAAAATAACTTTACAGAGTGGAGAGGAGTTAGAAGTTAATTAGAGGAGGAATATGCTGTTCCAGTAGAGAAGGAAGAAGAGAAGGGAAAATAGATAGAGGAAGATGAAGAGGAGGAGCCAAATAAGGAGCTATTGAGGAATTATCAATAGTCGTTTTAACTATAAAGGGTTCTTACTTCCCAAAAGAAAAACTATTAGAGTCAAAAAAAAATCTAAGATTTTTATTATATTGATAGTTTGTTACTGGAAAGAGCATTAGTGGAGTTACTCAATTTTGTTAATTTGATACCTTATATCCTTATTTCCTTGTAGCATTTGTCTATTTGCAGGCTGGTGAACCTCTATGTGAGAAAATGGGTGGAAGATAGCTGCTAATTATAGATCCAGGTTAAAGAAGGACTTGTTGAGAAGTCCAACTATAAGACTTATAAAGAAGTGTTGCTTGGGAGGCAACCTAATAATTAGATGTTTTTGTTTTGATTGAGTAGTTGGTCAGATTTTTATTATTAGTTTAGTTATTTTCATAGTATTAGTGTATTTATCCTAATTTTGTACTTGAAATTTGATGGAGTTTCACAAGGTATGAAGGCCATATCACCCCTTATGTTAGAGTATAGAAGATTTCACATGCATTGGATGGAAGTTGACAACATTGGACAAGGCTAGAAACCCTTTTTTATTAGGTGAGTACCATTTATCCTTACCCCTCCTTTATTTTTCATATTTTTCATTGTTCTTGCATGTTTTTTACATTAGGACAAGGCTAGAACCCTCCCAACCTATATTGTGATGTTCTTTGGGTTGAGAGAGTTCAACCATGCCTTAGCTCGATCTTTAAGTGAAAATAGAAATAACCTCATCTTGGTTGCATCTTCTAATAGCCCATTTTATTGGAACGTGTCACAAATCCCCAAGAAGTTGGGCAAATGAGCATTAGGATCCTCAATGTCCAATATTAGACATTGGTTTGCAACATATTCAATAGTGCTAGTTTAATTTGGAAAGTGTTGGTTTGCATTAATGGTCTTGTTATTCCTCGTTGGTTAGCATTGAACCCAAGCCTTATAAAGTCTATAAGGATTATTTAATATTCTTCTTAATTCCTTTCCTTGTCCATTTCCCTCTCTATTGCTTCTTGGAGTCTCTTTTTTTGAATCTCCCTCTCTTGCTTAGTGATGTCAGAAACTTGCTTATCTTTTAGTTTGTTTGAAATCCTTGTAGATCTTGTGTTTATCCACCTGCAATCACACAAGAAAAGTGTTAAAAGTCTTTTAATCAAAGTAACTTTAACTGTAGTAGATGCGATAAAAAAATCCTCGGTAGCGATGTGAAAACCTTTCTTTACTATAAATATAAAGATCATAACTTATAACATCAAAAGTGTCAACTATAAAGATTGTATTAGTCTCCTAAAAATTCTTCTAAATTTTGTTTGAGATAAACAATAAGATGAATAAATAATAACTAAACCAAAAATAAAGAAATAATAACTAAATAATGAATTAGGTAGTAGTGAATTTGATTGATTGATTGATGATGAAAACTATAAATTACTTCTATCTTTATTTGCTTTCACTTTACCTTTTTGATTTAATCTTACTTGATCTTAGATATCCAACAAATATGATTACCCTCCCTCGAGATCTAATCAAGTAATACCAATTAAAATAGATAGAAATTGAATTGTGATCTCTTGATTTATGAAAATTCTTCCTAACTATGTAATTGGATTTGAAGCAATCCCATGGATAACTAATAAACAATTAAGATCTCTCTGGAATTGCCTATTAATTTGATGTTTATAGGTCTATTGTGGTTCTAGCTCTCGTTATACAAGATAACACAATTGATCTAATATAATCTTTTGATTCAAATTGAATATAAAGCAATAAACATGTCAAGCATATTTAATTAAATTAAGAATGTAAAGTTCACAAATAAATCAAGATTAATTTCTAAAATGGAATTTATCAATCCATAAATGTAACTATATATCCCAATTGAATCATCATTAATATTCAACAACAATAATGTAATAAAAGAAAGGGTAGAGGAATTAAATATGAATGTCTTCTCTTTTTTGCCTTAAGATGGAAAAGACAACTATTGTCTTTTAGATTTTTTCTCTTTTGATCTCTTCTTGCTATATTTTCCAACCGCCTCTTTTTTGTTTTTCTTTACCTTAAATACTTATCAATCCTTCTAGGGTTTTCCCACTTATTTTGGTTCCAAAAATAGCCTTAAAATATCAAAAATATAAAAATCTCATGACTTGAAAAATTTGGATGCACGATCGTGCATGACCTTTCTTCAACTCTTTAGCACGACCATACATGCGATGCACAATCGTGTCCTGCCTTTACTCATCACCAAAAATATCAAATTATTACCTTAAACAATCGATAAAACAAAAAACACAAAAGCACTAACAAGGACATATCCTAAACATATGATTATAATATAAGCAAACACTAAAACACACTATAACACCTAGCAAATATATACTATAACACCTAGAAAATATGCTATCATTTTCACCTATGTTAAGGTTGAGACACCTGATTTATGAATAGATCTAGCATAATTGAATGGTCTTACATGTAATCCTAAAGATAGGATAACATAAATCTTCAATATTAAGGTCAAACCTAATAGAGGAATTCATTTTAGAGGGTTTTAACTAGAAGGAGATTTCAATTAATCAACCTATAATTAGGCACTGATAATCTTGGGAAATATATTAATATAAAACAAAAATTTCCATGAGTCAGTGATCTTTAATTGAATTGTATGATAAAGGGTTAATAGCTTAAGAAATCTTAAGGGGATACATTACCTAGGTGTTGCTTATTTGACTTGGTTAATCTTTATATCATTTATGTTGTTGGTTATTAATTTTATTGAACTTTAGTTTAGTTTTATAGTTTTAATTAAATTGTCACCTTATTTTGTTGGTATGATAATATGAAAAAGGTAATTTCTAGTACTTGTAGTGTTTGTGAAAAAGGTAACTGCTAATGAATCTGAAGTTTTAATGCATACTAGTTAATTAGTATACTGCATTGATCGACTGATACATCAAATATAGCCATTGCAATAACTATTTCTTAGTTGCAACAACTATTATAGATCCTGAGACATTACAAATAGGTGTTTTATCATTGTTTTTAGTATCAAGAAGATTTTGGGTATTGTATACACACATTTCAAAGAGTTTTTCAATCATTTAAGCATCATTGTGTCACATTTATGTGAGCGAGCATTTTGGAGTTATCAAGTGAATAAGTGAGATATTTTCTAGTTGTAGTACTTTGTTAGCGTGTTGAATATTATATTTGGAGGGTCATCTAAGTGATATTGAGGTTCTTCTTCACCTTGGAAGAAGATTATAAGACTGTGAAAGAAGAATTATAGTGAAATTCCAAGAAGAGTCTTGGGAGTGGACATAGGCAAGGGTTGTTTGTCGAACCACTATACATCGATTTTTACTCTCTCTTCCCTATCCTCTATAATGTATTGCTCAATTGTTTGGTTAATTTATGTTAAGCAATTTTCTCATCCTTGTTTATATTGATTGTTATTGATTAAGAACTTTGGTTAGAAAATCTGTTAAATTTTATAAGTAGCTAATCACCCTTTTCTTGGGTACCATTAGGGACTAACATTATTGAACATACCAAAGCCTCTCATTTGAAAATTGATCATATATTGATTCCTTATTAACCTAGTCTCCTTGCTCCAGTTTTGACGTTATATATTACTAAGTTCTCTAACCCTTTCTTTTAATTTCCAAGTTGAATTCCTAAAAAAGAAGAACCTAATGAATTAACCTTTATTTAACATCCGCTTTAGACAAGAGATATTTTAAAATTGAATAGACAATATAAACAATCGCTTTATAACAAACAATTTAACTATCATATTTAATTTTTTTCAATGTTAGCATAATTAATCTAATCGTCATTAAGAAACTTGTTAAAATAATATATAACATGAAATTTCTTATCCTATCTTTGTCCAAAAATAGCCCCCATTATGCGATCTTTAGCCTCAGACATTAGCTCAAAGGAAAGATTCCAATTGGGCACATCCATAATAAGAGATGAAGTTAGTTTCATCTTCAATCTATTAAATGTAGTAAGACATTCAATAGTAAATTAAAAAGGAAAATGTTTTGCAGTAAGTGATAGAAACATTAGGTAACTTTTGAGAAATAATTTATAAAAAGTCCATAGAAAGTAACATAGTTAAGAAAAGTCCATAATTATATGGATTGAGGTTAGGGGTCATAATCTTTCTATAACTTCCACTTTAGTTCGATATACCTTAAGCTTATGAATATAAATTCTATATTCTAGCACTATTTGTTTTTGTGTTATGAAATGAAACTTTTCTTAATTAAGCACTAAATCAGTGTCTTGATATCTTTACAACACTTATTTTTCATTAACCAAGTAGGCATTAAAAGAATGCCCAAAAATTAAAAAAATCATCCATGAATATCTCGTTTGATTTTACCACCGTGTCAGAGAAAATACCCATCATGACAATGGAGAGTGGTTAAAGTGTCAAGCAATCTAAGTGCATCCTTTTATAAGCAAAAATGCTATAATAGTATG
Organism: Erythroxylum baracoense; assembly: GCA_025629805.1. Taxonomy (NCBI): domain Eukaryota; kingdom Viridiplantae; phylum Streptophyta; class Magnoliopsida; order Malpighiales; family Erythroxylaceae; genus Erythroxylum; species Erythroxylum baracoense. The sequence continues at coordinate 26,726,560 of JAOTAY010000191.1, read as the reverse complement.
TAAACATTATCTTCTCTTAATCCTCTAGAGTGATAGAGATTTGGTTATATTTTGAGTAACCCTTCAAGGAAGTAGTAAAAATCATGTTTTACCATTCTTTCCAACATCTAGTTAAAAAATAGTAATAAGAATTGATTTTTTAAAGTGGAAACATTCAACTTCATGCAATCAATTCACACCCTCTATATAGTGACAATCATAGTGGAGCTTAACTCATCATTCTCATTAGTCACCACATTCATGCCTCCCTTATTTGGTACCCCCCAGATAGGATTCACTTAAGAGCTTTAATGTGCAATTTTATATTAATGAATAAAATGAAATACACATAAGAATAATAAAGAAATATCACAAGCAAGTCCGTTTATCATTCTTAGAGTACAGTCTAAATGAGTTTAATGTCAATTTTATAAAGATTGTGACTACTAATAATAACTTTCTTTATGTTATCTAATCTAATAAAGTGAATGATTGAGTTAGGGGAAATAAACAAACAACTCTAAAACACCAAATTAAAGCAATAATCAATTTTAAAACAAACAATGAATAAACTAGATATAACTAAGAATTTCCTTAGAACTCTTTATATTCTTTAACTTTACTCTGACTTAACGATCAATGCTAATTCTTTAAACTGGTAGGAATCCCTAAGTCACAACTATAGTCTCTCTTATGTAGTATTAATTCATGTTCCTAAATTGATTTGGCAAAAATCTTTCTAATAAAAACAACCTACGAACAAATTAAATCACTTTGTGGATTATCGTGATAAGTTGCACTTTAATTCAAAAAGATCATTTACTTCCCTCTCAAGAAATCCATTTAATTCCCATCATTCTTATTTTGATCTAAATATACATATCATCTCTCGATCTTAAGGCACAAATCTGATTATTGAATTTTTAACTCTTGTTCCTTTGATTCATATAATATAAAAATATGAACAAATCTAAAAAGCTAGGAATTTTATTAAATAATAGGATCAAAATATCAAATCTTATGATTCATCTCTCCTAGATCTATGTCCCAGTTGGTTCATAATAAAAAAAGAAACAAAAAATAAGAAAAAAAGACAAAGAAAACATCTTTATGGATTTTGAATATTTAAGTTCTTATTGAATATTGATGGATTTCTTATTTCTTTTCCTCTGGATTGCCTGTCTCTTTCAGGAAACAGTCTCTGTATCTCCATTAGAGATGCGGGCATGACTGCGTACATCTTACTCTTCCCATACCCTGTTTAGGCGAAAATTTGGGTATGTTTGGATTGCCTGTCTCTTGATATCAAGCTACTTTAATTAGCTCCTATATAATTTTTTACTCAAAAATTAATCTACGCAGAAGCTCTTTATTTCTTTTTAGTCATCGCTCTATTAAACATGTAAAATCCTAATATTTCTACCCAGTATAGCCTAACATAGGACCATGTTTGGCTCCATATTTCCTTTCTGAAACTTTTATGTAAAATTCATTGCCAACATAAGGATGAATACAGGTCCATGTTGCCACCGTGTTAGTGAATATGGGATGAATACAGGCTGAACATGAGGGCATGTCATAGGCACTTGGAGAAACAAACTGCTCCCACTTTGAAAATAACTTGAAGCATATTAATGACGTGTTGCCTAGGTAAAAGTCTCCTTCAAAAATAAAATAGGTCATCATTAAGTATGAATAGTAATAATGAGCCTTGTAAATAAAAGTCTTACCCCAATACGCAGAAGATGTTTGACGAAACTTCTTATAGTCAAACCTCAAGGAATTGACCTAGGATAAATGCTTATAAGGCACTTATTAATTTATGTTTTTGCCCAATTTTTTTGTGTTCCCACTAAATTACATGATAATATAATATTTATAGCCAAAATAAAAATACTTAATTTGTATTAGTGAATTGTTAATGATATTGGCCAATATTAGGGATTCTAGTTGATATGCATAGAATCATTTTGTTATTACAATATGGAATGACAATGTATGAAATCCACCATAAAAAGAAAAAACAAAATATGACCATATATAACCAAGGCAATTAATACACCACTCATAAAGATATAAGCAAAATAAAAAATTGTTTCATTAGCTTACGTTATGCTTGCTCATAAAAAACTTGAGAAAATACCTTTTCAACCTATTTTAGAAGGAAAAACATCTTTATAGTTATTTATATGACTTTAAAATCCTCTCATGTGAAGTATATAAGAAGTGCATTAGAAATAAAATTTATATACAATTATTTTTCTCATTTATTATCCTTAATATGTTACACAAAACTCGTTGTTGTGTCAAGTTCATAAAAAGTATGCATTTGTTAGAGAAAAGTAAACTTATTAGCATATCCAATTTCATAGGCTCTAGTAAACAAAACAAATGGAATACTTGTTCTATCTTTATCTCAAAGGGATTACACTCCAAATTTGATAAATGAATTCATATTCATCATCAAATGTTAATTGAAAATATAAGAGGATCGATGCTTAATAAAGATCATAAAACTCATAAAAATTAAGTCTAAGTTATGTTTGTAAAGGCAATAAACAAATTTGAAAATTGTTCTTATGAACTATAAGAGCTGGAGAGATTGCATATAGGAACTTTTGATAGAAGGATCATATGAGAACTAGTTCAAAAAATTATTTTAAATCTATTTACGTTTTTTTTATTTTAAAAATATTTAAATTAATAAGATTCATTTGTAGATGAAATTGGAATGGCCTCATCTTATGTGATATTCTATATCAATAAAGGTTTAATAGTGAGTTAGATTCATAAGAAAACAAAAGCTTTTGATATTTGATTAATGTTTTATACTTTCAATTAGCATTATAAAATTGAGTACACTTTCAAATATAAAATATAATTTATCATTTTATAAAATGGTTGACAACAAGAGATATGATACTTTAAATCAAATGTCTTAGGAAAAAGATCAAATTGAACCTTAATATTTTTAGCTGAATTTTACTTAAATCTAAACGTTTCAAAGTGTATATAAAGAACTACTAAAATTTTGAAAAAGTTCAATTTAAACCCTAACTTAACATTTTCATTAGCTCTCAACAAAAAAAATCATATATGGTATTTTTAATTTTTATAATTCCCTTATTAGATGTGCATCCTATTTTACAAGTGAGGTTCAAAAAATAAAAAGAAGATATTATCGTCTTGATCAAAATGTCTTTAACTTAGATCTTAAGCTTGATATAATCCTTAATTCCTCACCCAAAGGCATGTCCCAAAAGAGTTATAATCATAACAAATCCTATCTTTGTGTCTTCCTTGAGAACAAGCATCGCGATAAAGTGAAGGAAGAAGAATCAACCTAACAAAAACAAATACAAAACTTGGGTTTTATAGCATGATTTATTAGAAAATTTCTCCTTTTTATTTGTGTCAAAATTTAATGAATTTTCATACTAGAAAAATATTAATTATAGTAAATTGTTGTCTCCTATAATAGAGACAACTACAAAGCCTTCTATGAATTTTGATATCATTAGTTGTCTTGAAAACATGCTTTATATTATTTATGCTTTGATTTACAAGATTTAAGTGCTAAAGGCATTGAAAAATAAAAATGAAAAAGAAAAAAAGAGTTTTTTTTAGTTGAAGTCAAGAAAAGAGTTTAGAAGAAAACTAATAAGAATGACTAATTGCAACTGTTGAACTCTTTTTAAAAATTTGGAAATATAGTTCATTATCTTTAGACAATTTTCAATTTTGGGCCCTAATTATAAGTACACTGTATCTCTCACAAGAAGCTCATAAAAAATAAAAAATGTAATATATGATTTTGGTAATAGAGAGCTGATAGTGATGTTAAGTAGAGATGGCAACCGGGCCACGGACGAGCCCACAAGACAGCCCGTGGCCCACTAATTTTTTCCGAAATGACATCGTTTTGTCCAAAATGACGTTGTTTTGAATTTTTTCCCATAAAAAATAAATGGCAGACCATAGCCCGGGCCACGAGCTGGCCCATCCTGACCCATTGGGCCACTGGCCATCGTGGCCCAAGGTCGGCCCGACCCACTGAAATGCCTAATGTTAAGTTAGGGTTCAAATTTAATGTTTGTAAAATATTAAAGTTCTTTTTGAATATTTTGAAACATTTATGATTAAAATGAATTTAGCCAAAAGTATGTTTTGAATCTCAACATTTACATTAAAATACAACTTCAACTCTAATATGTTAACGTATTCAATTTGAACTTTAAAATTTTCAAAACATTTAGAAAGGACCATAAAGGGACGAAAAATTTAACTAGGTTAAACATGTACTAATTAAATGCCACGTTAATGCTTATATAGCATTATTTATAATTTTTAATCAACTAGTGAATCTCATTGCCACATGAAAAGTGGGGCCTATTATCTAAACTATATAAAAAGGGAACGCACTACCATGTGCAAAATGGGACTCATTTTTAAAAATTAAACAATCTGTGCACATTAATTTATATTAATTCCTAATTGGATTAATTAACATATTAATACATTATTTGAACAAATTAGTAAGAAAGGTACCACTCAAATTGATCAAACTTTTCTTCTGCAATTTAAATACAACTAATGAAAACAAGCCTAAAAATGAGCTATAACAAAACATTTACAATTGATCCATAAACTTACTATCATCCAAAATTCAAAGCATATTACATTTCAAAATTCCACAAATAGAAAAATTGTGAGCAAGAAAACAATAACATGAATTCCAAGTATAGCGGCATCCTTAACAAGAAACATAGTAATATGACTAGTAATATTAAAGGGAAATATAATCCATTTACCAAATGGCACATTCAAATGCCTACCACCTCTTTTTCTTAACTTTGAAATAGTTGAAACTGCTTTTCCAAAAGCCTTTGTATTTAAAGTGACTACATCACCAACTTTACCAAAATCTATCAAATTGAACATCATGGGCCTTAACTTTGGCATCAACACAACTTACGCACTTCAAAATAGTGCAAGAACACCACCAATCATATTCCTTTCCCTTAAAAACATAGAAGCAATGTCATACCCACCTTATAGAGTAGAGTTAACCCAACACTAGGCTACAAAGCTAACCTTATAAGTGTGCATGACTTAGCCTATTCATAAATTCTTTCCATCTAGTTACCATTCCATTAACAAGATATTTTAAGTCCAAATAGGCATAATTCATTCGTTCACATCATAATAATCCAAGTGTAATCCCATCATCATTCAATACATAGGTTCCAATCGTACTTTCCAACAACGTTATAGTAATAATAATTCAAATCTACAAGTTCATAGCCATACTAATACCCCCAATGTATATATTGATGTCCAAAGACACATTGTTCCCAATACATAAGAAAAATAAAAAAAGGATAACTTTGGTTGACCTTGTCTAGATTTTAATTACTCTTATTATTGCTATTATTGACTAGTCAACTCTATAACCTTTTTATCTTTTTCTAAGGGGAGGAGAAAAAAGAAGAAGATGTGAGTATTACACTTAGTTAGGGAAAAAATTTTTACTCGTAAGTGGTCATGTTTTGGAAATTCATTTTCATTAAAAAAAATGATTTATAAAAACAAGTAGCAAGTTCACTACCTATTTTCACATGTAACCATGTCTAATAAATTAATAACACTCCAATATAAGCATCAGCTACATCAAGGCATAAGGTTGATTGTCGCATTTCACATCAAGGTTTAAGCAAAGCATTTATTCTTGACTCAAGCACCATCATAATTATTAAGGCACAAGTTCATCAATCACCACAATCATCAACCACTTAAATCATTTCTTGCACATACAACACCATATCAAGCATGAAGCATACTTTTTGCTCAATTTTGTTACACATGGCCTTCATTATGTTTTTATTCATTTCAATTAACTCTTTAACCTAAAGATCCCTATTACATTTTCTGTCACCTCATTTTGGTCTTTTGCCAAAGCCACCTCAGTTAGGTCTTTATTTTAAGGAAACTTTGCCTAATTCACCTTATATCTTTTGCCTAAGCAACCTCACTTAGGTCTTTGTTCAAGAAACTTTTCCTAAGTCAACTCACGTAAATCTTTCATTTATTTTTATCTAATCAATCCATTTATTAGCATATTTTTCATGAAGGGCACTCACTTTCTCACTTCACTACACATTTTTCAAGGAAATAATCAAATTTCCAATTTAGAAATAATTTTAAGGCATATGTTATAAAATTTCAACACAATCTTTTCATGGGACATTCATAATGACCCACCACAATCATAAAATTTACTTCTAAACTAAAAAATTCTCAATAAGTATAAATTGAAATTTTTTTAGCCCTCTATATATATATATTTGTGTTTTTGTGTGTGTGTATGTGTGTGTGTATGTATGTGTGTGTGAGAGAGAGAGAGAGAGAGAGAGAGAGTATATATATATATATATATATATATATATATTTCATATTTAACACCGTCCTAAATTCAATTCCTATAATCCCAAAAATTAGATTCCAATAATAGAACACATCTAATGTTATAACAACCTGAACAACCTATGGTATATTAACTATATCCCCCAAACCATTACAAATTTACCCAAACTATTTTAAAAATAGTTCAAAAAAAGTTTAAAAGTACAACTTTTATATTTTAACCAATTCTAAATCAATTCTCTAGGCCCTAAAATCATGAGTATAATCTCATACTCAACTTCAGTCTTATGTGACAGATCAATATCGAAAATTTGACTATCTCTCCTAAACTGTAAAATCTAGGCACTTGGCCTTTTATAAGAATAAATAAGAGATGCATATATATATAATTGTTTTTTCAAATTCTCAACTCTTGACCCCAAAATAATTAGGGAAAAATATCAGTCATTTACATCTAAAACTAGCCAATTACTCTTATTAACCTATATATCACAAATCACACCATATTTCTTTAAGCCCTTACATATTTATTTGGAACATATATAAACAACTATGAAAAATTAGTATTCCCAACAAAATTTTACTCTCAATCATCAATTAAAAATGTGTTTCAAAAGGAGTTTAGAAAGGGATAAAATCCTGCTCATCTATTATTGTAAATCAAGTCTTCTTTTTTCTCCAAACCTCTTTTTTTTTTCTTCCTTTACTTTCTATCCCTCTTCTCATTTAGGAGTTTCATTCCCTTCTCTCCAAATCCCCTTTATTTTGTATTTTTTTAAAATTAAAGGAATTCATTAAAGAAAATGAAATTTTAGAAGTGCAAAAGACACCTTGGAGGAATGCCCTTCCAATATTGCTCAAAATCTACCACAACTCTTTACAAAACATTGGAGTATGAGATGAAATTTTGTATATTAGATTCTTTAGGAAGAAGCTAGCATAAGATTGCCAATTTTAGCTATGTCCTTTATTGAAATCAGCTCCCTAGTGCCATAAACCACCTTAGAAATTACCCCATCAAGAGCAATGGCTTTACTCTTAAACCTTCTGAAGTTTCTTTCCTTCCAGATTGCTTACACATAGGTCCCTATAGCAATTATATATATTTGAAAAAGTAGCCCTTCTTTTTTTGTAGTTCTTAGACCCTAAATGACATTTTTTTAAGAAGAAATCATCCATGCACCATGTGAAAATTTGACTATGCCCTTAAAAGCATATCTCTATTTATTTCTTCCTCTTGTCCTTAATTGTTCTTTCAATTTTTTTAAAATATTTTTCACATATTCTATCACTTATAGGAAAAATAATTTTTCTCTAATAAATAAAATTTATTTCACCATCAATGTATTTTTTCTCCAATTTACTCACCAACATCAGTTATCCTTAATATTTTCCCAAAAATTCAAAGTCACCAAATTTATCCCCAAATTCAAAGTCACCAATTATTTACAAAGTATATCCTCATTAAATTAATTCTAGAAAAATTGAAAATTCCTCTTTTAATTACCAATATGTAAAATACATAAAAATGCAAGTTGAAGAATGAAAATAATAAAAATTTATATGAAAAAATATAAATTAGTGGGAATAAATAATAATTAAGAAAACTAACAAAACCATGAAAAGGGTCTTATGGGAAGACAAAAATGCCGCTACTTGCTTCAATTCCACTCTCTATGATGTCACCGTCTCTAATATCATTATATTAAACCCAAAAGTTCACTATTTTAATAAATTTTCATTTTAGTGTTTTTGTAATTGTCTCAATATTAGTGTTTATTTTGATGGAGAGGGAGATAAGATTGAAACTTAAAAATATGGGATGTCTAAAAAATTAGGATTTTCGGATCTAAATATGAACAGAAAGTCAAATGTTTTTATTAATTTTTAGGAGAGCTAAGATTGGGTAAGAGGTTAGTTGTCGAAAACTGGTGCGTTTGCTGTTCTTGTTATAATGGTTGTTGTTGAAGAATGAATTGAGTGCATAGATTCTTTTTTATTTCAAAAAATATTTTTTATAATGTGCTTCACTTTACTACTTGATAATAGTATTTAATGAATGGATGTTTAACCTTGTCAAATTTTTTGTCCACTTACAATCCGTCTAAATGTTTTCAAGATTTAAGGGTTCAAATTAAATGCTTCAAAATGTTAAAGTTGAAATTGTATTTTAATGTAAGCATTGAGAGTCAAAATATGCTTTTAGCCAATTAAATTATGGTAAAAATATTAAGATTTAATTTGACTATTTTGCCAATATCCTACTTAAATATTAAAGTTCTCTACTTTGACTTTATGAATATTATTAAAATTTAAACACATGAACATATTATTGTTGACTTCTTTATTAAAGAGAAATGTTTTGTGAGGAACTTCTATTTACAATAGTCTTTAATTTTTATTTATATTATTCATTAAAATAATTTCTATTGAGATATCGTAAAATTTTGTTCAATGTGCGCAGTAATTTATTTTCCAGCACACAAAGTTGTTCTTGTGACAGGCACAAGCTATCACAAAAGCTAGAGACTTATATTGGAGAATGTGAGGGGAAAAAAAAAACGTAACCAAAACTCCTTTTTGTTGAGTTTGTGTAGATAAGGATGATGCTGCTTCTAATGGGCTGTAAAATTAGATCCTTCTTTTCTTGCAATACATTTTTTTCAACTTAAAAAAGAAAAGCTTAAAGGCTTTGGCAGGTTTTGTAAGTTGTAAAATTAGATACTTCTTTTCTCACAATGTGTTTTTTTAGATGAAAAAAGAAAAGCTTAAAGGCTTTGGCAGGTTTTATAAGTTCCGAACTGGCATTGGATATTATGAAGGCTTGCATATCATGTCTTATTGACATCGGAATTATGAGCATCAAATATTTTGAGCTCCTCCATTGTTCCGGGACTCTCCTGTTTTCGCGACTATTTCGGATAGACCCAACTCCCCTTCGGTATGGCGTGCCGCTATCTGCTTCTTTATGGGCTTGTAGTACACTGCGTACAGTATCAACTGGGCAATGGCAAATAACGAGCCTATACCATTTGGTATCTGAGAGGAGAAAAAACCAAGAAGATTTGGTCCATTGTCAGATCGATGAACTGAAGTCCTTGAAAAGTAATAAATTCACTAGCATTGCTGCTTCGATCCTGCAACATATGACCACTGTACATTCATTTGTTTTCGGTTGTGACATACTTCTCCAGATTTACCCTGCTGCCTACTAAGCTTTTCTTTTCATGAGAACATATTTATGTAACTGTTATAAACTTAGAATACGAAAAGATATTATATTGTCAGACTTTTATTATTGAAATATAAAGTATAGACAACTGATACTATGAGGGAAAGGAAATATACTAACCCATAGAGAATGCCTCTCTTGGGATTATCGATAACTTCGATAACTTGACCACCGGCAATACGGCACAAATAAGGAAGTATGTAGCAACAAAAGAATCTAAACTTTTTCTAGAATTTCAAATAATGTCAAGAGATAATAATTTATTAAAAGTTTCTAATTAAACGATATGGTCAGATTCAGTTCGGCATATACAGCTATATTTATGAGATAAGATTATTTCTAAATCTCATATTTATTCAATCTTATGGCTTATTGATCAAGGGAGATGAAAACCTCTTCTTGAGTTCACACTAGAATACAAAATCCTACAAAGCCCTTGGCTCTCGCTTAGTAAGAATTTACAAAAGAGACTGTTTTCGTGATTTAAATTTATAATCTTATAGTCACAAAAGAAAAAGAATGACTTTATCACTTCAAAAATACGTTAACAAATGGTATGTAAATGAAAAAGTTAAAATTTTATAAATTTTTTTAATCTATAAATAGTAGCACAAAATCCTCGGGAGAGTTGGAAACGAAAGTGTGCCTAATTACAGCCAGATCCTCTAACATTTAAGGAATTTAGTTCTAGTATGTTAATTTGTTGTGTGAATTTTCAGCCCGAGAGTCAACCAACTATTATTTACTGGTATATGATGCCTAGACATAAAATGAGAGAGCGAAGAAGAAAATTACAAGGATGAAGTAATCAAAGCGGATGAGAGAATAAGCAGTCCAAGCAAGGCCATTTCCTAGAGACGCTAGTGAGAGGAAAAATGGCATATACTCCACACTTTTTGTTGTAATCACCAACTTCTGTATCATAAAAAGTTATAAAATGTCTTCATTAGCAATGAATTCCGAAAATATTGAAACACAGCCGTATGCAAGCTTGACCCTATATATGAAAATGCATACCTATTTCCATGTAAGCAACTCACCATACATAACCCCACGCATTTAAAAACAAAACACCTTAATTCTGCTCTTCTTTTCATGTTAGACACTGAGCTTTTTGCACGGGAGACGTATTAATTAGAAGGGAATTAATGAAGAAGATGAAGAACTGACCATGATCGATAATGGAGAAGCATACATCATGATGTTAAAGATTATGCCCATAACCCCCACAATAGAAGTCCTGGTTTTGGTGTTGTGAGACACAGTGAGGACCAGAGAGGAGAGTAAAGCCATGAATATGAGCTCAACTATTATTACCAACACCACTTTAAGCCTCTGTCTGTTATTAGCATAGATCAAAAAGATGGTTAGGTAGACAAGTTCAATAGCAGTCCCTGACCCATTTGTGCTGACGACCAGGGTGCTGTTAGGGTGAACCATTGGGAGGCCGTAAAATACCCACACCAAGCAATTCACCAGAGCTGCGAGGTATGGGACAGGTGAGTACTGCTCCACTGACTTCTTTTTACATATTCTTCGAAAAGTTGGCCTGAGAAAGTTATTAAATTGTCAGCATATTGAGGTATATATGGAGGAAGATAGAAAAGTACACTACTATAGTAGAAAGAAAATCTAACTGTGAGTTCAAGAACCCTGCGAGCCGTAACATGCACACTTGTTACACTATCCTAAGAAAAGTCAATAAAGCCCTTAGATCCATGGAAAGAAGCGACAATGGAAATAGGGAATACTGTCTTTCCAGACACTATGATAACTGACACTTACGCCGGCGACAAAAACAGCAGGACCGATATAACGTTCCCTGCAGCAAAGGGAAGTAAAGTAAGGAGATGTCAGAAAGACAAAGCCAAAAAAGGTAGGAAACTAGTCAAATGCATCTCACTTGTTCTCCCCACACATGAACTCAACAACAACAGTTACAATTTACACTTTGCCTTGAAAAGTAAAGAAAACCTCAGTAGCTACTTTCTTATTCCTGCTTTGAACCCAAAAAGAAGAACGAAGCATGAAAAGAGAACAACATACCAATGATACCAACCACATTCCTCGCAGTGTCCTTACCAACCATGATTTGTGCTAACAGGGTAACACAGAGAAAGGGAAAGCGAAAGCTAGAGAGAACTGTTGTTAGTTGTGTTTGTGTTGAGACTCTTTTATGGATGAAGATGGATAAGAAGATGTCTCACTTATAAAGGGTGAACCAAAAGCGAGGTAGTTCCGTGGTCTAATAATTAAGTGAAAGTAAATCCGGAACAGTTTTGTCACCTGCATGACATTAATAACACTTGGGAGTGAATCGGTCTAGTGAGCACTGAATGCTAAAGTGAAGAAGACAGAAAGAAATGAGAGAGTGGGCACTTTTAACAAGATTCTCAAAACCCTAACTATAACTTCAAACTTTAGGCGGTGTGGGTGAAGCAGATATGGTTTCTCTCTCTTTTCACAGAAAATGCCAATTATGAATTCAATTCTTGGTTATCCAAATCTAGGTATGTGAGGTTTAATGGTCTGTCAGGTGAGTTGCATTGCTGACCTTAGTACTTTCATAACAAACTCTGCCAGAAAAAACCATGGTTGACCTTGGATGCATTGAAAACACAGATTGGCCGATGTTTTGTGAAGGGTAAAATAGGGTTTGAGACCCTGAAAAGCAATATCATTAATTTTCTCTTCTTCGTTTTTGGATTTTGATGTCTAGGAAGCCATATATTTATTAGTTTTCATTGAATGCATGTAATGCCAGCCACCGTTTTGCGGCAATCCAATTTTGGTTAAAACATGGTGCGTGATTTCAACGCTCATTTCCACATCCAAAATCTTATTTGCGAAACATCATTTCTTTTTTTCTGAAGGACCACATTGTACGTTGTGTGAAAACTTTTAATTAAAGATTACAAGTTATATGGTTAGGAGTTATTGTGCTTATTATGCGTAATATAAGTGCAATTACTATCACTATAAATTTCAAAAAATTATAAATTACGAGACCAGAATTACAATTATAATCTTCAATTTAAAAACTTATCCTTGTGTACAAATTTGTTTTCATCCCTCTTGATAAAAACTTAAGTTTGAATTGTTCTACTACTTTGTTAATTAGAAAGAAATATTGGTATTTCGAAATTTCATATAAGTTGATTTGATTTTGATGAAATGTTCTTATTCCAAGTAAATTTCTCTATTGATTAATATATTCAGTAAAACCAATAACTATCAATTGAAGGTAATAATTATTTAACTTGCTTGTAAAATATTGAATCACAAGCATATTTGTTATGGTCCTTGAGTGCAGGTGCGTCATCGCTGGGATGTGAACAAAACATGCATTTGGTGTTTCACGTCAGTTGCAACGTATAATTCTTGATCAGATTTTTATATATGAAATTGAGCGTACGGATTGGAGGGACCCAGTTCAAACATGTTAAAAATGGGGAGACTCGGGCCAACTTTTAGTTTGAATCCTGACAAAATCCCGTTGGAGTTCGTTCAACCCCTTATTCAGTGATTGAACTTGATAATTATAATCAAGTATTGTCAAAATTCGTTTGGGTTCTTCACAAACTTAACTTGTATAGCCCAAAATTGTGCTTAAAAGTCCTTTCGAAACCAGTTTAGACTAACTTTCTGGTCCCGCATATCAGACTCAAAAACTCGGTAAAGAAAGCACAAGGAAGACAAAATCCTTTTAATTGGCCAATCGAGTTACACCTTCAACTGGACACACAAGCCAACTAGTATCAGCATATCTTCTCTGAATAAGGGTATTTCTAGTATATATATGTTCTTAAAATTAAGAAAAGAGATGAATTCAATGTAAAGGTGCCTTGTGCATTAAACGAAGTCTATCCTCATTTTGGCAAAGTGTACTAATCCGTACGTCCATAGGATTTCCATCAGAATAAAACTAAGTGTTCATCATTTTTTGAAAATGAAATGGCTCTTAACAGTAATAGACGTAGAGAAATAGCTACCAATACTGTTATAATGCACTAATGTCGTCTGTCAGTGCAATAGAATGAATTTTCGTGGCTAAAAGTAACTAATTCATCGTTGAAACTATTTAGCGGCGATAATAAACTGTCAACTACATCGTCGCAAAATTTCGGTAGCAGAATATTATAGGCGATGTGTTTACCAAGTCATCGCAAATTATATTTCACAACGAGCAGAATATGTAGCAAGAAGAGCGCAAAATCGTCGCCAATGATATTTTGTTACATTTTTTTTTCGTAGCTAAATATTATTAGCTACGTTATTGTAAACGTAGACTTTTATCATTGCCAAAAATTATTTGCGACGATTGTATTTTCGTAGCAAAATTTTTTTGCTATGTTTTATAAAACGGAGCTACAACTTATTGGCGACGTTTCCTAAAATGTAACTGAAAAGTTTTGGTGACGATTTTAGAAAAATAGTTAAATCCTTTTAGTTATGTTTTTAATTTTTTAATAAACATTATTGCTAAAATTTTATCATATTAATTATAATTATTGGTTACATTTTTAATCCATGTTATTATTTGTAATATTTAGATTTTTGTTTTATAATTTATTATATGAAAATATAATAAAAAATAGTTAGAAATTAGAATCATTTTATATAAATAATTAAATATCATTAAATGTTAATTACAAACGTTAACAAAAATACTTATGTACAAATTAAGACTCGTTTTCATCATCACTACCACTTACATAATTTGAGCTAAGTATTTGTTTGACCATCTTTCCAAGCTTGGCCAACTTTTATTCGTTACGTTCTAACATTTGCTCATTACTTTCTAATTTAGCATTAAGCGATTGGTTCTTCTCTTGAAGACGGTCAACATATGTTAGTCTTGATGAGGATGAAGCAGTTGGCTTAGGTCCAACCTCGAGACTTTTGAAGTAACTGGATCTTTTATCAAGCACGTTGTTGCAAATGTCATCTACGTTTGACTCATTTTTGTCAAACAGTGATCTTTGTAACAACTCCTACATCTTATTCTAAAATTAAAAAAACAAAATCAATATTTAGTTTAAATATTATTAGTTAGTACTACATAAATAAATAAAATTAAAATAAAAATAATTTTTTATACTTACATAATTATTTCTTCAGACATCCAACTTTCACGTTCCTTGTAGTATGTCAATTTGTAGAGTATGATCCTATTACACTCTTCTCCATGTAGTCCATTCTGACTATGTTTTATGAAAAAATGTAATACAATAAATAATATTGTATTTACTAATATAATTATAACTTCTAAACAAAGAACCTACCAATTCATTTTATACGACAACAAATGATTTGGAGCCTGTGCTGTGAGAAAATTTCATTTTTACTCTATTAACATTAGTTTTCTCACACTTTTCCTAAATAAAGAAAAGAAAAAGTCATTAAATTGTGTAACAAGATTAATAGAAGTAAATGTGAAGAGAAAGAAGACAAACCTTAACGTTAGCAAAGGCCTAATAATCACACATTTGGCTTCAATTTGCTGGAGTCATCCGTTCGGGAAAATGCCTCCTTGCCTCCTCATCTAAAAGAAAAGATTTGTCGTATTTATGTGGTCGATAATGATGATCCTTGGCTCTTTGTTTCCACAGTGAACTCACACAGTTCGAAACTTTACTGTTTTCGATATCAACAATATTGAGCTTTATCTGTGAACAACAAGTAAAAGCTAAATTAATCTTTAAATAAGCAAAACAAATTTGCATATAATTAAATAAATTGAAAAATTACCAAAACTTTATCCAAAGCATTATGATACAATTTGTCTTGCTTCAACTACTTGACATGCTGAAGGCAAGACAATTCAGTTTTGAAAATCACCTATAACTCAGTAGATAATTTTGTTGATTGAATCTTGTTAACAGGATGATCTTGCGAGTTATCAATATGCACAGACAACTTGCTATTATTGAAACATTCACGTGTTGCAGCTTAGAATCTTTAGTGATACCTCTACCTTTTTTCCCCCCTAAAAACGATATTAAAACCTGACAATAAAAGAATAATGATAAGAAAAACACATTAAACATGTAAATATGTATTTGAACATAACTCTAATTATAAGTGGTAAAGATTAACAAACCTGAAGATCCCTCAGCACTAGTTGAGGTAGATAAAGGTTGTTACGTACTTGCTTCATTGGTGGATGAAGTCGGACGTGGTTGTTATTGGATAAGATCGAATTGATCTAGTTGTTAAAGGGGAGGAGCAATTTTGAAAGTTATCAACTTCTTTCTCTTATTTCTACCAGGTGCCATTATACTGAATATCTATAACTCAAATATCAACATTATGCACAAATATAAGTCAAGCATTAACAATACCTATAAACATAACTCAAATATCAAAAATCCACATAAACATAAGTCAAACATCAACATTATGCATTAACATAACTCAAACATGAACAATCCATATTAACGTATCTTAAATATTAACTATACGCATAAGAAAACTAAAACTTCAACAATCTGTGTAACCATAACTCAAACATCAACATTGCGCATTAACATAAACATCAACAATTTTCATAAACATATGTCAAATATCAGTAATACGCATCAACACAAGACTAATGCTATTATGAATATTTAAAGTGAAGAACAAGCTTGAAATTAAAAGTTTACAAATTAAGAAAGACTAGCATATACTAAATGTTCCATCTCCATTCTTATTAGATAATGCTAGCAATTCATTTATTTGATAAAGAAGGGTATCAAATATCAATTAGGTATTCAAATGTTTCAGGCAAGCTATACAGATAAATGTTAATATAAGACAATAAACTTCAAAAGAAATACATATTGATTTGAATGTTTCAATCTTTTATAGCTCAAAATCTTCAAATTTATTTCAAATAAGTTCAACTTTGCATGATGCCTTATCTATTAATCATCAAAGTTTATAAAAGTGCATAATGCTAGGTAATTTAACCATTTCACATATTTTTACTATTATTCTTAAAAGATCAAATCTTTTAGCATACACACATTTCAATTTATTGAAAATATATTTTATGAAACCATATATATAGTAGACTAACTCAACACTGACCGGCTAATTATTAAGATAAATCACAACTACATAACTATTTACATTAGAGGATTCTATAAGGGATGTTTATGTACATAGAAGCAATCATATTTCGGAGCTACAAAGGATGTTTATGCATCCCCTAAACATAGAACAAATACATTTAACATCCTTAACCTTATCATATGAACTGCTATGACTTGATAGATTGCAAAACTAATGTTGCTAGAATATTTGAACATTTAAATAAGAATTCTTTTATTGACTTTTCAATAAATAAAACTATTCACATTAATTTATCACGGAATTTCAATGCAGTTACTAGTTTATGATGATGGAAATGAGCTTTGATAGGAGGAATTTGGAAAGATTCTCCTTAATTAAGAACAAATTGGTGTAGAACAAATCTACTCATCAAACACTAATCATTCCTTTCCTTCCATGGTCTATCTTCTCCTTCAAAGTTTTTAGTATCATTCGAACCACCTCTCTTTCTTTATTATCTGTATCTTATTTTTACTTGTGAAGCTATTATATAAACATTTGATTTTATATACTATATATTATGTTAAGCTTCCTCGAATCTTCAAGACAACATAGAAGGAAATGGAGAAGGTGGCGATGTCTCAATGGTTGGTATAGGATTAGGGAAATTGGTTGTTTCGGAACAGTGGTCCATTGCAAAAACTATATCTGTTCATTATGATGATGATGAAGTTTATCAGTCGGGTATGCATGTGTTTGAATTTAGGTTCCTAATATCATTTGATTTAACTTTGACTATTCTATACTATTTTCTCATTAGCTAAAATGCCATACTACATGCGATTAATCTAATACTTTCATGCATATTGCATCTGGGAAATCGTTCACTGTACCCTCTGCAAATTTATTTAAAGCAAAGAATTTGTTAGAAGAGGGTGTCAATAAACCAGACCCTGTGGGAAGATCTTTAACTGTTTCAATTGATCGTTTAAAACGTGCAAGGAGGCTTCTTAGGAATCCAAACATTAGGAATCCCTTTATTGGATCTCTCGAGTCTAATGTCACTTGGAATCTAAAAAATAATTATTTCTTTTACTATGTAATGGAATATTAGGCGTGAAACTTTATTTATTATTTTATATGTAAGAATTGTTAAACTTCTAATTAACATCTTCTAGTATTTACCACACACACACACACACACACACACACACACATATATATATATATATATATCATTATATTATACTACTTAGCATATTTCAATATTTATATGTATTATTATTTTATTATTAAAAAATATTAACGATTAAGAATAGTAGTTAACATAAATTTAAGATATTTTAATCTTATTAAAATTAAAATTTTAGGTATGTTTATCTATTTATATAAAAAAAAATTTACTTATCAAAATTTAACTTACTATTCGCTCAAGGTTACACGTTCTAAGTTTTACTAATTTTTAACCTTGGTAATTACCGCAAGTGCATGGGTCGTTCGCGTAGTACCTAAGATGTCGATCTCACGAAGAAGGGAACTAGTCCTAAAATCTAATGGCAGCTAAGTTCACAAAACCTAATTTAACAACTAGTGTAAAAATTTAAATCAATCGAGAATCTAATACGAGAAATTAAAGCACCCAAAGAACATGCAAAAGCAAACTCACATAAATATCCAAAATTCAACCTAGAAGTGACCAATTGAGAGAAACACGGAATCTATTCAAAATTAAAGAAAATCTACCAAATTATGAAAATTCTGATCTAACGGGCCTAGATGATGATGGGGTGAATTACTCTCTCTCGAGTTATAATTCTTATCCCTAATTATTAATCCCTAATTCAAATTATGAAAATTGCGATATCTCGATTTGCAATTTGTCCAAAACCTAATTAGTTCTAACGTTATATATTAACCTACAGGGAATCTGTGTTCGATCTCTCGTTACACGACTCTACTAGTTTGATTCAATTCTCTACCTATCGATTTACCTAACTCTCGTTAACCTAA
>JAOTAY010000191.1:26696931-26707778 GCA_025629805.1 Erythroxylum baracoense | reverse complement strand
GGATTATTACCCCCTCCACGTCCAAATTGGGCTCCCATGTAATGAACTTGCTCAGGGTTATCTTCTCTCATCAAAAAGCAATCCACTGTATTATAATCGAATTGGCCATATAGCTCGCACTTCAATTACGCGTCTTTTACCGTAGCTAGGATGACGCCTTCATATTACTGAGTTATCTGGTCAAGTTGTCGATCTTAGCTTGCATTTCTGTCATCTGATTGACAACGACACTCCCTTCTGTTCCCTAAAGTTAGTAGGTTGCCTACTATGTTCACTAGCTCATAAGCAGCTATTGCTGGCCATCTCCTCTATTAATTCCTCTGCTTCATCGACCGTCTTTTGCACAAAAGATCCTCCTAATGCCGCATCGATGGTGCCTCTAGTTTGTGGGTTTACTCCTTTATAAAATGTCTACAGCAGGAACTCCTTGGGCAGATTGTGGTGTGGGCATCTCCTCTGCAGATCCGTGTAACATTCTCACGCTTCATAAATAGACTCCCCATCACCTTATTAGAAATTTGCAATTTCCTTAACAATTTTGGTGGTCTTTGTTAGTGGAAAATATTTATCCAAGAAGGCACGTACTAACTGTTCCCATGTTGTGATGTTACGGGGCTCAGTGAATGATACCAAGCATAAAAGGAAATAGCCTAATTCTCACAGCATCTTTCGATATCTGGTGATACTGGAAAATATCACAGATCTCCAAAAAAACTCACGATGTGAGCATTCGGGTCTTCATTTGCAAGTTCATAGAATTAGATGTTCTGTTGAAGCATGTTTAAGAGGGCTAGCTTGATTTCAAAAGAAACCACTTGAACAGGGGGTCTAGCCACTCCTTGGTCCGCAGGATTGAAGCCTGGCCTCATAAAATCCATGAGGGTCCTCTGTTGTTACCTACTAGCGTTGACTTCTTGATCTATATTTCTTTGGAATTCCTCAGCCATTTGTGCTTTCTCGAAACCTTCTTCTTCTCGCTGAGCTTTCCTAAGGTTTGTTCTAAACGTGTTATGTCTACATCTAAAGTCTCAATTTCGCAACTCGAACCCCTTGTGACTCTTGTGTTCATGCAAGAGCATGATTCCTACGTAGAACTACAAAAGAACAAAAGCAAAAATTAAAAGTTATCTTGATGCCTTAAACTGTAGAACTACGTTGCCTTCCCCGACAACGGCGCCAAAAACTTGTTTGCTTAAGGTTACATGCTCTAAGTTTTACTAATTTTTAACCTTGATAATTATTGCAAGCGCACAGGTCATTCTCGTAGTATCTAAGATGTTGATCCCACGAGGAAGGGAACTAGTCTTAAAATCTAACGGCAGCTAAGTTCGTAAAACCTAATTTAACAACTACTGCAGAAATTTAAATCAATCGAGAATCAAATACGAGAAATTAAAGCACCCAGAAAACACACAAAAGAAAACTTACACAAATATCCAAAATTCAACCTAGAAGTGACCAATTGAGAGAAAGGGGGAATCTATTCGAAATTAAAAAAAATCTACACAATTATGAAAATTCCAATTTAATGGGCCTAGAAGATCCTAAGGTGAATTACTCTCTCTCGAGTTATAATTCTTAACCCTAATTAATAATCCCTAATTTAAATTATGAAAATTGTGATCTCTCGATCTGCAATTTGTCTAAAACCTAAATTAGTTCTAATGTTGTCTATTAACCTACTGAGAATCTGTGCTCGATCTCTCGGTACACGACTCTACCAGTTCGATTCAATTCTCTACCTATCAATTTACCTAACTCTCATTAACCTAAATTGATGATTGTCACTGACTCACCATCTCAGTTTATTGCCTAGGTATGAAGAATCGGATTGAATCACAATAAATCGAAATAAAACACAATCAAATTAATTTTATTAATCTCAAGAATAAATAAACCCAAAGATAAGTTTAGACAGAAAAATCAACACTCAACGATAAATAATTCTAATCAATCAAAAATTCCATACATCATTGAAATTGAAATAAAAACTAGAAAATACTATCGGAATGGATCTCAGATTCATGACTGTTGGAAACTACTTGTTCTGGGAAGCACGTCGCGTCAAGCATATCTCCGTGCCTCTCTTTCTTCGTCTCTTTCCTCAATCAATTGATCTCTATCTAGGTTTCCCCTTAGATTTTTGGCAGAATCTCACGTTTGTGCAGCTCTCTTGGCTCTCTAATCTATTCTCGGTGACTGCTAGGTATTGTTCTATTTATTATGTAGCAACCCTAGGTCAAATTTAGGGTTGAAACGGTCCCAAAAAACCCAAAATTTGAGTTTTTTTGTTAGCCCAATGTAGGGCACGATCGTGGCCTTGCCTGCCATGATCGTGGCCTGCTGTTTTTCCTTTTTGTCACGATCGTGACTTGAAGTGCATGATCGTGGCCTGACTTGACGCTCTTTGTCACGATCGTGGCCACTGTGCACGATCGTGGCTTATGTCTTTTATCCCGAAACTCTTCAAATCTTCACCGTTCTTCCTTGTTTACCCTACATCACTAGCACACACATCAAGGTACCTGAAAAATATACAATTTAAGCTCAAAGAATCAGACTAACCTAATAAAACACTCAAACACAAAAACTAATCTAATTAAACCCTAAATGCATGCTCAACACTCAATTTAACAAAAAATGCATAACAAATTAAACCCTAAAACATCATAAAAAACACTACTATCACTTACTTACTATGCATGTTTTTTTTCAGCAATATGTTTAAAACTTTGAAAACATTTTACAATTTTTAGATGCTCCATTCCATTTTTATGAAAATTTTATATGAATGGATTAAAGTGTAGTACTATGGGTGTAGTATTATATACAATTGGCATCATTAAAGAATCATTTATGTATAAATCTATAGATTTAAATAAATTTATAGAGTTTAAGTGCATTAGCTATTTAAAAAAATTTATAACAAGGAAAAAGAAAAAATATGGAAAATCATTTAATTGTCAATTATAATTAACCTTAATTAGGATTATTAAGTACACTTAGCATTAAAAATTATCTTTTAAACATTATTATTTTTAAGAATATTATTACATACAAAAATTCATTAAAATTCTCTTAAGAAATTATCATGTAATATTAATTATTTAAAATCAACTTTTGGCGATGAATTGATAATTCGTCGCTAAAAGCATGACATCTTGTGACGCTTTTTGTCACTATATGCTATGATATTAGCGATGAATATTTAGAGTTGATGCAAAAATTGAATCCTTTTTTAGCGGTTCTCAATAATTGTGTCAAAATATGTTTATTTAGCTTAACTTATTATGACTAATCGTCACTAAATGTTATCATATTGGCGACGAAACTTAATAGTCGTCACAAAAAGTGGCCCTTTCGCCACGATTCTTATTAATCATTGCAAAATCAATTCGTCGCTAAAAGCATAACATCTTGTGACGCTTTTTGTCCCTACATGCTATGATATTGGCGATGAATATTCAGAGTTGTTGCAAAAATTCACTCCTTTTTTAGCGGTTCTTAATAATCGTGTCAAAATATGTTTATTTAGTTTAACTTATTATGACTAATCGTCACTAAATGTTATCATATTGGCGACGAAACTTCATAGCAGTCACAAAAGTGTCCCTTTCGCCACGATTCTTATTAATCATTGCAAAATATATTCATTTAGCATAACTTCTTGCCACGATGTTCCTAATTGTCACCAAACGTTGTCGTTTTGGTGATGAAATTTCTAAGTCATCACAAAAAAGGTGTTCTTTTGTGACGATTTTAGTTAATCATCGTAAAATATATTAATTTAGTAACGATTTCATAAAACGTGGCAAAATGTTAGACTTATTGCAATGAATTGTTATTTCGTCACCAATAACTGACTTTTAGCAACGATTATTAATTTGTTGTTAAAGAAAACGTAACCAAAGTTCTCATTTGTTTTAGTGTGTAGATGAATTGTTGTTATTAACTATGTATTCATTCTTGTATCCACGTCGACTCTATATTTAAATTTATTTGAAAATAAGTTAAATCATGTAATAAAATAAACCCACACACTTAAAAGTCATTTCCCCCAAATCCCAGCTAGCTAAAATCTTAATGCATCAAACTCATCCCATTTGTTGGCTTATACAGGAGGAATTCATGCGATTCTTTAATTTATATTATCATTCATTATGTAATAAAACTTATTAAACCCAAATTTCCAAATCCTTTTTTTCCTCAAATCTAAGCTCCCTAAAATTTTTAAACACTAAATCCCATTTTATGATGGATTTTAAGAAATCTATGCAATTTTCTTCAATTTTTGGTGTTGTCTCTTACCTTTATTTCTCTATAAAGGTGAGTTATTCTTCTAACATATACTCATATGCCTTTATATATTTCTACTCATTTGTTTACCCATTTAAGGAGAATATATATATATAAAAGGAAATATAGCTTATAATTTAAAGTTGTATTGAAAATCTATGTTTTATTTACCATTTGAGCTATATAAGATTGGCATTATTATTTCTTAACATGTTACATTTTCATAGATAAAGAGTGGTAATATTACTTATGGAGTCAACAAGCAACAAAACTTCTAACATAAGCATTACTACTAATATACACTATTTAGATGAGTTAAGTTTAGTTTTTAGATCATCATAGAGCAAAAATAATTTAGGGAGAAAGTTTTATAATGATGTCAAATATCCAATTAGTATAATATTTTTATATATAACAAAAAAATTGATTATGTAATTTGTTCTTGTGCTTTGTAAGATTGAAATTTTAAAGTTTCTTGTGGTAATTTGTCGACGTGAATAAATCAACGTTAAGAAAAACTAAAAATAGCTCTCTCTCTCTCTCTCTCTCTCACACACACACAGATATATATATATATATATATATATATATATATATATATATGTTTATATATTAATCACTAGGATTTTCCCAATCTAAGAAAAAAAAAGTGTTTAAAGAAAAAATATATTCAAAAGACGAAAATAGATAAACAATGGTATAAATAATTTGAGAAATTCCAATTTTCTACCACGTGTTTTTTTTCAAAATATGACTAAACTCCTATAAAAATTAGGTTTTCCATACTTAAATACATTTTACTTTGCCTAAGACACAGTTTTGGGCATGGTAATGACCTGTAAAGTGTCTCTTATTATTTCCCCAAGGTGATTGATAGAAATGCCCTTTGATATGATTGTGTGTCCAAGTCATGAACCTTTTTATTTCAATAAGATTAATAGACAGCCTGTGATATAGTGTTGTCTCAAAATTGTGTATCTTCTTGTTTCTCATCTAACTCACACATAGACTATGTAACTTGTTACACTTGATTCTTTTAGGAAATAGGCTAGCACACAAGTGTTGTCTAAAACGTGTTCCTACAAGAATTATGAATTTACTTAAATAATATTATTCTAAGGTTCAATAAGCAAAGTATATACAAATATGTGCATATTTCATGAAATATAAAATTTTTAATTCTCCTATAACTTGAACATGGTTGTGGCTTAGTATATGTCACTTACTATAGTTGATCCTTTTAGCTTACGAACTATTATGTAGGTGTGGGCTAGAATGTGTTCCTTTAGGAATTGTGATTTCCTTTATGATTTTATTTAAAAAGGCCTCCAATTTTTGAATAATATTATCCTAAGGTCCAATTTGTGCAATTACCTTAAAGATCTCAAAATTTAAGTTAAAAAGGTAATTTAACATAAAATCAAGGAAAATATTTAAGAAAATATGTCCATTAAGCACATCAACTCTACTAATAATATCAATTTAATTAAATAAAGAGAATAGATTGCTTATTGATATTAAAAATAAAACAAAACTAAACTTAAGAAGAGAATAAAGCCATTAAAAATAACATAAAACAATGATTAATACAATAAAACATATATAAATAACATCTTAATAAGAACTCTCCTATCATTATCTTTTTGCATTCATGATTCAACAAATTTAGAAGATTTTAAGATATGGACTGACAAAATTTTTAATTTATTAATTGTTTTTTCTTGAGTTATAACCACCTATTCTCAAGTTGACTAACCAATATCTCAATCATTAAAACCCTTAACAATGCATTAAGATATGCAAATTTTCATAAAATGTTAGACTATATCAATAAAAGATTTAAGTTTATCTCTAGCACCACATGTGACTCTTCATATCAATACAATGATCCATTTATATGTATATTTTTCTTAAATTGTCCAAATACAAACTATGTTCTAATCTAAGCACTAGCTTTAATTAATAAGCATAAAGATTAAAAAAATATTTCTTAAAATGTAACATTATATATTAATTAAAAGAGATAAACTCTTCCTCTTATCAAGAACGCTTTCCTATATCCTTAATTTACCATTTATCCTTCTTTCTTTTCTCTTGGTTAAATTTGGGTTTCAATTTTTCTTGTTACCTACATTCTTTAGGCAAAAGTCATCTCGCCTAATTTTTTTACAAGTTTGTTTCTACTTTAGGAAAAAAAAATAGGGCTATAGCTTTTATTTTTGGGCTAATCCTCTCCCTCTCATCATTATTTTTTCTTCAAATATTGGATCTCCTCATATATTTTGCTCCATTCAAGCTCCAACTCAACTATATTCTAGACACTAGTCTCTAAATTTGGCTTCTTTAACATCTTATCTAAAAACTTATAGCTTCTTCTTCTTCCATACCTTCTTCCTCTTATAGTAAACAACCCCTATTACCTTTCCCACTCTTTTTGTCACCTCTATTACCTACCTGAAAGTCAAATGACATGTTAATTGTTTTATTAGTTTTTTTTGCTTTGCTATCCCCTTGTTGCTATGAAAACATGCTTTACCACCTCCTCTAAGAAAAAAACATAATGCCAAATGATTGGAGACTCTTATCGTTTTCACATAATAAGACACATCCCTCCCTCTTGTATTGAAATTGATGTTGTAGGCTCTCCACTTGTTGAGATTTTGGAAGTTAGAGCTTCAAAATAGACATCTTATTTATATGATTCTTCATAGACAAAAGATAATATTTATGCAAGTTCGACTTTAGACAAAGACCACGTAGAAGAAGGTAGAGTTAGAGGGCATACTGATAAATGAAATGACATTTTCATTTTAAAATTATACAACGAAAAAGATGCTAAAAAATGCTTCAAGCATCTCCATGATGGAGACTATACATAAATATGGATAAAACCATGATAAGCATAATGAAGATGGGAAGCTTATAAAGGCTAAAATCTCATTATTAGTGGAAATCCTCTAAACTAGATTCCTCAAACATTTGTAAACTGATAGATAAAATTTTTATAAAATAAGAATATAATAGTTGACATGCTTGAATGGTTCCTTAATGATAAATGAACATAAGGTGACAACATAAGCTAACTTAACACTTTAGAAAAAGGAACAAGAGAATGAGTATGACTGGGATAAAGGTAGTGAATTAAAGCCAACTTAGTTGACATAAGTGATTCGATAAATGAGAGTGTTGTATCTAAACTAGAAGAAGCAATACTATAGGAAAAGTAAATAGAAAAACACCCATTAAACTAATGGATAAGAACTTACAAATAAGGTAGTGATTAAGGAAACAACAAGCCCCTTAACCAAGTTATAGAAGCTAAAATCTCTCTTATTTTCATTGCAATAAAACTTTTTGATGATTATATGACTATAATAAGGATAAAATCAGAAAGAATGCCAAAGGAGAATTCTTCAGGTAGTTCTTATATGACAAATCCATGTCTATCGTAGTATGGAATCTAAGGAGTTCGAATAACATCAAAAAAACAGATTTTTCATAAATTATCTGATTTTAAGAAAGTCAATTATTTTGATCTTTTAAAAATAAAAATAAAAAGAGACAAGATTGCTGAAAAGATTGCGATTTTTGAAGAAGCATTAAAGTACTATTATAATTATGTAACATATTATAATGGTAAGATTATTGCCCCCTTTATTTCTAACGAAATCCACTTAAACTAAAGATACTTCATAGACCAAGTCTTACAAAAACAAGTGCCCTATAAGGTTTCATGACTAGACTAAACATCACTTTAATCTATACAGATAACGTAAATTCCCAGAAGAAAACACTTTAGAGAGATCTTATATCCATTTAGTCTGTTTATAGAACCGCCTTAGATAATCGTAGGGGAATTCAACTATATCCTTATAACTTAAGATTTAGAAGGGAAAAAAACTAAAAGGAATTCTTACAATAAGGATTTCATGAACTGTATCTCTTAACTTAGCCTTTTTGATCTTATATATACGTCACTTACATAAATAAAGCAATAATTAAATGAAAGTAGTACTTAAGGAAGAATTTGCATAAAACTTTGATGAAATCTTATTGGCTATCATCTTTTCCTAATATTTGGGCTTATATTAACAATTCATTTTGCTTAAATCTCACCTCAATTAAAACTTATTTGTCTACTCAAATTTTAAAGAGGAAAGTTTTTTTCAACTTTAATAAATACCTTTCTAGAATTCTTAGATTTAAGAAGGCTCTCACTAGAGGTTTAAGTACTAAAGTGAAAGGATATGAACATTTAAATGTATGTGGCTATTAAGATCCATCAAGAATAAAATCAAACTCATTAACAAAACATTCTTGATAATATAAAGCTAAATAAGAATTATGCATTCATTAAACTCAATCCAAGAACAATTTATCTCTTACATACGGATGATACTCTTAAATTACTAGAGAAGGGAGATCTATTTAATTACACTCATAAATTGGAAATATTCAACTCTTTTATAAGGTAAAAATTAAGGAACTAGTGCCTGCTGGAGGTAGACATGCATATAAATATTTCTATAGCTCTTTTTATGAGGGAAGAAAATTATATTTAGATATTAACCTTAGACATTTTGAAGGAAATGTCATCTTTAAATCAAAGGAGTTAAGGGAATTAACTTCCTAATTTTTTAGAAAAACATTAGATATTTTTGAAAATATTTTTTTCTTGCAAGATATCAATCATCTCTATTTTAATCCAATCTCTAAAGATTAATGCTCATTGGTCACTAAACCATTCAACATAATGTACATCAAAGAGTCATTGTTTAGTCTATGACCAAACAAAGTTTCTAGTCTAATGAAATGTTCTTTTAGAAAACATGGAATCTAATAGGCACTTTAATCTCAAATGCTATATTGGAATTATTAAATAAGGGGACAATATTATAGAAGATAAAAAAATTCATATTTTCTTAATTCATAAAGTTCCAAACCCTTTAAGCCTATCTATTTTTAATCAATCTCCTACTGCAATATCATATAAAATTTCATTATCAATCTACTTACCTCTATATTGCAAGTGATCTTGAAGCTTCTTGTAAACCCTTCTAAGGTGCTTTCATTTAAGAAAAAAGTATTAGGGATAATATCCTTTTATCTCAAAAACTTTTTAAGAATTACTATAGGAAAAGAGAGATAAAAAAATTGTGCCTTAAAATTCGATCAAAAGGTTTTTAACTTCTTCAGTTAGAAGTTCGTTCTTGGAATCCTGCAAGCTTGGGTATTTATTACTCAATACCTGGAATGGCTAAGATAGTGTATTACTCCCTCTTTCAACATTTATGTTTATAGTGATTTAAATAGAATTTTAAAAAGGCTATATATGAATAAAAAAGGGAACCCATTGTCTTTTAACTTTTTACTATGTTTAAGATATATCAACATTAATATCATAAAGAGTCCACTCCATTAAGATTTATCAATATTAATATTCAAATTCCACTCCATTTAAAATATGTTTAGCTGAGAATCTTTAATTTATCCTTTGTAAGTGAACTTCTCCCAATATGCATTTCAAATATAGATTCCATAAAATTCTTTATAAACTCCTTGTATGAATTCATAAGGATTTATAGTCTATTGATTAACCCAGATAAAATATATCTTTATATCTCAACAAGATCAGCTCTGAAAGTTGAACAAGTAACAATAACAAATCTAGTACACAAGGTTCCCCATTTTGCGAGGGTCAGGGAGGGATATCAATTATACGTAACCTTCCTTTTGTATTTTACAAAGAGGTTGTTTACGTGACTTGAAGTTATGACCTTTGAAGGTCACCGATGCGTGTAAATTGCATCGTGTTTTAGGACATAGTTTGGTATGTGTTTATCCATTAATCCGATCATTTAGTATGTGTTTAGGTTAAAATTGTGTTAGTTTATTAATTATTTGTGTTTTAAGTGTTTTATGGGTTAGTACAAGCTTTTGAGCTTAAATATTATATTTTTGAGGTACCTTAATGTATTTACTACTATTTCAAGGTTAATAACGAAGAACGAAGGAGTTTCAAAAGACATTTCGACTGAAACAATGGTCCATGATTATGTTAGAAGGCTTAGATGTAGCCCATGATCATGGCTTGCAGGGCCACGGTCATAGCCTACGTCAGGCAGACACATAGACACTCAAGAACATCAAGTTACGAGGGATTTTTTGGAACTTTCAGACCCTAGAAAAATCCGAAGGTTATCCAAAACGCAAGAGGATATTTAAAGAATAAGAAAAGGGGTAGAAAGGGAGTTTTACATTCCACCCCTCTTGGAAACCCTTAAGAGGGAGAAAAAGAATAGAGAGAGAAGAAGAAGAGGGAGAAGGATGAAAAAGAAGTGGATCTCGATGCCACTGCTCCCCATATCAGGTGGTATCTCGACACCACTACCTTCCCAATTTGTCTAACCTAAGTACCAATTTCTCTTCATTTCCTTTTTCATTTAAATGTATAAAGTTGAGTGATGGGTGTCAAAACCACCAAAAATAAAAGACCTGCTCTTCCTAATGAAAAAAATTGAGAATACTGTAAATAGGGTGAGAAGGGTCGA
>JAOTAY010000191.1:26677682-26696831 GCA_025629805.1 Erythroxylum baracoense | reverse complement strand
TCCAATAAGTCTATAAATCATGTCTAATAACCTATAAGGCATTAGAACACATTTAACTCGGCCACCATGGCCATATCCATCCAATGGACTCAGTTTTACATACTTAGAAGCTTATATGTCAGAAATCTCTAAGATTTCACATACCGATGAACTCTAAGTTCATATAAGGGCATGTAACATTATATATCGCTGGCATATATATATCGAAAGTATTCCAATACATTTTTGAACTCATATACAACCATATATATATCAATATACAGTAGTATCTCCAAGTATAGAATAATACAAAAAGGAATCAAAGAGTCCGGCGTTACATTTAGAGTTGATGAAGATTAACCAGTTTTACAATGACATATATGTATAGATTGTAGATAACTACATGAAAGATGCAGAAACCTTATTGAGACTCAAGAATAGAGTGAGATTGCCTTTGCTTTGAATCTTCTCGACGTGACATTGGCACTCTCTCAACGCGACATTGGCACTCTCTCAATGCTTTGAAGTAGCTCTTGGACTAAAAGCGAGATTGCAACTATTTCTTAGGCGATTCAAGGATGTAGCTGATACGCTTCAAGACTATATTCCTAGTCTCAAAATGGCAAGTGATGAGTTAGGTTAATAGGTAGTCTCAAAATGACATTGGGTATTAACAGTGCCCATGTTCAGGATCCATTCCATTGACAGAAGACGGAGTGGAGGGATTTTGGAAATAATTAAGTTTTTGTAAATTTAACATAATTTTATTTTATTAAATAAGAAATGTCATATGTGGCAATATTATGGTACATGGCAATCACGTGACAAAATAATAATCTGACGAGACAACAGAGAAAACTTATTCTCAATTGATTTATAATTAATTTTCAATAATTTCAAACTTTATAATGCATTTGCCATAAGAATTAAAACCTTCTAAACATGTTTATATATTTTTTGATCAGTTAACTATATATCTTATTAATAAGACCAATTTTTTCATATACTATTTTTATAATTGATAAGATAAAATCTATAAGAATCATGATGTATTTGCTAGATTTTATTGAACAAAAAAGTCAATAAGGATAATTTTCAAAGAAAATTCGATAAGAATATTGTCATGATATTAGCAAATACATCATGATTCTTTCTTGAAAAGAGTGAAATCATAAAATTTAAGTATGAAAAATACTTAAATATTGAGTCTTTATTGAAGAAACAATTTACTAAAAAAAGTAAATGAAGTCATAATTTAAGTATGAAAATATTTAATTAAATATCAAATCTTTATTGAAGAAGCAATTCATTAAATGACTTACTAATGAGAAATTCATTTTTTAAAAAAGTTGAATGAATAAATTTTATTATCACTAGCAAAGCCATTACACTATTACAAAGATGGACATATTACAAAATACAAAAACTATTGTTTAATACAATAAGGGTGAGAGTTAAGTTTCAAAAATTCCATTTAAGTTCATGCCTTGGGCAAGACTGTTTTATGTATTTCTTGCTAACATGACTTCTTAGATCCAATTGAGTGTATATTTTGCCAGGTGATGTTTTTTAATGGCTACCCTTTTATAGATTCTATTGCTTCTTTCTCTTCAGATTAAATAGATTATAGATATGAAGGCAGTTTTAAAGAGCATTCCTTTTTGCTTAAGATCTTTAGCCTTTTTGATGGCTTGTAATAGGATCCTATTCCATTCATCTGAGTGACTATCCTCCTTTAATAAATGTAACACATAACTCCAAATGACCTTCGAGTACCTGCATCAGAAAATGAAAGTAATTTATATCCTCCTCCTCTTCTTTGCATAAGACATATATAGGGTTATAATTTCCAAACCATCTATCTTTTATTCTAATCATGTTCATAATAACTAGCCAAATGATCATGGATGCTTTAGGATTCGTGGTTTTCCTCCATATTTTATTCATACCATAGTGCATTGAACAAACATGTTCTAAATACTTTATAGCGTGATGCATTTATAATAGATCCATTTTATTAGCTACCTAGATAATAATATCATCCTTGTACAAGTGAGAGATTTAAGGTAGGTAATTTCTGAAGGAAGAAGATCCTTTGAAATTACAACACCAATCTCCATTCAGTATAATTGAAGAAATAGTAAGATTTAGAGGTTATAGGCCTTAAGTGTGTGAGCTTATTTCTTATGATTAAGGGGTTGTAATCATTCTAATTGTCAAACTAGAACTAGGAGCATTCCACGTTCCCTAATCTTTGTTTAATCCAAAGGTATAAAAAATTCCTCACCTTAAACATACATGTGAAATACTAGGAATATTCTCTACTTATTTCTAGTTGCCAAATCATCTAATCCTAATTTCTCAATGACCTTTTATAAACACTATTTTAACCTTATCCTAAGTAACAGGATGTTACAATTCTATTATTGGAATATTCAATAAAATGTGAATTTTAGGTTAAATATGACACCAAAGAGAAAACAGAATATGATGCGGCCAGGGTTAAGATTATAGCAATTTAGAGCCAGTTACTTTCTAAGTGAAGCATCACATTCTGTAGCTGGCACAGAATTAGGTACTGTACCTCCAGCTACTACAAATCCAGATGAGGCATCACTTTTTGTACCTGCTGCTACACTATCCAGCGACCATCCAGCAACCCTATACCATCTACCACCTGTATACCGACAGAGATATTAGGGGTAAGCATTACGGATGAAGGAGGTGACCTCCAGCCTAGAGTTAAGGGAGTTTATGGAAAAACCTACATCACAATTGTCTACAATCTATGAGTGAAAATACATGCATGATAACACCATAGGCTTACACTGAAATTATAGGTTTTAATTTGAAAATGGGATAAAATTGCTTATATATTAGGTTGGCTTCATCTAGAACGTGCTCAAGAAACATGGTATCTAAGCTTAAGGAGAAGATTGATCATAAAGGTTATATATGGAATAATATCTCTCAAGTGGTGAAGGATTTTTATTATCATGAGTTTGAAGTACAAAAACATATTCTTTTATATTTTTATCTAATTAATTTTATACATCAAATAAATGGTATGTTTTTCATTTTTTAAGGAAGAGTTTTTTTGGGATTCCAAATTTGTCATGGTAATTTATAAAGTATGGGAGAGGTGAGCTCGTACCTATTATAGAGACTTTCTTGGTATGATACATAAGAATGGTGTACGAACTCCTTATATATCTGATGAAATATAGAGTCATTGGCAGTAGTATTGGATATCACTCGAGGCAATGTCCATTTTAGATCACAATTATGCCAACAGACGTGGTAGACCTGGGGGAGAGAGTCTTCCCTTACACACTAGAGTATCTATTACCCACAAGAGCATACAGAGAATCTTGTAAGTATCTACACTTTACATTTATATTTTGATTTTTTTACTTTGATGTATTTCAATTTAATTTGATGTGTGAATTTCAGAATAAAAGATATGTGTATTATGAAAAATGATAATGTTATAAATGTATGGTGCCAAATATAGTTGTGTTGTTGAGTTATTTTCTTTGTTCAATAGGGGGTAAATAGCATAAAAATAGAGAAAACTCTGCTGAAATTTTTGAAAATTGTAGTTCACTTATAATAACATTTTATTTTTATATAGGAAAAGCTTATGGGCAGGAAGCCTACACCTCGTAAGCTCTTTTTGCACATCCACACTAAGAAGCATGATGGGATGACCTTCATTAACACCTGATGTAGAGAACTTATTGTATGTGAAATTTATACTTTAATATTAATTCTTAATAATTATCACTTATTAACATAAACTTTGCCTCATGATAGGACAACTACAAGAAAGCATTCAATGACAGTCTCAGTACTTTGAAACTATTGATGAGAGTCAGGCATATCTTCGGCTTAGGTTCATTTGCGAACACATACTATTTGCAATCCTCCATGTCCAGTACAACTACATCTAGTGGGCAGTCCACATCTAATGAGAGAGTCGTTCAGCTCGAGCGCACAGTACAGATGTTTGCAACTCAGTTGTAATAGTCAATGAAGTACATAGCCTAGCTTTATAATGAGGTGGATCGGTTGAAGAGGAGGGGCAGCACCTCATTGTAGGTATCAGACCATCCGCCTTCACCAACTGCATAACTTAGTTTTGCAACTCTCAAGTCATTTTGTATGAATTACATATTTATTATCGTAGATAATAATTTTTAATTTATATTATCATTCAACTTACTACTTAGATAAATTAAATGTAGAAAAAATCAATATATTATCACCAGATAATTGTAGAAATTAAATATCAATCATAATATTACCAATCAAAATTAACTTTACAACTTAAATGTGTGAAAAATAAAAAAATAGACGGAAATATAATATCCATCGGTACATTTAGTATTAAATTTCCCGACAGAATAAGAACATTATGTCGATAAATAATTTATCGATGGAAAAACTTATCGTCGCTAAATTTTCCTATGGAACTTCAACACCTTGTTTGTCGCTAAATTTAATGATGTAGGCACAAAATTTGTTACTAAATTTACGAATGGGAAACAACTTACTGTCACTAAATGTTCTGAAAAATTTTCAAAACTTTATCTGTCGGTTATATTTACCGATGAAATAGAAAAATTCCATCGGTAAAGTTACCGATGGACTTAAAAATTTCATGTTATATGTAGTGACGAAAATAAAAATGTTAATCGATAAATTACCAGCGGAATATATCTATTCTGTCGCTAAAGATTACCGATGGTTGTTTCTCTAACAACTCATGCGGTAGGTAATTTCCGTCGACAAATTCGCTTGTTGGCGAAAAACCTTCACATTTCGTCGGTAATTTCTATTACTAAACACCCATTTTCATGTAGTGTTAAGACTATGCATTTCCCCTTCAAATTCAACAATCACTTGATAAACGAGGAAGGTTTTGAAGAGGTGGTAAGAAAAGGCCTAAATATTGGAAATAATGGATCTTCCTCATATGCATATATTAGAAAGCTCAAAAGCATTAAGTAGGAGCTTAAGATTCTTAATTAGTCTAAGGATCTTAGTTCTAATTTAAAACAACCTTAGGAGGAACAAGATAAGATTCAATTTAGATCGTCAAAATAATGAGAAGATAGCTTTAACTGATAACCTAAAGGCTATAAAAGCCCATTATTCTCTTATGAACAAATGTTAAAGGTATAATGGTATAAGGATGTGGATAGGAACACTTCCTACATTCATAAATAAATCATAACTAGAAGTAAATTTAGTAAATTATCCTCTTGACGGACTAATGATGGATTATTGGTCTCATCTCATCTGGACTTTATTAAGGCTAATTTTAGTTATTTTTCTATGACTTTGGGAACATAAATCCATGCTTCCTTATCTTCTACAATACTTAGATATTTTATCATAAATAGATTATCTCATAAGAAAACTCTCATTTCCTTGTTTACCCTTTAGATATGGACAAAGTATTTTTCAACTTCAAACCAAACGAAATTGCAGGCTTGGATGGGTTTAATGGCATATTTTTTCACAAAAGATGTTATTTGGTCAATGATATGGTAACCAAGGTTGTCTTAAGTTTCTGCATCAAGGGGCATTTCTTAAAGGAATTCAAATAGACCATTATTACTTTAGTCCCTAAATTTTATAATCTTAGCACCTTGAGGGAATTCATGCCCATCTCATGCTGCAATTTCATTTATAAGGTGATCTTTAAACAACTTGCAACTAGTTTTTTTTTTAAAAATGAAAATTGAATTAAGGTATAAAAGCTAAAATGCAAGTTAACTTTATAAGTACTCTCAAGAAGAGAGTTTAGAAACAAAGGAGCTTGCTAAGCTATTTAAGCATTAAAAAAAGTTGCAAATATAATACTACACCTCCAAGTATTAATACATATTGAATATAAAGATAGTTGGTATTTATATGAAGTTTAATGAAACTTATCAGTTCTTTCATGAATTGCTCACAACATTTTTCCTTATTGTAGAAATTTCACCTATTTGTTTCATCCCAAAAATGGAACACCAAATAGGATGAGGGAACGTAATAACACCGTTTGTATTCTCTTTTAACATGTTGTAAATTCATACTCCAGCTTATGATCTATTGCTACTCCTCTGGCGGATTATTGATGGAATATTTATGAAGTACTATTTTCCATGCTCCATAGGTGTATTTGCATAGGAAAATAGGTTTGAGGTTCTCTCCAATTGACTTCTACAAAGGCTACCGTAGTTTTTAAGTAGTTAAACCCGTTGAATCTATCAATTTTGGGTAATCTACACCTTTATAGCCCTTCATAGTGTTGTAGCAGCTCTAGGAAGATTGTATTTGCACCACACCATTTTGTACCATAAAACACACCTAAAGCTTTACTAAAACAGTTTCTTATATGATGTATTAATTAATTTTCCATTAGCAGTTAGGCACCACCAGTTTTTTCACATATATTTTCATGTAACACCACTCTGTTGATCTCCATATGCATATTCCTATCATTTATTCTCATAGGATCTCATCCTTATTCATCAGTTCATTTGTATTATTTTGATTGTCTAGAATATTGTCTTTAAAATTAAGCAACTATGCTTGAGTCTTTAGAGGACCACCTGGTATCTAATTGTCATCCAAAAAAAAAAGTGCTCATACATTCCTAACTTCCTTTCTAATATAAGATCTGATAGTGCTCCTCCTCTTAAGAATTTCCTTTAGTGTAGTAGATGCGTTATACATGTGAGATCAATTTCTTAAATGCTTCTATCCTTGATGAAGTATTCATGCACCCATGTGTACTATAATGATTTATGATCATGAATAAATCTCTATAGTCTCTTGACTGGTATACAAGTATTCAAAATTTTAAACGAATGATGTTAAAGCCTCTATGCTTCTTTGAACTACAGACTTAAAACCATTTAATATCAGCTTTATAACCTACTTCCCTTGTTCCTAACCAAAGAAATTTCCTTATAATCTCGTCGATGGTTTTGTTTATAGCACTTGGAATGGGAAGATATGTAGCCTAATGTATATTGATTAAAGATAAAATAGTTGTAGTCAGTTAAAATACGCTAGTTAGAGATAAAGCTTTCATTCTCTATATTGAATCCCTTTGAACCCAGTGATGTGTTATACCATGTTCCTCTAATCCTCTACACTTCTAGAAATTTGAAAAGAGCATTTATCAATGTTGACATGGAGACTAGATAGTTTTTGTGAATACTTTGATGGTCTTCATAATAGTAGATAGTGAAATTTTGCCCACTTTAGCTAAGATAATCAAGTCATTGGTAAAGATGAGTTTAGTCATTGTTAATTTTTTGCGTTTGGATTATTATTGAAATTTTTAGATCTCTCCATAATTCTTATCAAAGGTATGTTGAACACCTCCATAACAATGGTTAATAAGTATGATGAAGAAGGGTTACCTTGTCTAATTCCTTTGGAACTTTTAAAGAATCTTGTTGGCTCTCCATTGATGAGGATGCTAAAAAATGATGCAGTAAATAAAAATGTCATCTATTTTGTGAAACATTCTAAGAAACCCAAAGCCTTTATGATGTTATATAAAAATCTCCAATCAACATTATCATAAGCTCTCTTTAGAGCAATCTTTAAGGTGTAGTTTTTATCCACTTCCCTTTTGGAATATCCCTTCATAAATTCTTACATAAGTAGAATATTATCACCTATATCTTTACTAGGAATGTAAGCCTCTTGAGCACTATCTATATGATTGATCAGGATCTACTTTAATCTTTGGCTAAGATTTTTTATATAATTTTGTAGATTAGGTTGTAGCAAGATATAGGCTAGAAGTATCTAAAACTCTATTGTTCATCTCCCATATGCATGAGTGTTATGAAATTTCCATATATAGGCTTAAAGTATCTAAAACTCTATTGTTCACCTCCCATAGGCATGAGTGTTATGAAATTTCCATTAATCTCTTTAAGCATCATCTTCTTGTAAAGAAAATTCAAGAACTATATCTTGAAACATTTCTTTGATGATAGTCCAAGATTTAGCAAAAAACATGTTCCTGGTGCTTTGTAAGGATTTATACATTTAAAATTTTGCTCAATTTATAGTATGGTTAAAGTTTTACAAATTATTTTAGCTTCTTATATTGTTACACTACTACATATGATACTTTTCAATACTTCCACTGAAGATTGAGCATTGGTGGGGGCATTCATAAAACTAGAGAAGTAATTAAAGGCTTCTAGTTTTAACATGTGCTGGTTCTAGATGGTTTGATTGTTAATCATTAGACTATTGATCATGATTGCTACTTTATTAAATATTACTGACCTTTAAAAGAAAGACGAGCCTTTATCCTCCCTTTTAACGAAACAACTATAGATCTCTGCTTTATCAAGAAGTCATCATAGGATAGAGCTTTCGAGAAATTATAAAATTCCTATTTTTCCCTATCAATGAGCATTTTACAATGTGGATTTTTATATAATTCATCCTATAACGATATTAAAGCACTCTTAGCTATGGCAATATGATGAATTAAATTTCCTACATTTTCCCTATGCAATAGCTTAAAAATTCACTTGATCATATACATTCTCTAAATATATTTATACTACTTAGAACTATACACCTCAGCCCTGACTCCTTTCCATAAAGCATCCTTAGAACCTAGAACATCGATCAGAAAATTGCTACACTTGAAAAGGTACCTAAATCTAACATAATCTATTGAAGTTGAATGATAGGTGATGTTGTTAAGGAACTACTAAAACTATTCAAGATTAGCAAGATATCTATCGATTTTTTCCTGATGAGGTCATTTCCCTATTGATTACTACTCCATGTGATAAATTTCCCCTCGAGTCTGCATGAGCTACTTTTACACCTGATAAGCATAATTTAAAATGTTGATAACGAGACTTATTTGCATATACACCTTCTACCTATTCAAATGAAATAGTGGCATTAAAGTCTCCAAAATATCATTCTAGAGGTGATTTCCTTGAGAACCATTATTATGAGCATATATAAAGGAAATTTTACAATCAATCTTATAGGATTTATAAATAAAATTAGCATGAACCAGCTGATCTGTGATGCAAGATAGAGAAACTTCCACAATGTTATTATTGTAAAAAAACTAGGATTTTGTCATTAAGATATTGATCAAATTGGCTATCTTTAGCCACTCACTACTTGGCAGTTTCAAAACGTCACAATTTCTAGCTCTAATTTCGATTTCCATAATAGCTAGAAGATTAATTTTATTTTTAATAATAAAGTTTTAATAAGTAGCTCTTTGCAGGGCAATTAGTTCCTCTAATGTTCTAGGACATAATCTTCATGTTTTATAGCTATGAGTAGGTGGTTTCTTTTTCCTACTCGATTTCTTCTTCTTCACATTTTCAAACTCTCTTTTAGATAAGTTCTTCTTAACCTCCTGGATCTGAGTTTATTTCTTAGACTTCTCTATTATTAGAGTTTTCAACATTTCTTTTTCTCTATTCATCCTTTTTGTATTATTTTATATTTCTGTTGGTTCCTTCAAAGTTGATGTTTCCTCTCCTTAGTTTGCATTTTTTCACTGCTAAGTTTG
The DNA here is from genome assembly GCA_025629805.1 of Erythroxylum baracoense. Taxonomy (NCBI): domain Eukaryota; kingdom Viridiplantae; phylum Streptophyta; class Magnoliopsida; order Malpighiales; family Erythroxylaceae; genus Erythroxylum; species Erythroxylum baracoense. Next base: position 26,687,272 of record JAOTAY010000191.1, on the reverse strand, counting down.
TTTGTTTTTATGTTTGAGAACTTCTATTTCATGAATTTTTGCCAATTTATCATATAAAACTACCTTAAACCTGTTGTTAGTAGGAATCCATTTCATTTTAGGCCCCTCATTATTAGGTTTCCATGTATAAGTAACTCTCAAACTATCTTCAATGGTTTCAAGTTGCTTATTTAGCCTTATAATTGGCATAGAATCAGGCAAGTGAGTTATTAAGCTCACCAAACAAAGAATCTAGTAAAATTAATTTTAGATACCTTAACAGTTGCTTGATCTATACAAATTGGTTTACCAATGTAGCTTGCATGGTAGTTTAATCCTTTTATTATCCAATATTCTAAAGGGACATTATGAATGTTGAGCCATAAAGTTATGTTGTCCTATTTAATTTCTTCAATTTTCAATCCAAGTCTCCATAATTGTCAGAGAATTAGATTGCTTTGGACATGCCAAGGACAACTTCAAGCACCCTAGTGGTAGCATCCTTGTTTGTAAACTTGAGGAAGAAAGTATCATCACTGTTGACAAGTATATCACCAAACCATATTGCTTCCAGTTTCTAAGTGCCCACTGTTTAATTATATGAAATTTTATCCTTTTACCAATGAAAAATCATATTATTTTAGAGCAAGTTTTTGTGCACTAGCCATAAGGATTTTAATGGGAGGTGATATTATTTGAGGCCCTTTAACTGTAAAGGGAAGTAGGTCAACTTTGCATCTGGGATGTCACTATTAGCCACATGCACCTATGTTTTCTTGACATTAAAGGAGATGGAAAAGTTAGGCGTTGGTTGAGAGTAGCTTGAATGGATTTTTAGATTGGAACATAAGGTGTAGGGGCTAAAACAAGAGGCACAAAACCATTTGGAAGTTCCATTGTCTGGTAATGCTAAGAAGGTGGCAAGACGAACTTATAAGGTAAATCTATAGTGAACAAAAGTAAAGAAGTATGAAGAATCAATTTGTAAGAAAGGAAATATCCAAGGTACAAATGGTGAAGAACGAACCTAATAAATTAAGGAAAACTATTTGATTGTATTAATTAGACAAGTTTTTTGTTTCAATGAAATTACACTTTGATTTTTCAAAAATTTGGTGAGCTAAAGGTTTACTAATATGAAACCAATACGTCATCTTAATAAAGCTTATTAGATCCGTTTAAACTTATCAAAGATGTTGAATCTGGCAGCTCCTTCCCAATGTCAACTACTACACATACTTTGACATAACTAACCCTCTTTATGGTTATCTTTGACTCATACATGTAAATTGTTTACCAATGATCTTGCTAGATGATTAAGTCAATTTTTTGTCCAATACTCCAAAGGTATATTATGGATATTAACCCAAATTGGCACCTATTTGAGCTTAGTTTCTTTAAACTAAATTCTAGTTTTCTAATTCTAGAGAAAGATTGAAATGCTTTTATTATACTACTAAGGTCTATTCTTAAGAACCTTCTAAGCATTAACTAGAGAGTTAAATTTGAACATAAAGCCCATATTTTATAAGTAATACATCTTCAAAAAATACAGCACTCTTCCACTATTTATTATCCTGTGAGCTAAGAAGAGGAAAAATTAGGGTTTTATCTTAAAAAAAAATCAACATAGAAAATCAATGGATTGCTCCTTCTCTATAAACCTCTAAAGTATAAGAAACAATTCCTTGATTAGCTTCCAAAGAAGGAGAACAAAAGTGCAAGCATATTGCTGGAGACTGTCACTGATTATATGTTTCTAGGAGTAAAAAGAAGTGGGATGAGATTGTGAAGTCTAAGGAGAAGAAAAATGATAGTATGGTAGGAGGAATTTGAGTTACCAAAGTGGGAAGAGTAGTCAATGGAGTAGGAAGAGACAAAGAAGAAGATAAGGGAGTAATAGTTAGGAAAAGTAAGGGAAAAGCATAAAAGTTAATAATAACTTGGCTATAAGAGGAGGAAGTAACATGGTTCATAATACTAGAAAAAGAAAATAAAGGAACGAATAAGAGGTAACTTGAAATATCATAACTAAAAATGATACATAAAAAGGGCAGTAATAGAAACGTATTAAGCTAAACAAATAGAAAGAGAAAAAAAAGAAGGAACCTAAAAAAAGTGTAAAAGTAGATGTTTGAAGCAAATAAAGGATTAAGGAGGGAAAAAAAGGACTAAAACAACTGGATAACAAAAAGACGAAGAAACAAGAGAAACATTGAGAAGAGAAAATAGAAGAAACTAAAACCAAAAGGTAGAATAAACCAAAGTGAACAAAGGAGGAGTAAACTAGATGGATTAGGGAAGAAAAACACACAACAATCCATGATGAAGCAAGAAGAACCAAGCTACAATGCCAAAGAGAAGAAGGAAGTTCTCTCTCTTCATGGCCATTCGAAACTATGTTCATATACGGCCAAACCTAGAAGATTTTTTAGATGAATTTTTGAATTCTATTAACGTCTCGTAGACTTCTCTTAGTGATGTATAGTTTTACATAGTTTTTGCATCAAGTGGGAAGATTTGGAGTAAGGACTAAAGAAGCTAGTAATAATTTCTTTATACTTTTTTCTTTTATGATGTTGATTTATATATTCGTGTTTTGTTTTTATTATACTTACCAGCTTGAAACCATAGTTAGGGTTAGGGATATAGCTTCTAAGGATTTATTTAAGTATTTATACGTGATTTGATTATTCATTGATTCAATGTATTCTCTTTTATCTTAATTTTTGAATTTGTGATTAGCCACCATAGATTCAATCAAAGAATGATGTTATCTTAGAATTTAGTAATAACTATATATATAAACTATGCTTAATGAGTTTGATTAGATTAAATTACATATTGGCTTATGGTAGTTGCCTAGTTGGATGTACCTATATGCCTCTATTGAGGGCATATAGACATTACATTAGTTATTATTTTAACATAAATAATCAATTGCATATCATAATTGGATATTTATATAAATGAACTTTAAATACCTAATGTTTATTTTTTTGATTAATTTCGTTAGTTTATTTACTTTGTTTAGTTAGCTTATTAGTTTAATTATCCTTAGTTAACTCTCTTTCGTTTTATTTAGTTTTGTTGTTTAAATGATATTAATATGATTTAATAATAGTTCTCAAAAGGATCGACACTCAATAATAACTTTAGTTTTATTAAGCTATCTACAATTGACTCTGTATGCTCGTAGATTAAATCTAACAGATAATAAATTAAGTTTTTATTATCAATAATAAGGAACTAGTTTTAGTTTTTTTAAAAAAAATCATCATTAATAAGAAATAATTTAGTTCCTAATAAGGAAAAATCTACGGGATTACCACAAACTGTTATGGGTCAGCATCACATCATAAAATGATTATATAAACTTAAACTAGTCCTTATGTAAAGCTACTAAACACTCATATGGAAAAGGACTTTCCTCAAGTAACATGTTATTATCCTTAGCCTTTTGGCCTAATTCCACATACAACCTCTTTGCATGCTTCATCTAATCATCTTATTCTTATTGCAGGTTAAGTTTAAAGTGAGATTTTTGGTAATTATAGATAACTGATTCCTTTCCACCTATATTCACAAAAGATATACTTGGATCCACTTGCTACTGAATTACTATGCTTGCTTCCTTTTAAATTGGAATTGATGGATTGCTTATTCATTAAATGAGCATAAATGACATTGTAAGTCTTCTGCTGCATATTTATTTTATTAGCACTAGTAGTTTCAAATTCGGGAGTATACGTTTCCATACCTATATACATTTACCTTGTAGCACCTTAGGGGGGTTAACCACAACTTGCTTAGCCTCCGAACAGTTTATAGAAGTATATATGATTAAGAAAACTCTACGCCAAGTAAAGAATTGAATAATTAGGAACAATATTAATAAGCAAGTGGAGTGATTATATGTTCCATCTACTAAGTAGAGTAAAGTTGAGCTTATTAAAGTCCAGTGTGGTTACCAATATTTTCCTGATACATGAAAAGAAGCTAATGCAAAATGAGTTAGGGTATTTTCTCCTTGACTTGAACTCTCCTTCTAGACTGTATTAAAAAATCCATTAAATGCAATAGTAAAGAGCTTTTAGTCTTTAGCTTTGTGTAGCTTAATGGAAGATTCCTAATGAATAGTTTGATTCTAGTTAGAGTTTTAAAAGGTAAGGCCACAAAGTTGAAGCACACTAATCCAGGTTTGGTAAGCATGATATCATTGGAAGAATAAGTAATAAACACCTTTAGACAACAACTAGGATTGGGGAATGAGCCATAATAAAGCCTACATTTTGTGTTAAGTCTTTCTTTGATAGCTAGCCATAGAGTGAATGCAGTCTTCGGTAAATTAGATGAGCTCCAAACTAAATAAGACCAATTAAGTAGAGGGAGAGGGAAAGTGAATGCATTAAAACAAAAGGCATTCAATAGGATACCTATTCTATGGCATGACCATCTAACAGTGTTAACTTTAGTGGGATATAGTAAGTAACTAGGCAAAGTTCCAAAGATAGGATAATTAGTAATCTAAAAGTAAAGAGGGATGTGCTAGTTATTTCTAAAGGTGAGTCTACTCACTCTTGTATATTAAGGAATTTGATGCATGATAGAATTTAAAAAGGGAGTTTTATATAGGGAATAAAAGGGATGTATAGAATTTAAAAAGGGAGTTTTATATAGGGAACAAAAGGGTTGTCAAAGAACCAAGACTAGGTACTTTCACTATTACCTATATTGTGTTGGATATTTGGGGCTATGGTATCCCTCAATTTGAGCATTTATGTCAAGGTTCAAGAGGAGTATGACTTTGGTTTTATGTTCCAAATGCTAGTGCCCTTTAGGTGTAGGCATGAATTTATTTAACCTAAAGGGACTCATGATCTACATGTAACTTCCATATTTTCTTAGCAAGAAACATTTTTTTCATAGTTCTCAATGCTTTTAGACCTAGCCCTCCTTAATTCAAAAGGGAGCAAACTTACTTCCATTTAATTCTAGCTTTGTGACTAGATGTAGTGTTCCCACTCCACAAGAAGTTACATAGAAGTCTTTCAAACTCCTTAGTTAACATAATAGGTAGGAATAGATGAGCATGCTAGTGGACTTGCATAATGGATATAAGAGATTTTACAAATTGTGATCTCCCTATTAAGTATAGAAACCTATTGTTATAAGAACTTATGCTTTTAATAACGACTAATGGCTAATTGAGCTCAGAAGGAACAATTGATACTCCTAGTACTTAAAAGGGCGTTTAGTCGATGGAATTCCTATACATCTTAAGATTTTAATGGCTAGGGATTCACTTCCAATTGAGAAGTGGAAACTATTCTTGCTTCTATTAATGCATAACCTTGAGTAAGCTTGGAAGGAGTTTAGAGAATAAATCTTAGTGTTAATTGAGTTCCTATTAGCCTTGCAGAATAATAAGATATCATTAGCAAATGTGTAGTTTTACTATTTTTGCTAATCTTAGCTTATTTTTATTTTTATTTTCTTTTACTTTAGTTTATTTCATTTTTAAGTATTTGATGTGAGATACAAGATCCAAAAGTGACAGCTTGGATTCGATTGTTTAATTGATATTAAAATCAAACAAATGTGTAAAAAACAAGCTATAAAGAGAGAGGAGATGAATTTGCAGCAAGATAACTTAGTTGTGGACATAGAGTAGTAACCACAAAGGATTCACAAAGGGGACATATAATTGGCAGAGTTTAATATTAATCTCTTATGTATTAAACTAAGTCAAAAGGTGATACAATTTTTCATTAAGGGTCTGACATTCAAATGTCAAACATTAGTGGATAGTATGGCCCAAGGAACTAACTATAAAAAAACTAATGAGAAAGTGAAGAAGATCATAAAGATATTGGAAACAAATTCATAGACCAAAGTGTTAAGAGGAAAATTGTAGGTGTCCCTCTATGACGTGCAAGCATCTTCAAACTTAATAACACAAATTACAAATCTATTAAGTCAGATAAAGATGATATTAAAATATGATATGAACAATAGGGAGGCATACAACCAATGTGATATGTATTGGCACCCAGCCCATATGTTAATAAATATTGAACCACCCATGAAATATGATGAGGAAGCTAACTATATGGCTGACTAAAGAGGAAAGTAAACAACTTATAACAACCCCTTCTTCATCATAAATAATATGGGGTTGGAGGAATTATCTAAATTTGTATAGAAGTGATAGGAGAAAATAAAGAAAACAGAAGTATAGGACCACTTGGGTTCCAAGTTAGACCTCATTTTTAGCAATAACTACAATAAGACAAAATGACAAGAGGAGATGTTGAGGAAATTCACGTCTTCTATTAATAATCAATTAAAACAAGTAATACAAACACAGAAAGTAAGCATATAGGATTTCAATGATAAATTGGCCAAAGTGGTACAGACATCTAATGCACTAATTTACAACTTGGAGGTGTAAGTAGGTCATTGGCTAAGGTGGCAGGAGAAAGAGGTCGAGGAAAGCTTCCAACTAACCCTAAAGTCAACCTTAGAGACCAATTATGTACCATCATACTAAAGAGTGTAAAACATTTGAATATGATGTTACTAAAGGCATAAAATGTTAAATTTAGGAGAAGATGATGATCAGATTAAAAAAGAAGAAAGCATAAGAGAATCAATACCTATCTCACCTACATCTAACATTGATTTTGTTTTGGAGAATGCAAGTAAAGGGAACATAACTAAAACTAGCACCAATTCCATCTACACCTAGAACCATCAAGAATAAAAGCCAATCTATGTAAAGCCTTATATGTCACCAATTACATACCTTTAAAGGCTCAAGGTGAACAAATTTTTAGAGGACTTTAAGAAATTAAACATCAACTTACCGTTCACTAAATAATTAGCTTAGATACGTTTTATGTGAAGTCCTTGAAGGAGATTATCTCTAATAAAAAGGAACCAAAGGAGTATGCTACGATGTCTTTGACTAAAGAGTGCAGTGTTATCTTACATAACAATTTACCTTTGAAGTTAAAGGATTCAGAGAGTTTTTCTATCCCTTATAAATTTAGTGATTCAAAACCTATTAATAGTTTATATGAATTAGGTGCTAGTAGAAATCTAATATCTTTTTATATTTTTAAGAATCTAAGGATAGGAGATATAAATCTAGCAAATATGTCACTCCAATTAGTTGATCATTCCATTAAGTATCATATTAGGGCTATAGAAGACCTACTTATAAAACTAGGAAAATACATCTATTTAGTTAAATTTTTAGTGATGGACATGAAGCATAATGTTAGTGTTCCTATCATCTTAAGGAGATCATTCTTAACTATGAGTGTGGTTGTTATATTAAAGAGAAGCTTACATGTAGGGTGCAAAGAGAGAGCAGTGTTCTACATGTTTCGGACAATAAAAGACCTTTTTCCTAGATGGAGATTGTTATAAGATAGATGTACTTGACCTTAATATGCATAAAATTTCTAAGGCTAATGATGATAATTCAAAAAATCATGTGAAGCTTTAGGAATTATAAAAAGAAAACAGAAGCATAATCTAAGTGATAACATTTCTAAGGAAAAATGAAGGTGCTCAATTATTCAACTTATATCGAAGAAACACATGACCTAGAGTTAGTGTCTTTACCTCCTCATTAGTGTTTTGCATACTTAGGAGATACTTACATAAATCCTACGAATTTTTGTTCTCCTTTATGTTTTATGCTAGAAGGAAGACATGATCATCCCAATGGTGATCTAGGATGAGTAAAGACTATTACGAGTCCAGTTAAATGAGGTATAAAGAAGAGCTTGTTGATAGATAACTCAATGTTTCTAAACTTTTTTTTCTTTGGTTTATTTTCTTTACTAATGTTTTTTATAGATTAAGTTTTTAAAATTCTTGAAGTTTTATCTAACCAAAATTATATCGAATTAATGGAGAATTCTTAACCTTAATTATCTCTTCTAATTGATCTTAGTATCTTAATTTTTTGTTACAAAAGATAATGTTATGTTTAAGTATAGAGGATTAGATTTAGATGTCCATACCTATAAATATAAAATTCTTATCTAGAGAATAAGTATGAGAGATAAAAACCAAAATTGTAAAGCATCACCTAAACCATTTAAGAGGTGGTCTAAAAGTTATAAGTTAGAGGTTCGAATTTGGTTCAACCTACTAGACTAAGTCTAGATGTTCTCAATTTATAAGCCACTAGTTGAGGTTAGGTGGCTAGTGCTTGCACAAGAAGGGAACCCATCCCCATTAAGTATGTAATATCTAAGATAAACCTATGTAGCCCCTCTCTCTACTCCCATTTATAATGTCCCAATAGGCTTCCACTATAAAAACTTAAAATGCCTCCCCTCAGATGATAATTTGAGTGCTCCTCTATAGTATCCTCTAAAATAATCACCATAGAGCAACAAATATAGAACATAAGGCCTATGGGTTTTGGTTTGTCCTTATCCTCTATGCTGGGATAGAACTCCTTCACCAACTTCTGGATAATATCCGTAAAGAGTAAACAAGTAATCCTAATTAAGACTTTTCAATACATTCTAAATCTTGAAACTCAATATTAATGATAATGGTCTTCTCTATGGCCATATGGTTGTTGCTCCTCTTATTTCACTAATCCTCGTTCTCTATCTTCGTAAATCTAAGAGGATCCTTTAGAGATGACTATGTTGATGATGAGAATGGTGATATGAGAATCCCACTCCTCTTGGTAATCCTCAAACTCCTTTCACAGCACTTATTCAACTCCATAACCAACAAATAACCAAAATGTATCCATAAAAACTCCACTCCTCTTGGCAATCCCACTCCTCTTGGTAATCTATATTATTGGTGTAGTAACTAATAATATAGATTAAAATAATTAATAATGGATGATACGTTAAAGTATTTCCATTTGCTTAATATTTAATTGGTCATGGTACTAATTTACTTTTGAATAATGAATAGTTACTCTGTAAAAATCCTGTTCTTGGTTATTTGGGACTGGGAAATGACAACTCTCCAAATGTAATATTCCTCTCAAGTTTACAGAAAATTTTGAAAATATAAGGAAAAGAAAAACAAAAATCACAATAAAAAAGCTCAACCAAATCATACATATTGATTAAGAAATGAAATAAAAGAATTAGTGACAAGAAAAAGGAAGGAAAGAAATGCTTCAGGATTACAGCATGGTGCAATTTATGGAAAATTGCGTTAGTTGCAGCATCGCATATTTATAGCTCAGTGCAGCAGAGGTTGGCATAAGACATCAATGTTGCGAATACCGTATCGGACTCGGTACTGGATTGAGTTCTGGGACAGTACTGTACCGGTACCTGTCAATAGCGGGTACCGTTTCGGGCAAATTTTTTATATTTATGAAATAGTCCCTGAAATTTTTAAAATTTGCAAAATAGTCCACTAATATATTGTACAATTATATACTGTACAGTTTACTGTTTACAAGTTTACATCAACACTATTTCCAAAAATCATAATAATAAATAATAATCTCAATTAATAATTTAATATAAAATCACAATAATTTTTAAATATTTCACATATAAATAATAACCACAATTAATATGAAAAAAGACAATCATCATAATATAAAT
>JAOTAY010000191.1:26640958-26666740 GCA_025629805.1 Erythroxylum baracoense | reverse complement strand
TCACTTGATACTCTCACCTTCTTGTCTTCCTCATTCCTCACAAGAAAACCAACCTCCCACCTTGAAATGGTGATGTACGTGGGCTGTCAAGAAAGATAGGGTTGGTGTTTTTTTTGAAGATTTTGAAGAGAAATCAAGTAAGTTATGTCTTAAATATCATGGGTATGGTTAAATGAAGCATTTGTGATGATAATTAGAGGTTAATCTCATGAAATGGTGTTTTGGGTGTCGTGAATGGTTGAGTGTAGAATTTGAGTTGAATTGGGTAGAGAATGATGAGGAAATGAAATGGAAGAGATAATCTAGGTATTAGATGAGTTAGATGTAAATGTTGAAAGTTTGAAAATCTGGACAATGTTAGCAGAAAAATGTTCACTGCATATGCCTCAGTGTTTTAGCCATAACTTCTTCTATAGTTGTTCAATTGAGCTGGTTCTTAATCTGGATTAAACTAGAGATATATGGCTATATTTGTCATGAAGACATCAAATTTTAATTTTGTTTTCAAGAGTCTCAAAAATTGGAAAATTATTTTCATGTACAAAAATTTGATATTCATGAATATGAGCATATCATATAATGCCTGAGCATGAAAAAATGCATTTCTAAGCTCTCATTAATCACTTATATTTACTATTCTAACCTCCCAAAGGTAACGGGATGTTACATGTTGCACGAGCTACTGGTATGTCCTCCACCAACCCCCTTATTATGTATCTAGGACTATTAGTGATTACCAAGTGACTTAAAGGAATGCTTACCCCTCATTAAATGTATTCAGAGAAAAAACAACTCATGGTTAAATAACAATCTTTCTTATGCTAGTAAAGTCCAACTTATTCAATCTATGCTTAGTTCTTTGCATATATATTGGAGTTCCCATATATTTCTCTCCCAATGCCTTATGAAGACTACTGAAAATTTGCTCAGGACTTCTTTTAGAGCCAATCAGATGGCTCTAAAGGAGTAGTAAAGGTTAGGTGGACTGATGTTTATCTCCCTAAACATCCATCAAAGTTACAAACTAGGTCTTGATTCTCAAGCGACTATAGTGGATTCTGTTGGATAAACCGCTCATTGTGGATAAGGTGGCTACATTCTTATTTTCTCCAAGGTAGAAGCATCTAGCAACTAAGCAAAAACTCCTCCCATTCTCATGTCCTCAATCGATTACTCACTTTAAGAGATATGGTCCAAGTCGATATCACAAGTAACCTAGGAAACGATCCAAATTTTACTGTCATAATCCATTCGAAAGGCTACCCGATCCACTCCCTTAACAATAGAATTACTAAAGATCTCTTGAGAAGAAGATATACTAAGATTGACTGGTACAACATTGTATGAAATAAAGCACTCACTCCTCGACTATCCTTCATACTTTGGCTTACTATCCAACATAAGCTGAATACTTTATACAGACTGACTTACTTGCAAATTAACCAAAATTGCCTATGTCTCAACTTCATGAAGAAACCTTTGATCACCTCTTCTTCACTTTGCCTTTAAACCTCAACATATGGAAGAGGATTATGAGACAATATCGATGGACTGCTCCAAGTTGTAACATACTGAACATCATGCATAGGTTGTTAGCTTGGATAATTCATTCCAAACATACTCTATGTATCTTCATTCTTACTTTGGGGACTTGTGTGTATAAACTATAGCAAGAACATAATCACAGGAGGTTTATTAACCAAGTTTCAATAAAAGAATCCATTCAGTTAGTTATAATCTGACACATCCAAGAGCTACTGATTGTTAAGAACCTCCACCAATAATCCACAGCTAATATATTATCATCTTTTAATATCTGAACACATGTGTACTTGATTTTCTCTTTTTGATTTCTATATTGTCTTTTTTCCTTACATCTCTAAATACGGAGATTAAAGGGTATATCCCTTAACATTTTTCTATCATGTATTCTTTCTGTTGTTTATCTATTAATCCCATTTCCTTTTTAAAAAAAAAAGAAACTAGATTTCTATCACTAATAGCTATAAGTAGGATCCTATAAAACTTATACATATAATCAATGAATCATTAGGCTACTTTTAAAATTGCATATAAGTGTTTCAAAAAAAATTTTCATAGTTACGTAACCTTTCAAATTTAAGACTAATGTTAGTCTGTGCTTATTGAGGAATAAGTAATGGTTGCAACACTATTAAATTTACCATTAGTTCATATTTGATTCCTTACAAATATCACATTTATGAATGAACTCTATTGGATAACCTTGCATATTCTTTTAATAGAAATACATTTGCATCTTCTAATAAGTTTTTTCAAACACTAAATGATCTCCCATTGAACTACCATAAAATACAACATATTTTATTTCTTAGTTTAGATTTAGCCCCCCATGACAAATCTTTCCTTACACTACAAAAGGTTTTCTGATCATGTGTAAACTTAATCATTTTGTTCCAATTTCTATATCAAATTCTTTAAGTCTTTATCATCTACCTAACTTTACTTACATATAATAGAGTAATTTGAACCTAAGAAGCCATCAACATGTATAGTGAACTATTACACACTCTAAACAATCCATCAATAATATTTTTCTGTTTTCAAAGTTTATCTATATCTCTTATTATGTTGGATTTTTTCCCTTTCAAGTTATTTTTTGTGTTTTTCTTATCTAAACATTTTAGGCCTTCTTGTTTTCACTTTTATTAGGATTAGTATCAAAAGAAAAACCTATATAGAGAGACTAAAATATTATCGGTTTGTCATGTTTAAGAGTAAACATGAGAGAGAGTGTATAAGAGTATACTTTTACTAAATTTTTTAAACTTTTAAATATGTCATCTAAAAGGATTTCATCATCAATGTAGGAAAGGGATAACTCATACTTTATAAAGGATATATTGTAACAGTTTAAGAGGATGAACATAATGCTTAATAAGGTTACAACATATTAGTGAGAAGATCACATTAACTTATAAAATTGCAAAGGAGACAATAATCTTAAGTTCTTAATGAGAGGAGGAGTATTTGATGTTAGTTAACACCTCTAATGAGAATTGATAAAGAGAATAATGATTTAAATGTTGGTAAAATTGATTTAACTTTTAGGGATGAAGCAGAAACATTAAGGCATATAAGAGGAATTTGATGTGAATGGGAGTATAAGAGGGAACCTGGAGTTTAAGATAGTGCATATCAAAATCTAAATAGTACAAAAATAAAATTACTCTTTGCGAAAGATACAAATGATTCAAGTGAATAGAAATATATGTTAACACTTAATGACTTTAGTGATGGTAAAGCTAAGTATGCTATTAAAGGCGATGTGCTTGTTAGTAAGAGATTATTAAGTCTTAAAATTAAAGATAATGAGTCAAAGCAACAATAGAAAAATATCTTCCATACTACATGCCATATTCCTAACAAGATATATAGTATGCTTATTGATGAAAGGGAGTTGCACCAATATATCTAACACTAAGCTTTCAGAGAAGTTGATTTTAATATTGTGAAATATCTAAAGCCATACAAGCTTTAATAGCTCAATAAATATGGGAAAACAAATTGAATAAGTAAGTGCTAATGTCTATTTCTATTAAAAACTATAAAAAATAGGGTATTATATGATGTAGTACCTATGCAAACTAACCATATATGGGTGGAGAAGCCATTCGAAAACCAAAAATCATTGTAGATTAAATTGGTACACTTTACTAAACTAAAATAAGCTTAAGTATCCCAATCTTTTTCATATTCTCACAGCTTTAGAGAAAATATTTTTCTATTTATAATCAAAGATTCAAGAACGAATCCTTTCAAAAGTGGGAGTAGGATGTCCAAATAATTACATGAATTAAGGATCAAATGTATGTAGGCTATAACAAGATCCGTAATTGAGGAAGATTTGGGAATAATACACATATCATTTTCTTAACATGATCTCCAACACATGCATGACCCATGCTAACATCCAACTTCACAAAGTAACAAAAGGATCCACTATCTTAACTATGGGCTTTCTCTAGACTATGCCAAACTTCATTAAGTTATAGGATGACCTGTAGTCTTAACCAAATGTATGCTATAGTTTGCATCTAACTTCATAAAGTCATAAGAAGGTATACAATTGATCGCGAGGTTACCCACATTAAGTTTTACTATTTATAACCTTGGTAAATTCTACAAGCGCACAAGTGGTTCACGTAGTATCTAAGGTACCGATGCCACAAGGAGGGCTAACTAGTTCTAAATATAAGGTCGAAAGCACTACTAAACAATAAATAACAAATAATAACTTAAACACAAGAATTAACTAAACCAAATCTATCAATAAAAATAACAATTAACGATTAACACAGAATTAAAAACAATCACGGTGATATTAAACAATTAAATACGAAATTGAATAGTAATGGAATTTAGCCAATTAACAAACAATGATCTCACACCCAAGTTCCACCTAATGAGTTTATTCAAAGAGAGAAAGGGATAATTACCTATCTTTAATGACAACCAAACTAATTATGATTTATTGAATTAACAGTTCTAGAAGATCCTAGGGTGGCTACTCTCTCTCAAGTTATAATTGAACCTAAAGTATAAACCATAATTAGATTATAGGAGGTTGTAATCTCTCAATTACCAGCTATCCAAAATCGAATTAGTTCTTAAGTTCTTTAATAAACAATTGGAAACCTAATGTCATCTCTTTACACAAGATTTACCAACTTGATTTAATTTTGAAACTATTAATCTGCCAAACTCTTGTTAGCCCAAATTAATCATTTTCTCTCGATTCACCCTCTCAGTTTATTATCGAGATATTAAGCACAGAATAAATCACAATTAATTCAATGAACACATAAAATGATCAGATTTTATTAATTCAAAATAATAATCTAAAGGTGAGTATAGAACATCAACCACAACACATTCTATAATTAACTATCTATATCAATTCTATAATTGAATAAAATTGAAATACATAGGAACCAAAACTATGACGGGATCATGGGAGGCTGCAACTAAGAAAAGCTTCTTAATTTGGGAAGCACGTCATGTCTATGTCGTCTTCCTCTTCTCTCTTCCTTCGTCTCTTTCTTGATCTCTCAAAGTCTCTTTTAGGGTTTCGTTGGGTGGTTGCTCAAAGTTCTTCTAAGGCTCTCTCCGTTCTTTTTTCTAAAGACTTCTCATGTTCTATTTATACTTTGTAGATGCTAGGTATGTTGGGGTTAAAATGGTCCGAAAATCACTCAAAACTCAAGTTTTTGTATCGGCTTGACGTAAGGCATGATTGTGGTCCTGCTTGCCACGATCATAGTCGGTGCCTCAACCTTTTTTTCACGATCATGGCCCAGTGTGCACGATCGTGGCCTAACTTGGAGACTTTCTATTACGATCATGGCCTTGCTGCTACTGACTCATCCTTCTCTGTCATGATCGTGGCCCTGCTATGCACGATCGTGACTTATGACTTTAGCCAAAACTCCTCGAATTGTCTTCATTCTGTACCGTTTATCCTAAAACACTAACAATCACATCACGGCACCTAAAAAATATAACATTTAAGCTTAAAGACTTAATCTAACCCATAAAAACACTAAAACACACAAACTAATATAATTAAACAAATAAACATACACTTAACATTCAAATTCACACTAATTACATAACAAATTCAATCCTAAAACATCATGCAAATGACACCTATCAACATCCCCACACTTAAACGGTTGCTTGTCCTTAAGCAAACAAAACAACAAACATATAACAACACAACACATAATGCAATAATGAGGCAATGACTTTGACTTCATGAAATAAATTTAATCTTGGACATAACCATTCGAATTATGGCAAATCATTAACTAATAAAATAGGTGTCTAGGGGCTTTGAACTAAATATACAACTTAATTGAAACCAAAGTGTTAACTTATTTACCCTTTTCAATTGTGCACAAACATTAATAATTTTTTAGTTCTTTAGACTTTGTAACTGTTCCTATGTATATTTCCATGAAAATTCAAACTTATTACAAGTCCGGTAGGTTTTTTATTTAAAACACACTTTTTAAACCCAAACTTAGTCTTTTACTTAGACGCAAACATTTTTGATGAATTTTGATCCGGTTACTCAACTAAGTCATTTTATTAAACAGCTTGGTTGAAACGTCATTATAGCCTTTTTACGCAAAGGCACACATTTGTGATGCATGTCGATCTGGTTACTCAGCTACATCATGTTTTCAACTGGCTACTAGCTCTATTCATAACCTGAAGGTCAGCAGAATAGTGATTTATTATTTTTTGTATTGCCTACCTTGTTTCTTTTAGCTAGTCGTTTTCATGAAAAATATTAGTTAAGTTGCTTATGTTAAAAGACCTCAAATTATGAATAAATGTGACAATCTAAAGGGTGCTAAATTTACACTAAGTCCTAATTAGGCTGTATATTTATTCAAAGGCCCCCTAATTCACTAATTTTGTAGGCTAATGATCATTCACAACTTAATGGACTATGTCCAAAATTAAATGAATTTTACTCAGTCTAAGCCATTAACACATTCACGCACTTCACACAATGTAACCTAATAACTATTATGCAGTATGCAAACTTAAATTCAAAAGCAAAACACAAAATTCCTCCCCACACTTGAACAACACATTGTCCTCGATATGAGAAGGAAGCACACACAAACATATGAATGAAGAGTAAAGACAAAAATTAAAGTAACAAAGAACAGACAAAATTAACGATAAAAATAGAAATAAAAATAAAACAGAAACAAAATAGAACTGAAGGCTAATTTGGAAAAGAAAAAATTGGGTTAGACATGAAATTCTAAGGAGATGGAGGTGGTGATGGTGTCGAAGGTGAGAGTTCATATGCCTCGCTCACGTTTTATTAAAACTAAATCTAACTATCCCTAACTTTTTCAACCAAAATCTAAATTTGCTGGTTTATGGTCCTTAGCTTGACCTTTCATCCAAGAAGGTATTTTCAATTATTCAAGATAAGGAAATCACTTCCTTATCTTTTGGAATTGCTACTCCAAGATATATCTTGCACCAATGTCCACTGACCTTAAAAGTCTCCTTGTTAGCATTTTCCAATTTGAGAGCTCTATGATCAAAAACTTGAATAATCGTAAATGGTCCACTCCATCTAGACTTTAACTTTCCTAGAAATAACCTCAACCGGGAATTATATAGTAGAACTCCGTCTCCTACTTTGAATTCCTTTTTCTTGAGATAAGCATCATGTCATTTCTTAACCTTTTCCTTGTAAAGCATGGCATTCTCATAAACATTAAAATGAAATTCTTCAAGCTCGTCCAGTTATAAAAGTCTCTTTTTGCCGGCTTGCTTCTAATTGAAATTTAAAGCTTTAATCACCTAGTATGCTTTATGTTCTAATTCAACCAGCAAATGACAAGCTTTTCCAAACATGAGTCAATAAGGAGTTGTTCCAATGGGTGTTTTAAATGTTGTCCTATAGGGCCATAAAGCATCATCTAACTTAGCTGCCTAATCTTTTCGAAAATTTTTCACTGTCTTATCCAAAATTCGTTTAAGCTCTCGGTTAACAACTTCCATTTGGCCACTAGTTTATGGATGGTAAGGTGTAGCAACTCTATGGTGCACTCTATATTTTCTAGGAGAGCATCAAAAGATTTGTTGCAAAAATGTGTGCCTCCATCACTTATTATTGTACGTGGCACTCCAAACTGGTTAAATAACCGTTTAATGAACTATTGCACTACCTTCCCATCATTGGTTGGAGATGCTATCACTTCGGCCCAATTTGAAACATAATCAACTCCCACTAGAATATATATATTCCCCATTAATGATGGGAATGGACTCCATAAAATCAATTCCCCAGACATCGAAGACCTCTACCTCTCGAATGTTAGATAAAGGAATTTCATCTCTCTTGAAGGTGTTACCTATCATCGATCACGTTATGCCATGTAGGTCTATGTGTCTTTAAATAACTGCAGCCAATAAAATCCACTCTCTAGTATCCAAGCTACATTTTGTTGGCCTCATAATGCCCAGCATACTGCCCTTCATGACATTGCTTAAGGATGTTTGACATTTCATCGTCTGGAACACAACGTCGCATTAATCCATCTGCACAAACTCTATATAAGATTGGTTCATCCCATATGTATCAATTGTAGTCATGTAAAAATTTCTTCCTTTGTTGGTACAAGAGATCTGATGGGAATTTGCCACTGGCAACATAATTAGTGATATCTGTAAACCATAATGTAGTTAAGCTCTCGAGTAGCATAAGAGTTTCATCGGGAAAATTTTTGTTAATGTCCTTACTTGGCTTGCATTCCCCTCCCTCAAGTCTAGATAAGTGGTCTGTAATTACATTTTTTGCTCCCTTTTTATCTCTCACTTCTAAATCAAATTCTTTCAAAATTAACACCCATCTAATAAGCCTTGGTTTTACATCCTTCTTATTAAAAAGGTATTTTAGTGTCGCGTGGTCGGTGAATACAATTACCTTTGGTATTGTTAGAATTTATCACACGCGTACACCACTGAGAGTAATGTCTTTTCTGTAATGGTGTAGTTCAGTTGGGGTCCTGCAAGAGTTTTACTGGCATAGTGGATTGTATGCAATTTTTTATCTTTCCTTTGGCCCAACATGCAATCTATAGCTTGGTCACTTGCATCGTACATAACTTCGAACGGAAGTGTCCAGTCTGGTGGTGATAAAATTGGTGTTGATATTAATACCTCTTTTAAAGTGTTGAATGCAGATACACACTTATCATAAAAAACAAAGGGCACATCCTTAACTAAGAGGTTGGTCAAAGGTCGTGCAATTTGCGAAAAGTCCTTAATGAATCGTCGGTAGAATCTTGCATGACCTAAAAATTCTCGCACCCCTTTGACATTGCTTGGGGGTGGAAGCTTTTTTATTATCTCTGTTTTTGCTCTGTCAACTTCAAATCCTTAATATGAGATCTTATGTCCAAGAATGATCCCTTCTTGCACCATGAAGTGACATTTCTCCCAATTCAGCACTAAGTGTGATTCTTCACATCTTTGAAGAACTTTATCCAAATTAGTTAAGCATAAATCAAAGGAATCTCCAAATACTGAAAAGTCATCCATGAACACCTCCATTATATCTTCTATCATGTTAGCAAAGATTGACATCATACACCTCTAAAATGTTGCTGGAACGTTGCAAAGTCTAAAAGGCATCCGTCCATATGCGAAGGTTCCACAGAGGCAAGTGAATATGGTTTTCTCCTAATCAACAAGTAGATGAAAATTTGATTATAGCCCGAGTATCCATCTAAGAAGCAATAAAAAGAATGGCTAGCTGCCCTTTCTATCATTTGGTTTATAAACAGAAGAGGGAAGTGATCATTCTTGGTCACTGAGTAGAGTTTACGATAATCTATACATACTCTCCACCCCGTGATTATTTTGGTTGAAATTACTTCTCAACTTTCACTCTTTATCACCGTTATTCCTCCCTTCTTGGGTACGCATTGCACTGGGCTTACCCATTCACTATCAGAGATGAGATATATTATCCCTGCATCTAAGAGTTTTATTATCTCCTTCTTGACCACCTCCTTCATGTTAGGGTTTAGTCTCCGTTGATGCTCTCACACTATTCTACATCCTTCCTATAAGTTTATTCAGTGCATGCATACATTTGGGCTTATTCCTTGAATGTTAGCAATCTGCCATCTGATGGCTTTTATCCACTTCTTAACAACTTCCACCACCTTACTTTCTTGTTTTTCACTCAATTGGTTGGAAATTATTATAGGTAGAGTTTCACCTTCACCAAGAAAGGTATACCTGAGGAGTGCAGGTAAAGGTTTGAGCTCTAATGTCAGAGGTTTCTCTAATGATGGTGGCGTGGGTGGTTCGATCTAAACTAATTTGTCTTAATGTACTGGAACATCTACCTCCTCCATCTCATCATCTTCTTTAGATTTAGGGATTTGGTGTTCATTGTCAGCTTCTGCTTCCAATGATTGCACTTCTGCTATGTAGCTCTTAACTTGTTTTTGTAAATTTTGCTCCATGATTTCAAATTTCATGCATGTGCTACTCGTTATCAAATTCTTTAAGGCTTTATTCATATTGAATTCAACCTGATCTTCACTTATTCAAAGTGTCAATTTGCCTTCATGAACATTAATTATGGCCTTTTTGGTGTTCATAAATGGTCAACCTAAGATTAGTGGACAATTTTTATCTTCTTTAAAATCCAGAATCATAAAATCCACTGGAATAATGAACTTATCTACTCACATCAAAACATCCTCCACTATTCCCAGTCCCAACTTCCTAAATATCAACAAAGGCATAAGATTAATGCTAAATCCTAGATCACACAAACACTTCATAAATTCCAATTCTCCAACCACACAAGGTATTGTGAAACTTCCTTAATCTTTCAATTTTGAAGGCATTTGACGGTGACTATGGAGCTGCATGTACCAGTTAGGCTCCCGTCTGATTATCTTCCCAAGTATGCTTCTTTGATAATATGTCCTTTAAAAATTTTGCATATTTAGGCATATGTTCTAATTCCTCAACAAACGAGAGATTTATCTATAATGTCCTTAGCTTCTCAACGAACTTTGCAAATTATTCATCCAACTTCTTCTTTTGTAGTCGTTGAGGGAAAGGAATCTTAGGTTGGTATGGTAGAGGATCAACATAAGGAGGGTATTCGCTCATATCCATTTCTTTCTCCTTTTCTTGATGCCTCTTAACCGGTTTGATAGGTTCCTTTATTGTTCTTATGGGTGGTTCAATTTCCTTCCCACTTCGAAATGTGATAGACTTTAATTGCTCCCTTGATTTTGTTCCTAAAGTGCTAGTAACATTTCCAAGATTATGCATAGAAAAGGCACTTATCAGTTGACTCACTTGAGCTTCTAAGTTATGAATGGACAAAGCATGATCTTTAATGACTCGCTCAAATTTCTCTTCAAACTTCTTTTGTGCATTATCTAAACTTTCAAGCTTATCTAAAATTTTGTCCAACTTGGCTTCCATCGAGCTTGCTTTATCTTGTTGGAAGCTCGATTTCCCTTGAGGCCTGAACTGCCCTCCATTATTGTTGTTCGACCAGGAGAAGTTAGGGTGATTCTTCCACCCAGGGTTATAAATGTTGGAGTAGGGATTGTTTCCCCCTCCTCATCTATATTGCGCCTCCATATAGTTTACTTGCTCATAGTTATCCTCTCTCATCAGGTAGCAGTCCACAATATCATTATCTACTTAACCACATAACTCACACTTCAACTACATGACCTTTACTTGAGTTGAAGATGACGCCTTCATATTGCTAAGTTGTCATGTCAAATTTTCGATCTTAACTTGCATCTCCATCATTTGATTGACTGCGACAACTCCTTTCTGCTTTTTAAAGGTAGTAGGTTACCTACTTCTCTCACTCACCCACAGGCAGCTATTACTGGCCATCTCTTTGATCAACTTCTTTACTTTACCAACCGTCTTTTGCATTAAAGATCCTCCTGATGCTGCATCAATCGTGCCTCTAGTAGGTGGGTTCACTCCGTTGTAGAACGTCTGCAAAAGGAACTCCTTCGGTAGGTTGTGGTATGGGCATCTCCTCTGCAGGTCATTATAATGCTCCTACGTTTCATAAATTGACTCCCCATCACCTTGGTGGAAATTATTAATTTCCTTTATGATCTTTGTAGTCTTCGTTAATAGGAAGTATTTATCTAGAAAAGCAAGCACGAGCTGCTCCCATATTATAATGTTAGCAGGGCTCAGTGAATGGTACCAAGCCTTCGTTCTATCTCTAAATGTGAAAGGGCATAACCTAATCCTCATAGCATCCTCCAACATCTGGTGATACCAGAAAGTATCACAGATCTTAAGGAAGCTCACGATGTGCACATTCAAATCCTTATTTGCTAATCCATAAAATTGGACGTTTTGTTGAAGCATATTCAGGAGGGCTGGCTTTATTTTGAACAAGACCGCTTGAACCGGCGGTCTCGCCACTCCTTGGTTCGCTAGGTTAAACCCTGGCCTCATAAAGTCCATGAGGGTTCATTGTTGTCGTCCAAGTTTCACTTCCTGATCCACATTCCTCTTAAATTCCTCGACCATTGTTTACTTTTCTATCTTTTCTTCTTCCTCTTGTTGAGCTTTCCTAAGGGTTCGTTCTAATCTCGTGATGTCAAAATCTAATGTCTCAGCTGCATGACTTGAACCCCTCGTGACTCTTATGTTCATGTAAGAGCACAATTCCTTAGCAAAACGAATGAAATAAAAACAAAATTTAAAACTACTCTAACATCTTAAATTATAGAACTAAATGTCGCCTTCTCCGGCAACGGCACCAAAAACTTAATCGCAAGGTTACATGCGCTAAGTTTTACTATTTATAACCTTAGTAAATTTTGCAAGCACACGAGTCGTTTATGTAGTATTTAAGGTATCAATCCTACTAGGGGCTAACTAGTTCTAAATTTAAGGTTGAAAGAACTACTAAACAATAATTAACAAACAATAACTTAAACACAAGAATTAACTAAACCAAATTTATCAACAAAAATAACGATTAATGATTAATACGGAATTAAAAACAATCACAATGACAATTAACAATTAACAATTAAAAATGAAATTGAATAGTAATAGAATTTAGCTAATTAACGAACAATGATCCAATACCTAAGTTCCACCTAATAAGTTTACTGAAAGAGAGAAAGGGAAAATCACCTATCTTTAATGACAACCTAACCAATTACGATTTATTGAATTAACAGCTCTGGAAGATCCTAAGGTCACCTACTCTCTCTCAAGTTATAATTGAACGCTAAAGTATAAACCCTAATTAGATTATGGGAGGTTGTAAACTCTCAATTACCAACCTATCGAAAACCTAATTAGTTCTTAAATTCTCTAATAAACAATTGGAAACCTAATGTGATCTCTCTACACAAGATTTACCAACTTGATTTAATTTCGGATCTATTAATTTGCCTAACTCTCATTAGCCCAAAATAATCGTTTTCTCTCAATTTACCATCTCAATTTATTATCGAGATATTAAATACAGAATAAATCACAATTAATTCAATGAAGATATAAAATGATCAGATTTTATTAAGTCAAAATAATAATCCAAAGGTGAGTATAGAACATCAATGATAATGCAATCTATAAACAACTATCTATATCAATTCTATAATTGAATAAATTTGAAATACATAGGAACCAAAACCAAGACGGGATGATGGGAGGTCGCAACTTCAAAAAGCTTCTTAATCCGAGAAGCATATCGGGTCTTTGTCGTCTTCCTCTTCTCTCTTCCTTTGTCTCTTTCTCGATCTCTCAAGGTCTCTTTTAGGGTTTTGTTGGGTGACTGCTCAAAGTTCTTCCAAGGCTCTCTCCCTTCTTTTCTCTAAAGACTTCTTATGTTTTATTTATACTTTGTAGGCGCTAGGTCAAAGTCGGGGTCGAAACAGTCTGAAAATCACTCAAAACTTGAGTTTCTGATCAGCCTAACGTAAGGCACAATCGTGGCCCTGCCTTCCACGATCGTGGACGGCGCCGTAACCTTTCTGTCACAATCATGGCCCAGTATGCACGATTGTAGCTTGACTTGGAGACTTTCTATCACGATCGTGCCCCAGGTGCACGATCATAGCCTGGCTACTGCTGGCTCATCCTTCTTTGTCACAATCATGGCTCTGTTGTACACGATCGTGGCCTATGGCTTTAGCCCAAAACTCCTCAAATTTTCTCCGTTCTTCACCGTTTAGCTTGAAACATTAACAAATGCTTCACCACACCTAAAAAAATATAACATTTAAGCTCAAAGACCTAATCTAACCCATAAAGACACTAAAACACATAAACTAATATAATTAAACACATAAACACTCACTCAACACTCAAATTCACACTAATTATATAACAAATTCAATCCTAAATCATCATGCAAATGAGACCTATCAACTATCTTAGACAAGGGTATCCTAAATCATCTCCACTAATGTTAAAAAGTTTGAAATCACCATAGTTAGCCCCTTGACCATTTTCTAAGTTGTCCCTACTTGAGAAACTAATTTTTGAGCTAATATTTAAGGGGTATTTTATTTGAAATATTTGTTTATTATAAACCATAAGAGATTCTTTCCTGTATTCTTCATAAAACTTTGAATTTATTAAAGAGTTCTTTTTTTATAGTGTTCATATACATTTATGAACTTAGTTCCTAAATTTTATAATCAATGAGTGAATTCCTTTATACATATTTAAGCTTTATTGGGTTTGATTCAAACTTGTTTGTAAATTTTCTAAAGTGTAAATCCCTAGTTTTGAATCACTCCAATTGTTTCTTCAACTTTTTCCTATATTATAAACTAGAATTGAATTACAAGTTTGATATGATTTTGCCCTTTTTTTCCCTAAAAGTGTTATCATCTACAACTTTTCTTGTTGAGTCTTTCATTTTTTACCTCTTTTTTTATGTTCTCTTACTATAAATCTTTCACATGTAACTAAGAATGGTCTAGTTTCAATTTTAAAGCTTTTAGTAGTGACATATTACACACTTGTTACTCTTTATGATTCTAATTCTAATTGAGCACCCTGAGTAATTATGTTAATGTTTTAAGGATATAACTAGACTCTCCCATTTGACTATCCAAATCCAATAAGATGGAAAAGGTAATTATAGGTTTATATGGTGAAATATAAGAGATCAGGTATTAAAACATGTAATTTAAATGTAAACAATATAAAAATAGTTATGAAACTACTAGCTTATAAAAGGAGAAGAAGAAGAAGATGGAAGAGCTATTTCAAAGTACTTTTATATAAATTTTTATGGAAATCCCTAAATTTCCTTAAATTTTTTATAAAATTAAGAATTTAGAGATTAAAACCTTAAATTTCAACCGAAAATAAGACAAATGAGTAGTTTAATAGGGGGTGGAGGAATATATTTTTGTGCTCTCTTTCTAACTAGGATGTTTAGCTAGTAAAGAGGCCTATAATAAATAATAAATAATAAAAATGGCTTAGAATTAACAAAACTCTGATGGAGAGTTAAGGTTATACCAATTTAGGTTTCAAATTATATATTTTAAAAAATTGGTTCCTTTTTAAATGCTCTCAAATATTTAGATTTAATATAAATTTTAGTGTAAACATTATGATTCAAATTGCTCATTTTTTCCCATATCTATTAAAAAGTGGCTTATTTTTATAAAAAAATATGGTGTTCTTTCCATAGCCCCTAACCCATTTCTACTTACAATTGCTTCAATCACAAATTCCTTACTAAAACAAAGCAACGACATTACTAAGAAAGACACTAGTGCTTCCTTTAATGCTTTAAAAATATATTTAACTTGTTGACTCCATCCAAGACAACTTTTCTTTTTAAGGAAGTTAATGGCTTGATCTACTGCCCATATCCTTTATTAAAGTGTATATATTGTCTTATAATTCTAGTAGACCCTTAGCTGATTCAAAAATGATAGGACTAACCAATTCTTTACGGTACTAACTTTGCTTAAATTAGTGGAAGCTTCTTTGCTAAAATGTTATGACCTAGATATTCTACTTAGTTTGCTCTAAATGAATACTTTAAAATCTTGATAAACAAATTCTACTATATCAATATTTGAAGTACTTTCTAAAGATGGACTAAATGTTGGTAAAATGAACCACTACAAGTTAGTATGTTGTCAAAAAATATAACAATGAACTTCTTTAAACGAGGTTTAAAAATTAAATTCAATAATCTTTAAAATTTTTTAGAGCATAGATTAAACCTAAAAGCTTAAATAAAAATCTATAATATCGCTCATGATTTTAAATTCAATTTTGTGCACATCTTCTTTAAGCCTCTTAATTTGTTAGTATCTTGCCCTAAAATTTAGTTTAGAGAAGTGTTAGCTTCATGCATCTCATCAAATAATGGTATAGGAAATTTATCCTTAATAACACACTTGTTTAAAGCTCTATAATCCATTCAAATCATCTAAGAACTGTCTTTCTTCTTCATTAAAATAGCTAGAGAAGAGAAATACGATCACACTTTTCTAAATAATTCCGTAAATCACCATGTCCTTCACTAATGTCTCTTTATTTTTCTTTTGGAGCCCATCATACTTATATGTTCCTAAATTGACTTCCCCAGCCCCTTCTTTCAATATATTTCTATGATCATAACTTCTTTTTAATGGTAAACTTAGATGTTCAAAAAAATACATCTTCATGTTCCTATAATAATTTTTTTCATGGACTCTAGTTCTACTAAATCCAATTCACTTTATCATTTCTAGTTTCATAAGTGGAACATCATATTAAGGTGACTCACTCCACTGAATATGATCATAATTATTTTATAGTAACAAAAACATAAATAACACTAAATCCTTACAATAATCTTATCGTCTATTTTTAAAAAAAAATCAAATTCATCATTAATTTAGACTTTAGCTCTGCCATTTTATCATTCTATCAAAAAATGATAATGTCTTCTTATAATTATAAATTACATCATTCAAGATAATGATTGAATCCCTATATTATATCACTTTATCAATGTTAATCATTAACAATTCCATATTATTTAATAGTAGAGGATATGAAATCTTAGAGAGATATGCTCTCAACTCTTTGTAAAATTCTCCCTACCTGTATCTAAGTCTACAACTTCCACTCCTTCCAAACTTTGTCCTCACATCTTCAACTTACTTCTTCATTTCCTCCTCTTGTATTCACATTCTCCACTAAGTTTTTCCTTCCTTTTTCATCTCAATCGCCTCTTCGTCTTTTGCACCTTCTCTATTAAACTCTCTATCTTGTTACCTTCTTTGGCAATGTCAGAGGAAAACCTACCAATCATTCCTCTGTTGCTCATAATATTTCAAATGCAACTACATCCTCTTTCCTACCTGCTTCCATCAATTCCTAACTAGCTTTTGAAGTTACTAGAAAGTCTTTGACTCAAGTTGATAAAAAGCCTGACCTATAGATTAGGCTATCCTATGTACCCCCTAACATGATTTCTAAGAATCCAGTTGTTGCACCATCTCTAAAAACCTTAAAGGTAGGAGCTGAAATATGGACTGCCACACTTATAGGCTTCTTTCTTGACAAAAGAAAGTCCTTTCCAATAATGAAGGTGATAAATACTTAATTGACTATAATTATACACCCATATTTAATGTGTTTTTCTTGATATTTACTAGTTTTATAGTATTTTTGGTACTTAATTCACTTCAAGTGCATTTATAGGCAATAATTGCCTTATTGGACCAAAAGGAGAAGAATTCAGATAACATTATGGCGTGGAACGAAGATTTAGAGCAACTTAAAGATACATGATCATGTATGCCTCTATAAATGTGTGAAGATTGAAGAATTTTAGTTCTGTTAGTATGAAGTTACATAACCGTGTATATTGATATACATGGTTGTGTATATTTCCCGTGTAAGTCTCTATGTCTGTGTGAAATCACAAAATCAGGTGTTTTTGGAGATATACATTCACTTACATGCTCGTGAATATTGACCATGTATAAACTGGAAACCTTAGTTTTTTATTATAAAAGGGTGTGAGCAGAGCCAAACAAATGAGAGTTGAGTTATTAAACAATTTTTAGTCATAAGTAACCCAGTGAGGCAAATATTCTAATTAAGGGACAAGGAAAACACGAAGAATAAGCCAAGAGATTTGATAGATAACAACATCCAATCCAATTTTATAAGAAAATCCATTAAAAGGAAAATGAGATTTAGACTTATGATTTCTTTAGTTTCTATTAGTTGTTTTGCATATTTATCTTTGGTTTTGTTTTTTATAAGTAGGAAACAAACTTGTTTAGTGTTAGCTATGTTGAACCCTAAGTCGTGATAACAATATGTTTTAATCTTGTAGTCAATGCAATTACATGGATTGATTTATTGTGATTCAATTATGCATTTTGTTCTTGTTCTAATATATATGAAATATTAGTGTATGATTTGATTTCATATGATTAAGATTGAGAAATCCTCTTGTATGAATAAATCTACTATAATTGGAAAGAGTTGTAGGCAAACCTAGAGATAGGTCAACATAAATCCTCCGGATTAGGGTCAAACTTAATAGCGGAATTCATAATTCAATAAAGCAATCCTAGGGGTTTTAACTAGCAAGATTTATGTTAATCAACTGATGGATTAGTTACTAATAGTCTTGAGAAAGATAGTAATATAAGATAGGAATTTCCAAGGTCCAATATTCAATAATATAATTTCATGATAAAGAAATAATAAAGGATTCTTAGGGGGATTCATTACCTAGACACTATTATTTGATATTGACATCTTCTTAGTATTTTCCTTATTTCACATTTAGTATTGTTTTTAATCTTAGTTTAATTGTTTAGTTTAATTTTTAATTAAAATCTATAATATGATTCATAGGTTAGATAATAAAAAAATGGTAACTACTACTACTTACAATTTTTGTGGGATCGATCTGTACTTACCTATGTTAGCTACAGTTATGTCGTGCACTTAAGGTATTTTTAATATTGATATAAAACATATCAATCAAGTTTTTGGCATCGTTATATTGTTAGAATTTGAGATTAATCGCTACAGTAATAACCCACAATGGATGGATGGAGTTTATTCTCATAGGAGTTATGATATAACATTGCCTTAAGTTAACATCATAGCTTTGGAAAGAAAGGTCTGGTGACATGTTTTCAGAAGTTCAATTGAATTCCATATTTTGTTGCAACATTTGTGGAGTAACATTTATAGTCATGAATATCGGACACCAAATCATATGTGGGAGCAATGAAGCATGCACAACCACTCTCAAATTATACCATATGAGAATATTTATCATTTAGAGGAGAGTAACGTTTACACTTATTGATGGAATAATTATGTTTTAACTAAATATTTACAGCAACAACAGCAAGAAGAGCCACTTATAGATATAATAATGGAATACCTTTCAAAAAGTGATGATAACCGATGTGAATTCGAAGAGAGATTTTCTTCACCTAAATACATTGAGCATAATACAACATATTATTTGATCTTATTAACGCCTTAGAGTGAAAAAGAGACAAAGGTAGATTTTGTAAATGAATATGAATTCTAAGAAGACAAGAGGGTAACTATTTCTTTAGAAGAGAAGAACAAATATTAGAGGAAGTAGAGGAAAAAGAAGAAGATGAAGCCTCTGTCAAAGAAGAGAAAGTAGAGAAATGGAAAAAGAAGATTGAGGAAGAACAAGAGAAGGAGTCAATTGAGGAAACTACTGATGAATCATTAATAGTCACATTGAGTACGGATGGTTCCCACTTCCTACAAGACAAACTGTTTGAATCAACTAAAGATTTAGGATGTTTTATTTTTTTATTTTATTAACAATTTGTTAATAAAAGGGGCATTAATGGAGTCCATTGGAGTTATTAATTTAATACAGTATGTCCTTATTATTATCGTATAATATGTGGCTTATTCATAGGCTACAAATTTGCCATGTGGAGAAATGGATAAAAGCAAGCCACTGATTATACACCCAGGCTGATGGTAATGTGCAGGGTGCGTCAGGCTAAAGATGTTAACCAAATGCTACATCAAACTATGAATTAGTTTAGGTTTTATTTTCAATTTCCACTCCTTTTTTAATGTTATGATAGGAGTTTATTAAGTTTTGATGTGTTTTAAGGATAGAACATTAAGCATCTTGAAGAGATTGTGTGCTTGTCCAGGTATGTGCTTTTATTTCCAATCTTGAAGAGATTGTGTGTTAGTGTCACGATAAATATTTTTATGTAGGGTGCATAGTCACAATGTCCACCTTAATATCTATATATAGAAGTTCTAACTAACAAAAAGAATCTTTTGCACTTAAAAAAATATAGTTATAAATTCTCTCTTCATTAGAAGTAAGAAACTCTACCTTACTAAACTTAATAGATAACTTTATCCTAAATTTCTATCGGAAAATCATATGTTGACATATTGAAACTTGAATATCTTTATCTATGTTTCTCTTGATATTTTAGTTTTCTAAAGTTAAAAAAGAATTCATTAACATACCCTAAAGGCAACAAAAGAGTAATAGTACAAGGTTGTGCTCATTTGATACAATAAAATATAAATGGCTTTACAACATGTTATTCCGTAATAGTACTAAAAAACATAAATCCTAATTATGCCAAGTTCCATTATCTTCTATGGCCTTACAACCTATTATTCCCTAAGAGTACTAAAAAACATAAATCTTGATTATGCCAAGTTCCATTATCTTCTAAGTAAGAAGCTCAAGTCTTCAGTTACTTTGTGTGCAACTAGAACTTCTCTGATCTAGAATTTCTCTGATCCAACAAGAAATTCTATGAGCAAGAACATGCTTGTCTGTTTTAACATTTTTTAAGATTCTTAGGTTCCTTTCACTTCACATTGAATACATTGAACAAGTCAGGCTTAAGCTTAGGCATTTTTTTAATCTTTTCCCATTCTTTTGTATTGTTTCTCAGCCCACACGAAGATTCCATCCCAATTACCAATTGTATAAGCCTGGTTCATGATATGAAGATTCTAGCCCATATAGTAGCAGAAAAGCAACATTGAAAGAAAAGATCATTTATAGTTTCAGGTACCATATTGCATAAACTGCATAGCTGGTCACTGGATCCGTTTGACCTGTCTTTGGTTTTTAGTCTCCCTCTAGCAACAAGCCAAGAGACAAAAGAGGCTTTAGACATGAATGATCCTTTCCGAAAAATATTATACGTACTGAGGAATGGATGGAATTAGAGGTCTGATAGGTTCTAAGCAAGAGGAATTGGAGACCTCCCCGTTTATGTTAGAAATTCATATTGTTTTATATCCTTCAAGTGAGTGTTAGGTAAGAAGCTAGGATAATAATTTAGTAACCTATCCATACTTCTGCCAGTGGCTAGCCAAGAGCTCTAATTTATGACTTTGGACTGGAATTCGTGTTTTACTTATTTTGTTAGTATAACTGTATAATTATTTCTATTAACTTATCCTCTCATCTCTACTTATTATACATATTTTTTCATGCTTTCCTTCAACTACCTAACATGTTGAGATCTAGCACCCTCCATCTTTAATGAACTCCATGTTCTAAGTTTTCTATGTCAAGAATTGTCTGATACCAAATTAATAACACATATTTTAAGAAATATATAAATAGGATTGAGAACTGAAAATTAAAGATTTAGAGAAAAAACGAGAAAGAGGAAGAGGAGACAACAGTAAGAATTCTGTTGAAGGATCAAATGTTCGTTACAACTGTTAATCTACGATTATTATAGTTGTTGATACCCAGCCAATACAATTCTTACATATATTTTCTCATTTACAAACACCGGCGTGGACCTCTTCCCAATATTCTCATCCTTAACAACACCGCCTTGCTAAAAACTGTATCCAACTTCCGTTTGACACAGGGCGTTGTATACACCTCCTTCATCAACTACCTCAGCTCTTTATTTATAGCCGAACAGTTTGAATCCCGACTTCCTCCTATTCCTACCTAATTGCATTTTATGATAATTTGGCGACTATTGGCTATATTCTACATCACTATAACTATATTCCACAATCTATTTTCGATCATGGTTCAACTTAGTCGTTACCTGACGACTTATATGATGAATAATTGTGATTGTGTTTGAAAATACAAGTGATTATCTACTGAAATTTATACCTAGTAGACTTCGAGCCTTTTTTTAACAAATAATACTGAAGAGAATAAGAGATACAAAGCAGTTGCATACACGAAATAGAAAATCTGACAGGAGAATATTCGTATTTAGTAATTGCTCAATATCCTTGTATTGATCTAAGGCTGCTTCAGTGCTTTACTATCTTCAATACGCAGAAAGTGGTAACAAGGCAACTAGATCTTCTTGTTGCTCAACTGTAGGCCAGCCTTTGGACAGGTGGAAGTTGAGGAGTTAACTTAGTGACCTCCACTCTTTGGTGGTTCATGTTTGGTGTTGGGACCTGGGTCCTTTTCATAGTCGATGTCCACCATTACATCCATCCCTGCGAGCTTTCTCGTCTTTGTTACAGCTATGACGATGTCTTCCTAGTACAGAACAATCATACCGGATATTCTGCTTAACTAACCACACCACCATATGTAATATTCACTAGGGCCATGTTTAAACTATGGATAGTTACCTCGCTTAATGAGCTTCTAAGTTTCATGCGTTCTGGAGACCCTGGAAGACGTGCTGCAAAAAGAATTTGGCGCAAGTTACATTTTGAGGCACACATAATGAAAACAGGAGTTAAAAGTAGAAAGACTAATGTATCTACTCACCCATAGATACTTGAACAAATAGAAAGAGGAGGAAGAGAAATGTAGTAAACTTGGCCTGAGAACCCATTAAGGAATAATAGGAAGTTGGTGGTGTTTTAGCTGGTTTTTTGGATTTAAAATAGGTGAACGACACAGGCCCCATTGCACTATTGATGGTGCAATTTGGAGTCATCAAAAGCTTTATAGAATGATAATGAAAACGCAACATCCCATTTGCAGGAGAGGTCAACTCTATTAATTTATGGCATCTCAAGGTGTCCAATCCCAAGTTTTGACGCCACTATTTCTGTGTCTATGTGTCTCATAAAGAATTTGTTAGGTAGCAATCACCATGTCTATTGCATGGCTCCCTTTCCTCAAATCGACTTGGACTTTTTGTTGCTTTCAGTTTTCCAAGACGCTTTCTAATCAACAAATTTTCCAAACATCAATGATTATCCAACCACTCAACCATTCGGTGCCTATAGTTCCACTACCTAATCAATGTACCGTTGCGGTCTAGTTCATCCACTTGCGCGAATAAATTTTGAAATAATATTAAATAAATTATAAATTTGTTTTTTATATATAATTTTTATGATAAAAGTTTTTAAAAGATTATAAAAAGAATTAAATATATTAGTCTTTTATTTTATTCTTCCCATTTTAATTCTCATATTTTAAATTTTTTCATTTTTTCATTCATACAGCTCACTTCATTGTATTCTACACTTAATGAGCTATTAAAAATGATTGGAGCTATCGATAACAAACTAACAAAATAAGACGGAAAAAAATTATGTGGTAGCTAAACATTAAGTGACAAGTTTTAAAATATAATGATTAAAATTATAAATAAGTTTAAACCATAAAAGGTCCAGTATAATTAATTCTATTACAAATATATAAACGAAAATATTTAAACATGTTAAACTTTAGTGTACAAAAGGGGAAATTAATTAAAAACAAGTAAACATTTGTGATAAAAGTGCATAAATAAGAAAAAAAGATAGAAAATACTAAAGAAGAAAAATTAAAATTTGTTCTTTGGATATAAAATAAAACACAAATTAATAATTTTATGAAATACATGGTTAAAAAATTCAAATCATATTAAGTAAAAGATAAAATAAACTAAATAAAAAAGGAAGTTAAGCGGTCATTGAAATTTATTATTATTTATTACATTTGTTGATTTACTTATTCACGTATATAAACTATTTTCATTTAAAAACTTAAAGAGGAATTAAATATTCGTTATTGATTATTCATAAAAATTTTTCATAGATTACTTCTGCACATTATACTTTTGATCCAATTAATATATGTTCTAAGTAATTTTTTAAATCACACTACATAAATTTATATATTTATTCACACTACTAGTGGTATGGAAGTGAGATTGATAATATATTTTAAGAAATTATCATATTTAATCAGTTGTTACTGACAAAAATGATTTAGTTGTCACTGACAAAAATGATTTATTTGATATTATGGATGACTAGTTACGGAAGGAACGCTTCGTTGGATTCAAACTTTTTTTAATTTTCAGATTTCTTAAATTTTCAAACATTATTTTTATTTTAAAATTAAACATTATTTAAAATAAAAAAAAATATAAAAAATTTTGAAGAAGCTCGAATCTGATCCTAACGGAATATCACCCCTATCACAACGAAAGTAGTGGAGAAATTTCTTTTCAGCTCATCACTTTAAATACTTTTCATTCCAATTAGAAAACAAAATATTTTAAAGCAAGTATACAATGATAAAGCTTTAGAATAAAATCACCATGCATGTATAACAATACTTAAAGATACATATTTTGCTCACATACACCTCCTAAAAATTGAACCTTTTCTTAAGTGGTGTTTCATCCATACGATATGGATGTACCCCTAACCAAAACAAAATCTGCAGATGACCAATGTCAAAGATAGAGATTAGTCTTTTTGTCCAGCCCACCGTAATTAAGTCTGGCCTGAATTAAAATTAATGAGATTGATTTGAGTTGATCAAGATTTTAAGTCAGGTTTAGATGCCTTTTTCTTGTTTTATTAAAATATGTCAAGAAATAATTTTAAGTAAATATTAATTCTCTGCCTTTTCACCAACCTTCAATATAGATCTCATTATTTTCAGACATTGGAATATGATTGTTTTCATCCATTTCTTGACAGGTGAACCAGGATAAGAACAAGGAAAGTGTAAACTTATCTGATGGCACTCCAATCATGAATTTGAATGTTGGCAGTCATTAAGTCGTCGAACCTTCTTTATTTGACCACCCAACTTTGCTACCTTTTCTTTGTGCGCTTGTTAATTCTCTGCCTTTTCCCCCACCTTCAATATAGATCTCATTATTTTCAGACATTGGAAGAGGATTGTTTTCATCCATTTCTTGACCAATACACTCTCCTTTTCACTTCATCAATCTGTATGCTATTTTCACCTTCAAATCATATGATTTCTGTGTTGGTTTGCCAAGTTTCATGTTTAACGTGTAGACCACTTAATTAGTTACTGAATTTTACTGGCGACCTGATCTGTGTACTGCCACATAATTAATCATGTATGACAGCTAATACTCACTATATCATTATTAGAGAAGGTAATGTCCTGCTGGATGCAGATTGCTTTTACGGACATTGAATTGCAGTCCAAACTTGTGAATATCTACTTCATAATTGACCCTCTGAGCTGCGAATATGTACAAAGCCGAGAGATCTTCAAAAATCGATCCACTGCAATGAGTGGACTATCACGAACAACGGATAGATTACTCTCAAAAATATCAACCGTCAAGTTTGTTAATTTATTGCACAAACTATGTACACTCATATCACGTGAGTCTAAATGTGTGCCTAGCTAGCTCATCTTCTGATATTAATCTTTTATCTTTTTATTTGTTTAATTACGTACATTTATAATTTAATAGTAAATATATATACTTCAAGGTTCTTTATTATTCTAAGGTTATAATATCCTATCATTTTTCAAAGGATCAAATATTTGTCATCATCTATAGTATTACATCATATTTTGATATTTTTAATATTGTATTAATAGTACGTTAAATTTTAAGGAAATTTAATTTCTATCAATTCATATTAACTGTTAAGTCAAGAAGATTTCATTTCTTCTATTGATTTTGATGAAAGTCAAATAATAATAATAAAAGAAGTTTGTGAACTATTTTGATGAGTTTGTTAAGTGCGCAGATAAATGTAAATAGCACAAATCATCAAATCAAGATGATATTCAAGAGCTGACTAAGACAAAGTGGAAGATGGACCGAACGAAGTCACATGTCATAAGACCAGACGAAGTCATAAGACGAAGCGAAGACATAAGACGAAGTGAAGACATAAGACATAAGACGAAGCATACAAATCAAATCAAGACGATATAATTGAAGAATAATCTACAACGTCAGTTAGTTAGTT
>JAOTAY010000191.1:26618779-26638181 GCA_025629805.1 Erythroxylum baracoense | reverse complement strand
TAAATTTTGATCATGAATTGTTGATACATAAGTGAGATGTCATGGGAGAAAGATAGGAATTATGAATAATGAGAACTGGTCGTAATAAATGAATTAAATTTAAGAGATTAGAGAGTATGATGAGATAATACTAAATTGTTATGAAATGATAATGCATTAAAGGGAGTGATTTTGGGACAACATAAATTGAAAGCAAGGAAAGAGTGATGTAGAGACCATTGGAAAATTTAGGTTTAGGGGTTGAGTTTCCAGGGGTTTCACCGCGGTGAAACCATAAGGGTCGCCACAGAGAAAATAGCATTGTAGGTTCGTCATGATGAAAGGTAACTTTCTCGCCGCGGCGAACCGCCATACCTTCGAAGGATTTTTAGCTTCCACTATGCCCAAACTTGAAGTTTCATAATCTCAGGGCCTCAGAGCAAGAAGATGAACCGATAATGATTAAGGTATTCTCTATTGGAAATAGCTCAAGTCTTATAATTTTCTACAAGAGTTGGACTTCAAAAACGGGGTCCAACAAATCTGGGGTCGAAACGGTCTGAACAATCACGCGAAACTTGAGTTTCTGTATCAGCTTGACACAGGCCATGATCATGGAAAGCACCTAAACCTTTCTGTCATGATCGTGGCCCAAAGTGCACTATCATGGCCAGTGTCCTTTCAGCTCGCCTCTTTCTGTCACAATCGTGGTATCATGGGTTGTGTTTTTGGCTCAAAACTCTATGAAACTTCTCTGTTCTTCGCCGTTTACCCTAAAACACTAACAAACCCATCAAGGTACCTAAAAAATATAACATTTAAGCTTAAAAACTCATACTAACCCATAAAAACAATTAGACACATAAACTAACACAATTGAAACCTAAATACACACTAAGCATTTAATATAACACTAAATACTTAATAAATTAAACCTTAAAATACAATGCAATCACAACTATCAACATCCCCACACTTAAACATTTTCTTGTCCTCAAGTAAACAAAACAACAAACACATAACACTAAATACTTAATAAATTAAACCTTAAAATACAATGCAAATCACAACTATCAACATCCCCACACTTAAACATTTTCTTGTCCTCAAGTAAACAAAACAATAAACACATAACACACAATGCAATAATGAGGCAATGGCCTTGACTTCATGAAATAACTTTAATCTTAAACATAATCTTATAAGTTATATTTAATCATTAACAAGCAAAATCTATGTCTAAGGGCTTTGAACTAAATATACAATTTAATCGAGATCTAAGTATTAATTTGTTTACCCTTTCCAATTGTACACACACATTAATAATTCTTTAGTCTTTTCAACTCTGTAACTATTCCTAAGTATATTTTTATGAAAAGTCGAGCTTACTACAAGTTCAGTAGGTTTTTATTAAGCAAATACTTTTTTTAATGAACATAGACTTAGTCTTTTTACGTGGAGGCAAACATTAGTAATGAATGTCGATCTGGTTACTCAACTAAGTCATGTTTTTATTACACCTTGGTTGAAATGTCATTGTAGCCTTTTAACGTGAAGGCACACATTTATGATGCATGTCGATTCGGTTCCTCCGCTATATCACGTTTTCAACTAGCTACTAGCTCTACTGATAACCCGGAGGCTAGTGGAATAGTGATTTATTTAACAAAATTGCTTTTTATTTATTTATTTATTACCTATCTTGTTGTTTAAGCCACTCGTCTCTATAAAAAATTCTAGTTAGGCTACTTAAGTAGAAAGACCTTAAATTATGAATGAATGCGACAACCTATAAGGTGCTAAATTTACACTAATTCTTAATTAAGCTATATGTTTATCCAAAGTCTCCTAATACACTAATTTTGCGAGCTAATGATTATTTACAACCTATTAGACTATGTTTAAAATTAAATAAATTTCACTTCATCTAAGCCAAACACATTCAAACAATTCACAAGATGTAACTTAATAACTATCATATGATATGCAAAAATCACATTCAAAAGCAAAGACACATAATCCCTCCCCACACTTGAACAATACATTGTCCTTAATATGAGAAGAGAGCACACAAACACATAAAAGATAGGAAAAAATAAAATATAAAGTAAATAGAAAAATAAACAAAAAAATTAGAACTGGAGGCTAATTTGGAAAAGAAAAATAACTGAATGAAAAAAGATTGGGTTAGACATAAACCCTATGGAGATGGAGGTGGTGAAAGTGTCAGAGGTGGCAATTGAACGCCCTGAGCCTTGAAATATCTGTGGATCTGACGAATATCCCGGCTCTGGCATCTTTGTGTCTGGGCCATCTCCACAAGTGTCCTGTTGGTGGCAGAGATCACATCTAAAACTTCATTCTAGCCTTGTTCTTCTTCCTCTTCCTCGGATTCTTCGTTGGACTCTTCTTTCGACCGAGGTGGCGTTGAACTTGAACTTACCTGACTTGCCCTGATTCGGACATGTGTCTTTTGGCTGATATGCCTAAGTTTCATATTATAGGATTAAGGATTTCATCCTGTCATAAGTGATGGTGGTTCAAGAATTCCAGGAGGTGAACGGTTAACCCCCTCTGTTCCACACCAAAATGTTCTGCAATGACTGACACTATATACCCCATTCCTAGATTGTTGCTCCTCTTATGCAGAGTCACAACAATGGCATTTAGCAGATCTGTGGATATGAAGATTGGAATAATATGGTCCATATAGCACAACATAAAAAGTTCCTTGGTGAAACACTTGTTGGTTTCCATTTTATCGAGAGCCAGCTGACACATAAATTTGTATAACAATAAGTGTTCATGGGATAGTATAATGTTATTGTGAGCATTCTTTGCATGAAATTGCTCAATTCTAGTAAGCTCATTCCAGTATTGGGAACGACAAAAGTCTTCATGATGGTCAATGATGGAGGATTTGGGAATCCACATATCTCGCACATAATCTCGACATTTAATTCATATGCTCGTCCTCCCAATCTAAACCACAATTCTTTTGGATTCTTAAGGTCATAGATCAGGGAAGTGAAAAATTCCATTGTAAGTTCATCATAAACAGGAAATTGAAATCGTATGAACTGAGCCCACTGGATCCTCTCAGTTAGGTTTTCTACTCGTTCACGCAATTCTAGCCTATCACAGGTGTCAAAATTAAAGTACTTAGGAACTACAATTTGTCTAGCACGAAGGGATCGAAAATGAGTACCTTCCTCTTCTGTATAAATTGGGAAGGTTGCGCCATAGTCTGCCACTCGATTCCGTCTCCCACGTCCCACAACTTGCTATTGTCTATATGGTTCCCGTTAGGCTGATTGTTTAATGCGTGACATAATTAGGTAGAAATTTGGAAGAAATTGGAGGTTGATAAATTCTAGAGAGATGTAAGAGTGTATGGATACTTAAATTTTAGAGAGATAAAATGAAAATGAAAGTGAAAGTGAAAGTTAATTTATAACTGAATATATAGGTGGTAAAAAAGGTAAAATGGTAATAATCCTTTTTAAGAAATGTGTCCCCCCCTTTTTGCATAATCGCAAGCCACAATCGTGGCTTGAGGCTTTCCTCCAACAGGACGCCAAATCGTACGCCACGCCTAGCAACTGTCCACTAACACCAATTTCCTTCATTGTTCTTTTCACTATTTTGTTTCAACTTCACTTCCTATTCCTTTGTGGCCCTTTTTCGCCTCTCTTTTCATATTTGAACATCATCCACATAATTTCGAAATCTGATTCCTTTCTCGATCTTATTCAAAAACAAAATTAATCCTAGCTATAGAATTTCAAACATTCTAACAAAATTAAACAACGGAACTAATATTTATTTATTTCTTTCTTTTTTTCCACAGGTTGCCTCCTATGCAGCACTTCTTTTAATGTCAGTAGCTAGATGCTCCTTTATACTAACGGTGGTCGGAACAAATGGTGTGATTGTAATGCTGTCATTAATCTCAAAGTTTGAAATTTGGCCACCATGCTACAGTCCCGACCTTCCTTACAATTCTCTTTTCCTCTCCTTCTCCTTCACGAGCGCTTCTTCGTGAAAGCATTCCCAAAATCCTCTATATCCTTCCATTCTCCTTGAGGTTCGGGTTTCTTGATATCTACTGGAGGTAAAGGAGATCCGTACTCTCTTGTAGTCACTTTGAAGGTCAATTTCACCCTTCCTATCCTCAGAGTTATTTCCACATCAATGATTGAACCGCAGTGGCCAAGAATGGTCTTCCAAGAACTATCGGGGTATCCATATCTTTGCTAATGTCCAGTATGTAGAAGTCTGTAGGGGAAGATATTTTTATCAACATTTACCGGCACATCCTTTAGAATCCCCAAAGGCTAATGCATTGCCTAACGTCTTTCTTTACCAGAAACTTGGTGGGTACTAACTCTCTTAACCCCAATTTTAGACTGAAGGTGTAGGGCATCATATTTATACTCGCACCCAAATCTATGAATGCCCTATCTATGATGATTATATTGATGCTGTAGGGGATGAAAAAGTTCCCCGGGTCTTTCTTTTCTGCAATATTGGGGTCTTCTTTTAATTGTTGTTCTTTGACCTTCTTCTTGACAAATTCTTGTAATTTGAGCTTTTTCTATACTTGTTCCATCACTTCCTTGATCTTGTTTTGCTCAATCTCCTATAATTTTTCTGCTTCTCTTTTTGCATATAACTCCCGCTGCTGCACAATAGGGAACAGAAATACACATTGAGTTGCCTTAAGTGACTCGACCACGGGCTCACTAGGAAAGTCTTCCTTATTTGCTTGACTTTCTCCTTCATATTCTCCTCCCTTTACCTTCTCAGGTTCCTTATCCTGGGCCCGACTGATGACCATGATACATTCCTTTGGATTGGACTTGGTGTTGCCTGGAAGAGTTCCAATTTTGAGTAGATATTGCCTCCGCTAATTGCCCCACTTGGACTTCTAGATTGTATATAGACGAGGCATGATTCTTCGTAACTTGCTCGAATTTGCCCTTGAGCCTCCTATGTGCTTCCTCCTTGCCTCCAATCTTATCCAAAATCTTGTCCAACTTCGACTCCATCGAGCTTGCTTTATCTTGATGGAAGCCTGATTGTCCCTGAAGCTTGAATTGCCTGCTAGTGTTGTTCAACCAGGAGAAGTTCAGGTGATTCTTCCACCCAAGGTTGTAAGTTATGGAGTAGGGATTGTTATCCCCTCCTCAGCCATATTATGCCCCTATGTAGTTCACTTGGTCCTGGTTGTCTTCCTTCATTAGGTAGTTGTCCACGACATCATGGTCTAACTCTCCACAAAGTTCACACTTCAACTGTGCGGCCTTCACCTGAGCTAAGGATGATGCCTTCATACTGTTTAGTTGTCGAGTCAAATTGTTGATCTCTGCTTGCATCTCTGTCATCTGATCGACCGCGATAATTCCCTTCTACTCTCTGAAAGAAGCAGGTTGCCTTCTTCACTCATTTGTCCACAAGCAACTGTTGCTTGCCATCTCCTTAATCAGCTCCTCTATTTCATCAACAGTCTTTCGCATCAAGGATCCTCCTGACGTTGCATTGACTATGTCTCTTTAGGCATATCAATGGCCCGTGGCCCGACCTGAGTAGACTATAGTTAGCCTGTGGCTTGCCCGTGGCTCGGTCAATCCGGACCAAAAATGGGTCAGGTAGGCTGGGCCATTTTTTCCATCCCTATGCCTCTTGTTAGTAGGTTCACTCCATTGTAGAAGGTCTGTAAAAGGAATTCCATGGGTCGGTTATGGTGTGAGCACTTCCTTTGTAGATCCTTGTATCTTTCCCACGCTTTATAAATTAGCTCCCCGTTACCTTATTGGAAATTGGTGATTTCCTTTATAATCTTTGTTGTCTTCGTCAATAGGAAGTACTTGTCCAAGAAAGCCCGCACAAGCTGATCCCATGTTGTTAGCTAGGCTCAGTGAATGATACCAAGCCTTCACTCTATCTCTAAGTGTAAAGGGAAACAACCTGATTCTAATCGCATCCTCCAACATTTGATGATACTGAAAGGTATCACAGATCTCGAGGAAATTCAGTTGTGCGCGTTAGAATCCTCATTTTCCAGTCCATAGAATTGCATGTTCTATTGAAGCATATTAAGGAGGGTCGACTTAATCTCGAATGAGGCCACTTGAACTAGCGGCCTAGCCATTCCTTAGTTTGACGGGTTAAACCCTGGCCTCATAAAGTCCATCAAGGTCCTCTATTGTTATCCTTGGTTCATCTCCTGATCCATGTTCCATTGAAATTCCTTGGCCATTGTTGATTTTTCGATCTCTTTTTCTTCTTCTTGTCGAGCTTTCCTAAGGGTTCGTTCTAATCATGCAATATCTAAGTCAACATTTTCAGTTACACGACTCAAACCTAGGAACTACCACCTTAAACTATAGAACTAAATTATCGTCTCCCTAGCAACGGCACCAAAAACTTGATCACAGGTTTACGTATCCTAAGTTTTACTATTTTAACCTCGATAATACTACAAACGTATGAGTCGTTCATGTAGTACCTAAGGTATCGATCCCACGAGGAAGAGTAATCTAATCATGAAATCTAAGGTGAAACTAAAATGCAACAATCTAAAATAAACAAACAATGTAGAAAATTAATCAATTAAACAATCAATTACTAGAATTAAATGTCGAAAATAATAAACAAGTAGCAAATCACACAGGCCAATCCAAAATCAACCTAGGAATTACCAATTGAGAGAAAGGGGGTTTTAATTTGAAATTACTGAGAATCTAATCAATTATGCAATTATCGAGTTACTAGGTCTAATGGTCCTAAAGTGGATTACTCTCTCTCAAGTTATAATCTTTAAACCCTAATTAATAATCCCTAATTTAAATTATGGAATTGTGATCTCTCAATTCACAATTGACCCAAAGCCTAAATTAGTTCTAAAGTTGTCTATTAACCTACTAGGAAACTATGCTCGATCTCTTGTTACACAATTTCACCGATTTGATTCAATTCTTATCTATCAATTTGCCTAACTCTCGTTAGCCCAAATTGATGATATTCACTCGACTCACCTTCTCGGTTTGTTTTCGAATTATTAAGAACAGATATTGAATCACAAAATAACTCAAATAAAGCACAATGAATCAAATTTTATAAATCTCAAGAATCAAATCCCGAAGTTAAGTTTAGACAAAAATCGACATTTGACATTAAATATTCTTGACAATTATCTCAATTTCATACATCAAAAAACTGAAATAAATTGGAAAATAGGCTCAGAATGGACTTATGGAGGCAGCGATGGTGGGAA
Source organism: Erythroxylum baracoense (assembly GCA_025629805.1). Lineage (NCBI taxonomy): Eukaryota > Viridiplantae > Streptophyta > Magnoliopsida > Malpighiales > Erythroxylaceae > Erythroxylum > Erythroxylum baracoense. The sequence continues at coordinate 26,630,923 of JAOTAY010000191.1, read as the reverse complement.
ACCACCTGTTCTAGGAAGTACTTCGCGTCAAGCTTCATCTTCGTGTCTTTCTTCCTTCGTCTCCTTCCTCGAATCCCTCAATAGCTCTCTAGGGTTCTAAATTTTCTGATGTGAAAAACTCTGTCCAAGGCTGCTCTTTCTATCTTGTAATGTTCATTTTATATCTTGGAAGCCCTAGGTTTAATCCGGGATTGAAACAGTCTGAAAAATCACGTGAAACTTGAGTTTATTTATCAGCCCGACATAGGCCACAGTGTTTTTGTATTAGCCAGGGCCATGATCGTGGCTAACGCCTAAACCTTCCTGTCATAATCATGGCCCAAAGTGCACAATCGTGGTCTAGCTCATAGCTCTCTGTCACGATCGTCGACCAAAGTGCAAGATCATGGTCATGATCCTTTCAGCTCGCCTCTTTCTATCACGATCGTGGCCCGTTGTGCCATGCCAAGAACCTGGGCCATATTTTTAGCCCGAAACTCTTCGAAACTTCTCCATTGTTCGCTGTTTACCCTGAAACACTAAAAAACCCATCAAGGTACCTTAAAAATATAACATTTAAGCTCAAAAACTTATACTAACCTATAAAAATAATTAAACACATAAACTAACACAATTGAAACCTAAATACATACTAAACGCATAAAATAACACTAAATACTTAACAAATCAAATCTTAAAACACAATGCAAATCACAACTATCAACAATCATGTTTAGTTTTGTGTAAATGATAAATAATACTTTATGAATTGTTGTATGGATGATCTTAAGTTGGAATTGAGGTGTAAATAATGAACTATGAAGAAGATGTTTTGAGTTTAGTATTAAGGGATTAAAATCTAGAAAATTTTGAAGGAAAAGGTAGAGTAAATCTTTGGACAACTCATCCCATGATCATAGGAAGCCCTCCACGATCATAGGCAATGTATTGGAAGTGAAATTTTCTCTTTTATGTGATTTTTAAACCAACTAACGATAAGTTACTTTACTTTGGTGCATTTGGACTTGATTGAGGCTTAAAATGAATCTAGTTTGATGTTGGATTAATTGGTTAAAGTGTTTGATAAGTGTAGGTTATTAATTGATGTTATAACTTAAGAATGGATTGTTTGATATCAATGTATCTAAAATATGGAATTTATGAGAGTTAAAAGAAGGAAGTTGTTCCTAGGAATGCAAATGTGATCCAAAGGATATGAGTAATATGAATTAGGTATGAATGAACGAGAATAGGGATACTGTGTGATTAGTTATCACTACAAAAGGATCGGTGAATTTATGATTGCTGAATTTAGAATAATCAAGCTTACTTAAGGTATAAGCTTAATTGCAAAATGGAAGTATACAAGCTATAAAGTGAATGATCTAAACGCGTATAAGTTCAGTCAATAATTGTGAATAAGGATACATACTTGGGAGAAATAAATTGAGCATGCATTAAACATGAAACATATACATATGCATGATTAAATATTTATATGATTGATCAACTTAGTAATGTGTGTACAATATATGTGTATTGCACGATTAAAGAAGCACAAATCAAATGTCAGCATTCAGATATTGCCAATTCATCAAGGCAATAGCTTATCTGGAGCATCCTGTGAGTTAACTTAGATGTTTCCTCACTATGACTGAATTATTTTTTATTAATCTTTAGATATTGAACTGTTATTTATATGATTTTGATAATTCCAAACATTGATGGTCCGAGGAGTTCAATATTCGGGAATTAAATTGGAACTGTTTTTAATTCTATATGAATATGGAAATTGTGTAAACTCAAGTACATATGTTTCTATCTGATATGTGTGCTAAATATGAAATGTGAGAACACTTGAATGTGAAATTTCGAAAGGAATATGAAATATGTGAGCAATTGAATATAAATGTCGGACTTAGATCTGATGAATTTAATAAATGTGACAGAAGCTCACAGAAATGAAAGGTAATGAAACATGGCATATGAAATGATGGATTACATTAAAATGTATGATCAGATAAAGGAGTTATGACCGAAGTAACCAATGAAAAAGAGCTTAAAGATAAAAAAATGTGCACAAAGAGCCACAGGCTTAGTTATTAATGAGTCCAAATGAGTGTGGGACAGTAAATGAAATGAGCCCGGTATCTATAATAAATACGGGACAATAAATAGGCGCTTAATCACAACAAAGTAAAATTTGAATGGAGTCACGTGTGCATTTCCATATACAACTTGATATGTACCATATGCATGATTGAATTGAATTATTGGATTTTTTTTAATATAGTGAGATGAAAATCGTATTTGTCAAAGTATGATTAAATGTGACGATTTATTCAAAATTGGATGATATGAATTGCTTCTAAATTTGATTGTGTATTGTCCTTCTGTTTTGATATGAGTGAGAACATCGATGATGGTTCACTTATTGAACTCGCAAACTCATCAAAATTGCAATGTTAATTTTCAAGTTCATAGGTGATCTGTTTAGTCTAGTTGAAGTAGCTACTGCATTTGGACATGAGTTAGTGGTCAAGATCAGTTGTACCTGTACATGTCTTCAATTATTTTGTACCACGAATTGTATTTCCCAAATGTTATACAATGTATGTGTGAATTCTTAAATGTAATAACATTTATGACTGGACATGTTTGTAAATTAAATGGGCCAAAATGAATTATTGGTTGCTAAAGATGTGTTTAATGTCTGAAAATTTTGTAATGAGTTAATTTGATGGTCTTAATGTGTTATCCTTGTAGAGTATATTTTCGAATATTGGTCAATACATTCGAGCATATGCTCTATGAGAGTGGTATGTTATAGTATTTATCTACTGATTCCTATCAAGCATGAAGCTCTTGAGAGCTCTCTTCACCAATTTCAATTATGACATACGCTAATAGGATTTATGACTCGTAACCTCATGGTTCCAGCATTGATTAACAACACCTCAAAACCTTTCAAGTTGAGAGCTACCATTAAAAATTTTGAAAGGAGTGCCTGCTGCTCTTTTCTCAACTAGCTTTTGGACTAGCATATAAGAATGGTCCAACGTTAGATTTTTACTGAAGTGGACAAATGATTTTGAAAATTGGTTGAGCTAAGAAAAATGAACTTATAATCTATCTATTTTTTCCTTATGAGCTAGCTGCCTTGTTGATTGTTGCTTTATCTGAGTAATCTCCTAGTTAAGTGTAAATCCACCAAGTCCATCTCCCAATTAGCTCCTAAAAACTTGGCACCAAATAGATTATAGGGTGCTTTTATCCAAGTTTCAAGAAGTCCCAATAAACAAGGCTTCTTATCCTTCACTAATTCTTTAACTAAGGATTTTTTAGGGTCATTGAGCCCTCTAGTACTCCAAGCTAGAATTGACATTGGTAGGGGTACCCCCTTTATTTTTTCTATTTTGTTTCCCCTTCCTCCTATTCAACCACCTTCTGAAACTGTTATAAAGCACTTTGAATTCTCCAAATTCTTCTTGTTTTAAAGCTTCAATAACTGAATTATGGCTGCTAAATCGGGGTTATTTTTCCAATGAAACCTTCAATATTTACTGCACAAGCCATGTTTCTTTTTACATCAGTCATATCAGATCTTGCTTTATAATTTTGAGTAAGAAATGTCAAATATGCTAAAGTGTGTGTATCTACCATTCCTAGAGGTTCAACCCCTGTTGTTTCTGGTATCCAAGGTAGTTCCTCAATTTCCTTTGGATTCTGAGTCTTATTTGCTTCAAAATTTTGGCAAAGAGATGTCAAGTGTGCATAAGTGTGTGTATCTACCATTCCTAGAGGTCCAACACCTACTGTTTTTAGTGCATCACTTAGCATCCGAGGTAATTCTTCAATTGCCTTAGAATTTGAGAATTAGTTAAGCTAAAAAGATTTATATTCTTTGCACCACTAGCATCAGCAGTTGCAGCTACTGGGAGAGTTTTTTTAACTTCAAATTCTAATAGCTCATCATACCAACCTATATGAAATACCTTACCAGTAGGTTTCCATATTTTGTTAGAACTACCAGGCTTTCAGAGATGAGAAATGGAGACTTCAATCCTTTCTAATTGACCAAATTCATTAAGTCATAAGATAGGTAGAGTATCAGGTAATGCGGCATTTTTTGAAACTTCAATACACATCTTTGCATAACAAATACGCTCTATAGTAGCTGTTTGGGTATCCATGCAAACTGGTTCACCTAAAGAGCTTGCCAAGAAACTAAGCCCCTCTATGGTCCAAAACTCCATAGGAAGATTATGAAAATTAACCCACAATAGTAGTAGGCCAATCTTACCTCTATCAAGCTCCATATAGATTGCCATTTTTGAATGAAGAGGGGCTACTCACCAATATGTCAGTGGCCTTGCTCGACAATTTCATTAAGGTCGGTACCATTGAAAAATTTTAAGAGACTTTTACCATCCTTCCACAACATTACTTTTTCAAGCCCGATCTCGCTTTTGCCCATACATTGACTGCTTGAAAAGCTAGGTGCTTGGATAAGAAGAAGCCAATTAGAGCTATAGACCAGGCTTTGGCACCCGCCATAAGTAATTCAACTAAAGGAGAGAAAACTCCATCTTAAATCGCATTTTGGTAGTTGTTAAGGACTCATTTATAATGTAATATTTGTAATTTGTTTCTCCATGCTCCTACTGGGTTAGGAGCTGATGTATCCTTATATACAAAAATGAGTTTAATAGTGTATTTATCATTGTGAGCAACCCCTGAGTGGGCAAAAAGAGTCTCCCTTGATAGCGTAAGGAAGTCTTACTTCGAGAGTGAGTAGTCTCCTCTCTCAACCACCAAATATAAGGTCAGAGGGCATTCCATTGAGGCTGGAGCCTCAGTCATAAGGAAGTAGAAGTCTAGGTAGTAACCAGACATAAGAAGGAAGATTCTAAAAGAGGAAAAATGAGGTGTAGAAAGGTAAAATTAAGGCAATTTTCTAGTGAGAGGTCAAAGCAATTTTCTAATGAGAGGTGAGAATATAAAGTAAACATTATTTTTTATTTATTTTTCTTTTTAATTAAAAAATAAATTACAACAAAATAAACACATAATCATGCAATTGCAACCTTATAGTCAATCTATTTTGAAATTTGACATTAAACATATGATCACTCTTAAAAATATAAAATCTAAGACCTAACTTAACTTTATCATCTAAATTCTTCTAGTTAAGTTATGATTCTTATCACCAATATATTTCTAGTTTCGTCTTTTAAGTTTAATTTTTGTCATAAATGTCATTTCAAGCTTTTATACTTTGCATGCTGACTTTTTGTTTTAACAATTTGCCCCTATAGTTTCTTTAATTTTAAATTAGGCCTTGTATAACTGCAACCATACCTCTCGTTAAATATGATTTCTTCTTTAATACAATATGATTTCAAATTCTTAAATTTGGCCTCCACACTTCATTTAATCATAAATTGTCCCTTTTTTATAAGCCTAAATATTGTAAAATTTAAACTCTAATTCTACAAAACACAAAATTTAACCAAAAAATGAAAAAAATTAGTTGATTGAAAATTGTATAAACACATAATCAAGCAAATATAAGAGTTATACAAAACATAATTAAAGATCCATAAAGTTTCAAATTAGAGATCATGTGTTTTTGAAAGTCTCACTAACTAAAGGAATTTAAAGATTTGACAATGAGAAAAGTTAAATTCTTAGTAAGTGGGCTTATTTTAAATTATAAACTAGATTATTGGAGTAGAACACCAATTACTGTCTCTATTGATATTAGGGAATGTGCATAATGTTTTAAATGTATCAATTTTTGATAAGTGTTGATTTCGTTATATTTTTAGGCTCATATTTAGTGCATTTTATTTTCTTATTTGAGTAATCTTATTGTTTTTGGTACGTCAGTTGTTTATATTTTATTGTTATGATTTAATTCACTTGTTTTAAGAAAAAGGAATGAATTTGAACAAGTTTGGAGCAATTTGGAGTTGTTTTGACTGGGATATGGAGTGTATAATAACAACACAGCTGTGTTTGATTTTACATTTGATATGATTAGAAACTAAATTCTTTTTGATATCTGGATTAGATGAATCTTGGGATGGACCATGTAGTTATTTTATTTTATTCTTTATTTTATTAAGATTCAATTATGTGTTCCTGACTGTTCTTGAATTAATATTGATGGTATGTTGATTCACATGCGACTTAATGCAATTGACATTAAAAAATCCTTTTTATGAACAGATCTAGAATAATTGAAAGAAGTTGTTTGCAAACCTAGAGATAGATTAACATAAATCTTCTGAATTAAGTTCAAACCTAATAGTAAAATTGATAAATCAATTAATGTAATTCTAGGGGTTTTAACAAGAAAGGGATTCCAATTAATCAACTTAAGACTAATTCCTAATAGTCTTGAGAAATATATTAGCATAATTGACAAATTTCAATGTTCCAATGAACTTTAGATTAAATTGATGTATGAAGTCATGATTGCATGAGAAGTTCTAAAGGAAATCGAATTCCAAATATTATTGTTTCATTGTTTGATTCTTAGTTTAATTGTCATTCCAGATTATTAATTATGCTAACTTATCCCTAGTTTATTTTTTTAATTTTGAATTTAATTAATCATCATCATCTTAAATTGTCAGTTAGAAAATAAAAAGAGGCTTAACATTAGTTAATCCTAAAGGAAATCGAATTCCAAATATTATTGTTTCATTATTTGATTATTAGTTTAATTGTCATTCTAAATTATTAATTATGCTAACTTATCCCTAGTTTATTGTTTTAATTTTGAATTTAATTAATCATCATCATCTTAAATTGTCAATTAGAAAATAAAAAAAGGCTTAACATTAGTACTTATAGGTTATTAGGAACACTTGATTGCTATTAATCTGGCGATTATTTTTCTTTTGCAATTAATTTATTTCTTTTATTTATGCTAGTTTTAATAATTAACATATCTATATCCTTTTTCTATTTTAGGAGCTTGGTTTGTTTGTGAATCAAAACAATCTATCGATACTTGTTGAGGGACATCTAGAAATTAAAAGATCTTCTCTCTATAATCTCAAAATAAGGCTTAGACTAAGGGAATAAGATTGGGAGCTAGGATTTGAGAACATGTAACCAGAAACCATGGTAGAACCACAGAGGACTATATTTGAGTATGCAAGGCCATCACTAACTAGAACTGATTCCAATAACGTCAAACCTGCTATTACAACCAACAACTTCAAAGTCAAACCAAATTTCATTCAGATGGTGTAATAATTTGTTCAATTTGATGGATTGCACGATGAGGAGCCAAACTCTCACATAACTAATTTTTTAGAGATCTATAACACATTTAAGATTAATGTAGCCACTAATGATACAATTAGATTAAGGATGTTCCCTTTCATATTGTAAAGGATTGATTACAAATTATGACCAAATGGTTGAATAATTCCCAATTATGTACTTATTGCTAACGAATACTATAAATTTAAAGAGTGACATCTCTTCCTATGCCTAACTAAAAGTTAGAAACCTTATATGAAATATGGGAGAGATTTAAGGATTTATTGAGAATATGTCTATACCACAAAGTTCCTATTTGGTTACAGGTTCACACACTCTATAACAATTTGAATCCTTTAACTAGGCAGATGATAGACACAACAATTGGACGAACTTTAAATAATAAGAGGCCTAAATTAACCCAAGAGTTAATTGGAGAGATGCTATAAACAACTATTAGTGGAATTCCGCAAGAGTGAAACCTAATAAATTAACTGAAGTTTATGGTGTAGATGCAATTATAGCTTTTGACAATAAATGTTGAAGCTCTTAGTTAGAAAATTGGTGGATTATCAGTCGCATAACAAAATAAGTGCTGTAGAATGATTTGTGTAGAGGAGGACATACGGGCTAAGATTGTCTAACCATTAAGGCTATAAAAAAACTTATTAAACATGTTGACTATATAGGTAATGTACCTTGACCACAAAATTACCATACAGTAACATGTATAACCTAGGTTAGAGAAACCACCCAAATTTTTCTTGAGAAAATCAAAGGCAACAAAAAGAAACCCTCCACCAAGATTTTAACAATACCATACTATATAAGATAAGAAGCCTAACCTGGAAGATAGTATGAAAAAATATTTAGGCATATGAAGTTTGCTTTCAAGCTACTAAAGATTCATTAAAGAACAAAAAGGCTTTTTATTCATAATTTAGAGAAAAAAATAGGAAAACCTACTAAGGTAATATTTTAGAGACTAAATGGAGGCTTGCCTGGTAATACCGAGATAACCCAAAAGTGTATGAAAGGTAGTTACTCTTAGAAGTGGCCAGGATTTAAGTGGGAATAGAAATAAGTTGAGGAGGATAAGATTGAGAAAAAGAATAAGGACTAAGATAAAGAAGAAAAGTAACCCAAATTGGTGAAGGAGTTTAAGCCCGCTATTAAATACCTATTGAAATTGAAGAAGGATCTTATAGACGAGCAATTTGGTAATATTTTGGAACTTTTTAAACAACTTCATATTAACTTATCTTTTGTTAAAACTCTCTCATAAATTCCTATGTACGCCAAATTTTTTAAAGAGCTGCTATTGAACAAGAGTAAGTTAGAGGAGTTATCCATGGTGATACTAAGCAAGTAGTGCTTGACCTTCCTATAAAACAAATTACCTAAAAAGCGTAAATATTTAGGGAGTTTTACTATTCCTTGTTTAATTGTAGTTTATTAATTAAAAATAATTATCTAATTTAAAGGCTACCATTAATATGATGTCTTATAAGTTGTTTAAAAATTAGGGTTATGAGAACCTAAACCAAAGAAGATGAGTATTCGGTTAGCTAATAGATTGATTAAGTATCCCAGAGGTATTATTGAAGATGTGTTTTTTAAAGTAGACAAATTCATTTTCCCATGTGATTATGTAATATTGGATTTGGACTAGGATATTGAAGGACCTCTAATTTTACTCTATCCCTTTTTAGCTCCTGCTAGGATATAATTGATGTTTGTGATGATACATCTGTGCTTAAGGTTGGAGCTGAAGAGTTAATTTTTAAAATATCTTATATTTTGTGATATTATATTGAACAAGATTAGAATTGTTATTTTCTTAATCAATTGATTCTAAAGTTTTAAATGTTGTTTAGAAATTATCAATGATGACCTATTAGAAATATGCCTTGGCCAAGAAAAGGAGTTCAATCTTTAAAATAATATCCAAGTTGAGTTAAAGTGGCAACATCAAGCTAATCATGTTAAACAAATGCTTCTTATAAGGTAACCCCAGTTTAAGTTTTTAGGTTTTAATTTCCATAGTTTTAATTTATATTTATGTTAATATTGTGGTTTAGTATAGAAATTTTGCTTGGTTTATAGTTATATATGTGTTCTGTTTTTTCTTTTATGCCTTGGGTATGTTTAAGGATTTTTAAATTAAAAGGGCGGTGGAAATTTGGCTGAATAAAAAAGTTACAGAGAGTTAATGTGTTGATGGCCATGTTCTTCTACACACTATGTAAAGTAGAAAAACAACCATGCTCAACTCATAGACGAGGTGTTAAAAAGTTATAAAAAGATAAACGATCACCAACATGCCTATGATGGTGACTATGTTTCTGAAAAATCATTGTACATGACTTACACACCCTCTAGCATGCTTATGTCGCCAAACTAGGTAAGTTGTTTAAGAAAAAGAAAGGTATATAGGCACTAACATGGTCATGTTAGATTCTGTGTTGAATTTTGACTTCATTTTTGACATATCCCTACCTTAAAATGACTAGACAGCCTACCCGACAACCCATAGTTACCCTCCGATCAATATCTGATCCAACTGAAAAGTTCCCTTGGAGTTAAGCCTGTTGCCTTTTTTATCGAAAAGCTTTAACTCAACATTCATAAGTACAAACAGTAGAGTTTTTCTTTAAATCATTTTATTAAAAATTTCGGCAACATAACAACTGTATTTTGACATACCCAAAATTTTCAAAATATTTGTCAAGTTCAAAATACTTCAATAATCACATCAAATACCCTCTACAAATTTTTAGACTTCAAGTTCATTCACAAGCAATCTCAACAATCACTTAAGCTTTAAAAAACTAAAGCATATTCATGCATTTCATTTAAAAACCTTTATATACATGCCTTCCTTACACAGCTAAATGAACTTAGTGAGTGTTAACATGTATATGCAAACCATATTTATCAATTTAAACCTCTCTAAACAAATTCATTTGATTTCTTATGATACAATACTAATATAAAACATATATGCTTTCTAAAATCAATTTCTCAAGTTACTTTTAAATTAAATTGTAGCCGCATCATTATTGTTATGATCTTCTTACACGACATAGCCCACCACTAACTTCTTTTCCATATGGTAACCCTTAGGCATAAAGTCACATAGTTAGTTCTACATTACTTACCTGCGACTGGTTAATCATTAATTATGGAGCTGGTTTTACATCGCTTACCTGCACTAGGTTAACCACTATATATAGGTAGTTATAGAGGTGGTTCTACATCACTTACCTACAACTAATTAACCACTAGTTATGGAGCTTGTTCTACATTGCTTACCCATGCTAGGTTAACTGCTATATATCAGTAGTTACAGAGGTGGTTTTACATTGCTTACTTGCAACTGGTTAACCACTAGTTACGGAGCTAGTTCTACACCACCTACCTGTACTAGGTTAACCGCTATATACCAGTATACTAACGTGTGTAAATATTAATAGTAGACCGTAGGCTAAAACTTATTTCCTTTTTCTCAACCAATAAACTAATTTCAATGTAACTTCAAATTCTATGAAATTTAACTTTTAAATTCAAATCGTATATTGCTAAAACATACGCTTATACTAGTAATATTCACTTGTAATGTATCATTCACTTAAAACTTATAATTATACAATATAAAGTCACATATCATCAATTCTTTTCCAAAGAATTCATTCATTTAAAACAATTAAAATACACTCACTGTTTTGTGAACTTATTGTCAAGCACACTTATGCGTTCAATGCCTCTCCTTTACCTACATAAAGAGCATTTTGCTTAGGCATTTATTTCCAAATTGGGAAATGAGGCATTTAAAACTATATATTCAGTTTAATTGAATTCGAGATTAGTATTTAATCCATAACACCTACACTAATCATATTTTCGCTCACTTTGGTAAGCTAACCTATTGTCCTCCGTTTCAAAGTCTAACATTGAAAGTTACTTAAATACCATCCTTTACCTATACTAACTTATCAATTTCTTCAAAACAATATCTCATTCAATTAATTCACCATAACCATAATCAACTTCAACAACCCCAACACTAACATCTACATTTCCTCTTAAGGCCAAATTATCCTTACTGTAAATACACACACACATATATATATATATATATTATCTTTCAATTTATTTCCAATTTTTTAACACAGTTCACCTAAGATGCATGCCTAGCATCATACAAAAACATCATAAACCATTTCAATTTCATTACTTTCCATAATCATACCATATACTAATTTTTCCAAATAATAACATAACACTTCATTTAACAATTTCAATGTTACAAATACACTTAATGACCTCTTAATCATATTCACATGGTTATTACTTTATAATCATAATTTTATACTAAAAATGCCCTTAAGGCTAAGCTTAACATATCTTACATCAAACTTTTCTAATTCAATTCTTTTTTATTTCTTTACTTCATTAACATTAAAACCATGCTATAAATATCACGAAACATCAAAATAGGATTTTGGATCAAATCACACTAAAAAAATCCTAGCCATAGTCGATTTTTCCTATCTTGCTTTTCTTGGTTTATTTTCTTGTTTTCAGCCCTTAAATGCTTCAAACTCATTATCTACTCCATGGCAAGTCAAAAATCACCATTCATTTTAAATACATCCATCCCATACAAAAATCGACAAATCTAGATATTTAAGCTAAAAAAACTTACCAATTTATATTCCAATCTCTTAGGTATTTGATGAGCACCTTTACTTGATCAAGATATCTTAAAATCTCCATCAAAACCTATAAAAAATGGCAATACCATTTGTAACAGCCCAGACCACCCGCTTGCAGATATTGTCCGCTTTGAGCCTCGACCTCTCGGGCCTCGCGCTCTCACGG
>JAOTAY010000191.1:26604618-26618679 GCA_025629805.1 Erythroxylum baracoense | reverse complement strand
CACCAACAACTACATTTCCTCTTAAGGGTCAAATAGTCCTCACTACATATATATATATATATATATATATATATATACATATACATATATATATATATGCTAATCTTATGTCTGCTTACTTCAGTAAGCTAACCTATTGTTCTCCGTTTCAAAGTCTAACCTTAAAAGTTACTTAAATACCATCCTTTACCCATCCTAAGTTATCAATTTTGTTTAAACACTATCTCACACAATTAATTCACCTTAACCATAGTCAACTTTAACAAACCCCATCAACAACTACATTTCCTCTTAGGGGTCAAATTGTCCTCACTACATATATTCATTTCCTTTTTATCCACCACTAACATAATTTCAATGTAACTTCAAATCGTATGAAATTCAACTTTCAAATTTGAATTAATAAATTGCTAAAACATACACTTACACTAGCAATATTCATTTGTAATGTATCATTCACAAAAAACTTATAATCATACAATACAAAGTCACATATCATCAATTCATTTGCAATGAATTCATTCATATAAAACAATTAAAATACACTCATTGTTTTGGTAACTTATCACCAGGCAAACTTACGCGTTCGGTGCCTCTCTTTTGCCTACATAATGCACATTGCACTAAGGCATTAATTTCCAAATCAGGAAATGAGGATTTAAAACTATATATTGAATTTAACCAAATTCGACATTAGTATTTAATTGTGTAACATGTACGCTAATCTTATGTCTGCTTACTTCGGTAAGCTAACCTATTGTTCTCCGTTTCAAAGTGTAAATTTACAATTTACTTAAATACCATCCTTTACCCATCCTAATTTATCAATTTCGTTTAAGCACTACCTCACACAATTAATTCACCATAACCATAGTCAACTTTACCACACCAACAACTACATTTCCTCTTAAGGGTCAAATTGTCCTCACTACATATATATATATACACTAATCATATGTCTGCTTACTTCAGTAAGCTAACCTGTTGTTCTCTGTTTCAAAGTCTAACCTTAAAAGTTACTTAAATACCATCCTTTACCCATCCTAACTTATCAATTTTGTCTAAACACTATCTTACACAATTAATTCACCTTAACCACGGTCATCTTTAGCAACCCCACTAACAACTACATTTCCTCTTTGGTGTCAAATTGTCCTCACTACATATATATATATATATATCCTTTCAATTCCTTTCCAATTTTTCCACACAATTTACCTAATATTCATACCAAACATCATTTAACACATCATAAACCATTTCAACTCCATTGATTTCCACATACATACCATATAATAATTTTTTCAAATAATAACATAACACTTCATTTAACAATTTCAATGCCATAAATAAACTTAATGACCATATTTAATCACATTCACACGATTATTACTTCATAACCATACTTTATACCAAAAATACCTTTACGGCTAAACTTAATATATCTTACATCATACTTTTCCAATTCAATTCTTTTTCATTTCTTTACTTCATTAGCATCAAAACCATGCTATGAACATCATGAAACATGAAAATAGGATTTTAGATCAAATCACATTTAAAAAACCTAGCCATGGTTAATTCTTCCTATCTTGATTTTCTTGATTTATTTTCTTGTTTCAACCCTTAAATGCTTCCAAACTCATTATCTACTCCATGGCAAGTCAAAAATCATCATTCATCTTAAATAGATCCATCTCACACAAAAACCCACAAATCTAGAAATTTAAGCTAAGAAAACTTTTCAATTTATCTTCCAATCTCTTGGGTATTTAATGAGCAGCTTTACTTGATCAAGATTTCAAATCTTCATCAAAACCCACAAAAAAATGGCTGCACCCTTCCTCCTCTCAAGCTTGGCCACAATTCACCCTTGGTTTCTCTCCTTTTTCTTCTTTTATTTTGCTCTCTCACGGCTACACAGTAAAATGAAGCAACTTTGTCTTACTTTTGGCTTTTTATACTCCTTTGGTGCATTCCACATGTCACCTTCCTATTATTCCACTCTAATGACTTGTTAATCTACTAACTTTTATATCAAAAAAAACAAATTGCCCTTTATGTGTTTAATTCACAATCTAACCGAATAAGTTCTAAAAATATTTTGTAATTGCCTTATTATCAAATTGACCATGAAATACTCTAATTAGGGTTAATACTTACTGATTGGATGCTTTTAAAAATATTTCGAATGAGTTTATTATTTTCCAAAAGGGCATTTTAGTCCTAAACTTTTGGAACTCTCGAAATCCATCCTATCGTCCTTATTTTCGATCCGTTTCAATATCATTAGACTCTAATACTTATTTCGGATAATTTTCAATATTTTGAGGTTATGTCCCCCAAAAATTACTATTCACTCAGATTCACTATTCATCCAAAAATACTATTCATTTAAAATAAAAATTTATATTCAATGAAAGGAAAGGTTTGGGGTTTTACAATTTCTTATACTTTTAATCTCTAGAGTACATTGGACTATTGTTTTGGGTGTAATTATGGTTAGCTTAGGTGTAAGGGGTGACACATTCTATGTTTAGTAAAACCTATATCAATTATATCTTGAGAGTAACTTTTTACTTATATGGAAGCATTAAAAGATAGAAATTAGATTTATATAATACAAGAAAAGCTAAAGACTTTTAAAGAGAATCAAATTTGGGAACTAACAAAATTATATTAAGGGAAGGGAGTTATATTGGGTTTAAATATGTTTATAAATTAAATACAAAGCCTTAAGCTAAAAAAATTGATAAAAGGGATTTTTTACTAATAGGCATAATTAATAACCCCCCGTCATCCTTATTTGGAATCCTTAGCTCACCTTAAACCTCTAATTACTATTCCTCACTCTTCACTCGTATTTCACTTTATGTTGAGTCACTAACTGTTATTATCCCATCACCAATCACCATTATGAAGTTATCACTTGCCAATCACTCTTCCGCGCCACTCATCCTCCAATTGTGATTGATAAATTTTTAGCATACATTTATAATTTCATGTTTTATTTGCCATTAAAGTGAAAGGGATTGAGAAGAGAATAAGAGAATGGATGATTTGAAAGTTAATACGAAGGGAAATTCCATAATAGAACAATTAAAATTTTGTTGTAAATCCACTTTACTATTGTTTCTTTTATATAAAAGATAAGGTCGCAATTGGAAGTTTTAAGTTGATCATTTCTTTAATACTTGTTAGTTTAGGTTGGTAGTCAAGTTTAGAAAATAGAGGAAACATTATTCTAAGATTTCAAGTGACTTTGGATCCATTGATTTAGTCATATCATTTCAAATAAATATTTTGGATTATTTATATATATATTAAACATAGAAGTAATCTTTTAAGATATATTATTTACTTCCTCTAAGATTTGACTAATCACAAACATATTACTTTAAACATTATGTTAGCCTCCCTACTCCACTATTGAGGGAGATAATAATATTAAAGCTTTGAACATAATGAATAAAATATTTAACTAAACATACATACATACATACATACATACATACATACATATATATATATAAGCAAAACAACCAATATATATTTCAATTAACTTATTCAACTATTTCCATAACTTCTTGAATCAAGCTTGAGAGGTTTTTATTCAACCAATTACAATAATTTTAAATAAATAGTAAGATATCCTCTGCTTAACATAGTTACCCTCATGAGTTTATAAAAATATATTTTCCATTATCCTTTACTTACACGTGTAAATAAGTATTGTAGTTACATATTAGAGTAGAGCATTTAGGAAACATAAATAGGATGGCAAATACTTTTATAGAGAAAATTCTAATAAATTAATTAAGCTCACTCTCATTAAGTTTCATGCAAATGCCTAGTTATTAAGAGGAACAATTTTTAGTCTTAATACCAGAACCATTTAACCTAGAATCATATTAAAGTTGTTTATAAGAAAAAGAAGGAAATAAATTTTGGTTTGAGTATTTGTGGCACTAAATGTTGAGCCTCCATATGAATTTTAATATTTCGAAATTTTTTGTTTTTTTATACAATCACTTACTTCATATGGTGTTTGTAAGAAAACTAAGTAGTTTTGAGCTTAGTATGCATTTAAGTAATTGACATTCAAAAATTCATTCAAATATTTCCCTCGAATCTCATAAATTTGTTTGTCATTAGCATTTAGATTTTGTAATGTGTATGCTTTTATAGCTTTGACTTAACTTGATCCTTGTTTATAAATGTTTGAACTTTTCCTTTCAATTTATTCATAAGATAACTTTAAACTAATAATAGTTTTACTTTTTCTTAAAAATGACTTATTATTCATTTAGACAAATTACATGTTATTTGTTAGCTTTTTCTTATTGTAACTACTTTCACAAAACTGCTACCAACATATGTTTTTTAGTGAATTAGATTATTCATATTGAGAAATTTCTTATACAGTGTAATTTTTTACATATATTTGCATTTGTTTATATATAAGAAAAATTTTCAAATACTCCTAACATTTTAACCTTTTCAGGATGATCTGATGATATAACTTGGACTTATGAGAAATAGGTTCTCAGTATGAGAAACCATATTATATATTGGGTTGGGGAATTATTAGCTTAAAAACTTTTACTTGGAATTAAGATTGATGTGGAACCATGTAAAACATTTATTCATGATATCAAAAGGAAAATAAAACTTTTCCTTAAACAATGTAAAGAATTAACTATAAAAGTAGTAATGATACTTCATTTGACTCTAGTAATGATGCTATTAACAATACTAAAGCTACTATGGCTACCCAAGAACAAGGGGTTGTACAATCCCAAATTGATGCAAGGAAGACAATAATTAATTACTCGCTTGTTTATTGTTAATGCATTTCTTAATCTATTTGTTTATTTTAAACTATTTTTTTTGTAAAGAGATATAAAGTTAACAAAAGAATGCTCTTAACTATTACAACAATTTTTTAAGTGGTATGATGTAAGACTTGCTTAACTCATAAATAGAGGTATGTAAGGATACATAAGGTTTCAAGATGCTCATTATAATTTATCAAAAAGACAAACTTAATCTGGGTATATGTTTCTTCAATTGCGATACTATTTTTTTTAAATCATCACTTTATTATATTTATAAAATTTTTTTGGTCTTACAGTTTCACCGTAGACCAATTAGGAAGTGGTGTTCTAAAATTGCAAAGATTTGCAGTTCAAATTATTAGCCAATGTGTGAGTAAAAACTAGATTGGAAAAGCATTGGAGCATATTTGACTTCATCCATTCCAAAAAATGAAATATATAAGAATATAAAAGGTTGGATGATTCGATGTTTATCCAATACAATTTAAAGGTTTAAGAAATGTATGTTATTATCATTATTAAGTATAATGTGATTTATCATAATTTATTAATTATATTATTTTATTTTTTACTAGGAATCTTAATAGAATATGTAATTATGTTGACCCAATTTGTCTTGACCATATTGATCTCTTGGTGAGTTAGGTTTTAGAAGAACCAAATTTTATAGATGAGAGTAAATTAAAAGATGGTCATAGGTGGAAAAGTTTTGACTTGTCAATTGGTACATTGACCTTGAATGATGTTGATGATAAGACTCCGCTCAATGATGAATCTAAATACATATATCATAGAAAGAGAGTTTAGGTTTTTCATTCTTATTCTTTACTTTAGGTTTCACATGTATTTAAATATGCAATATAAATATGATACTTATATGTATTTTTATTTTACATTTCACTTCCAAGTTGTTATGCTACTTTTATTATACACTTGATATAAGTAATTTTTATCTAAATGAGCAATATATGAAAAGAATGACTCACTTTACTAATTAGCGTTGCTTTAATTAATAGGAATAGGGAGATGGTTATTATACTATATTTATCTTATTATAGTTTTTTAAGAATAAAGGCTAAATTAGTGAAATGACTATATAATGTAATATATATTCTTTTGTCTTTCGTTATTCAAATTTTTATTAATGTTAAGTCCCTAAATAATTTCACATGACTTATACCTTCTAAAAGACAAATTTCATAATAAATTATTAAATTTTAATTACATAAAATTAAGGGATGAATTGAAATTTAGTATCAAGTGATACTAGTGTTGTACCATACTAATACTAACACTAATACAAGTTCCAATGCAATTTCATAACTTTGACTGAAAGTATCAAATTATTATAAAGAATTACCGATAATTTATTTTATGTTACATAAAAGGTCATATATAAGTTACTCAATCCAATATCTTATTTGATTTATATTTTAAATAGAAAAAATATTATGATCCTCTAGTCCATTTGTTACGATATCTTATGATTTTTTCACAAAGGTTTTTTGTTATTTACGATAAAAATATTTAGCTAATTGTATATTATGATTCATATTGTAGTTCGTTTTATTTTAATCAAAAATCATTATCTATTATATATTTTCCTAGGAATCTCTTTAAAAAAGGCAAACAAAGTATTTTAACTTGACTTTATTTGTATGTTAGTTATTTTATGGGTACCATATTTTTTTGGAAGACTTCGTAATGCCTTTAATATTTCTAATATTATTTGAATTAATATCACCTTTTAAGTTAAATATTTTACAGACAAGGATAGTGAGTTATGAGAAGTGGTATTAAATTTTAGTATATCAAACATAATGTTAATTTTCTTTTGAATTAAACATAAAAGCAACCTAAAATTTTAGCAACAAATAGATAAGGTAAATT
Organism: Erythroxylum baracoense; assembly: GCA_025629805.1. Lineage (NCBI taxonomy): Eukaryota > Viridiplantae > Streptophyta > Magnoliopsida > Malpighiales > Erythroxylaceae > Erythroxylum > Erythroxylum baracoense. The sequence goes on along the minus strand of JAOTAY010000191.1, from coordinate 26,611,951 downwards.
TTCAAATGCAAAGAAATTTTAAGGATTACAATGGCTTCTAACTTCAACTAAGTTTCGGTAAAATTAGATAAAGAAAAACAATAATTTGGAAGTATAGTTAAAATGTTTGTAAAATTATAAGATTGAATCTTATTCTCCTTTTTAATATTTTTTGATAAAAAATATCATTTAGAACAAAGAAATGAAATAAAAGAAGCTATCATCTCTTTATTTTCATTTTCCTTAAGGGTGAAAAGTTACTTTTCAACTTATTTCATAAAATTTTAGTTCAAGTATTGAAGTATTTTTAATTGAATAGTTATTTATTTCATATAATGTAACATCAAGTGCCTTAATCCCAAAAATTGTGAAATAGTATTTCTTATAAATGAGTTTAATTTTGATATAATTATAATATTTTATATTTAATTTTTTAGCTTTTGAACAAAATTGTGTGTGTGTGTGTGTGTGTGTGTGTGTGTGTGTATAATGTGATATAAAAGAACTTTTTGACTATTAATGAAAATTAATACAATATTATTGATAGACTAAAGTAATTCAGCCCATTTAGCTGACGACTTAAAGGGACCTAAATAGTAAAATTCCTAGAAGTCATTTGGATAGAGAATTCATGCATATAGGGATTAGTTGAGAAGTTCAAGATTTGAGAATTCCAGACAGTTAATACATAATTGACATTTGCTTTTAAAAATAGTGCAAGGTAGTAGTTAACTAAAATATTAAGGACTGGGCTAGAAGTTATGAAGTTATTTGAGGTAGAAGTCCAAAATGTGGAAGTTGAGAAAATGGCAGAAGACAATTAACAGGAACATAGGAGTGGACTAGAAGTTATGAAGTTACTTAAGGCAGAAGTTCATAATGTGGAAGTTAAGAAAATAGTAGAAGAAGGTTAACAAGAACTTGGGAATGGGCTAGAAGTTAGGAAGTTAAGCAGTTACATAATTCCAGGGCATGAATAGTGGCAAGCAGTTAGTTACAATATAGGGAAATATGTATTTATGGAAAATTTGCTTAAGGTTGAAAGGATTATAAATTCACTAACACTTGGAAAACAAAGAGGGGCAATAGCGCACACTTAATCACAAGACAACCTCAAAACCAATCTCTAAAGATCATGTAAAATTGGTGCAAATTCAAATGTCATCTTAATATAAAAAAGGAAAAGGATAGATAAAGATAAATAAAAAATTCGTAAAAACAACTACCATTCTGTTTGTTTGCCTTTTTTATAAAATGAGAATATATAAATTGAAGTTGAATCCTTTAAAATGTGTTTTTGAAATAAGAGCAGTAAACTTCTTGGGGTTTTTGGTTCACAATATAGGAATTAAATTGTATAAGGATAAAGAAAAATCCATTCTAAAAAAAACTAACTCTGAAAAAGAAGGATCTTTGGAGGTTTTTAGGTCAAGTGAACTAAATGAGAAGATTTATTAGTAATATGGCAAGAAAAACAAAAGAATTCTTAGACTTATTTAAGTTAAAGAAATTAGAGTAATTCAACTGTGAGGAAACATAATAGGCAAATTTTGATATTAGTAAAGAATAATTAACCAAACCCCCAGTATTTGTACCCTTTAAAAAGGAATTCTATTAAAGGTGTATATCTCTTTAGTGAAAGAATCTATTAGAGATCTAATGCTAATTATGAGCAAATTATTTATTATTTAAGAAAAATTCTTTCGCCAATAGAAAAGAAGTACTTACCCATCGTTAAGTTATGTTTGGTGTTTTATTTCTCTTGTCTAAAATTAAGGCATTATTTGTTGCAAAATAAAGCCTTTGTGGTTTCATAGACTGATTTGATGAAATACATATTGAATAAGTCAATCCTCTCAATAAATATTGGGAAATAACTTATGAATCTTATAAACTTTAACTCGATATATTATCCTACAACTTTTTAGTAAGTCGTCTCTCTTTCAAAGTCTAAGAGGTTTTGGGACACTTAGCCCTTAATTGTAAGAAAAAAGCCGTAGAAGTTTAAATTTGATAGGTCTACTGGTGTTGGAATAGTCATAAATGTACAAAATTGAACCAAAACTCTTCACTCCCTCAAAATGAACTTTCTATATACCAATAATCAAGCAGAATATGAAGGCTTAGTAATTAGACTAGAACTTTTAGTTGATTATGGAGCTAAACAAATTCCAATAAAGGGAGATTCACAATTAGCATTATGCTAAGTGACAAGGGAATATAAGTGCATGAGTTTAGCTTTACTCCTTATTATACCATGTACCACTATACAATTGCTATAATTCTTTGATAATATAGAATTTCAGCATATTCCATATGATGAAAATTAGGAGGCAAATAAACTTTCACAAATAGCATCCACATTGAAAATGTCTTAAGACTTAATCTAAAAGTGTATTGTGGTACAACAAAGGTCTCACCCATCTATATATAAGAGAGGAATTTCACTAGACATCTTTAATATTGATAAAAAAGTCACCCATAATTGAATGATGGAAATTAAAGACCTTTTTGAAAACCCTAGTAAGGAAATTAAATTTCATTCGAAGTAACACACACTCAACTTTATGTTGATTAAATGAAATCTGTTTTGTCTAGGTAATGAAAAAATTATTTTGAGATTTCTTAGGATTTTTGAGACATTAATAGTAATGTGACAAGTATATAAAAGGGGTATGAAGAGGGCATCAGTCTAAAATAATGATGAGATGACGTATACATTGCCATGGATATTATTGGCCAAGTATCTTGAAAGATGACATATCATATGCTAGATGATGTAAATAGTGTCACAAGTATGGAAGAATTCAAAGAATTCCTGCATCTGAGTTACATTATATACTTAAAATGTGGCCATTTAAAGGATGGGCCATTGATCTCATTGGGAAGATATATCTACCTTCCTCAAAAGGTCATAATTTTATTTTTTTGGGTACAAACTACTTTACTAAATGGGTGGTGACATAACCTTTGAAGAAAGTTGGTCAAATAGATGTAGTTAAATTCATCAAAGAACATATTATTCATTAATTTAGAATTCCTCAGTGAATCACAAGGAATCAAGTAATTATGTTTATGGTCCAGTAAGTTAAAGAGTTTATTATAGATTATGGGATGAAATTATTAAATTTGACTCCATATTATGCTTAGGCTAATGGTCAAGCCAAAACATCTAACAAAAAATTTATTGAGATTGTAGAGAAAATGTTAAAAGATAATCCGAAAGAATGATATAGAATTTTGTCTAAAACCTTGTAGGCGTATCGTATTTCTAAGCATACCATTATAAGAGTTAGCCTATTTAGGTTGACATATGGACATAATGATGTTCTTTTTATGAAAATAATGGTTCCATCTTTGAAAGAAGCTAACACTTTAAGGACTTCTGAGTATTCAAAAGAAATGGTAATGGATCCAAAAGATTTAGATGAAGTACAACCGCAATCTTTGACTAATAAGATTATTCAAAAAGGAAAGGTGACAAAATTCTATGATAAAAGAATTCTTAAGTGAGAATTTTAAAAAGAGGAACTAGTGTGGAAATTGATCCTACCACCTGGGATAAAAGACAAAGAATGGGGTAAATGGTCATCAAATTGGATAGAACTATTTAAAATTTATAGAGTTTTAAATGGTAAAACCTATTAGATATCTAGTTTGAAAAGGGAACCTTTTAGGAATTTTATTAATGTAAATTATTTAAAAACTTATGTACCTACTTTTTTGAAAAGTATAAGGATCACAGAATGAAAGCAAATTCTTAAAATAGATTAACTTTAGATCAGCATTTAGAAATAAAAGTTATGAGTCCCACTCGAAAATAAAAATGCCAATGATAGCTGTAGATTGCATCATATTTTTGTGGGTAGTTTAGTTTGTATTTAATTGTTAATTTGATTGTTTAGTGCATGTTTAGGTTAGAATTGTGTTAGTTAGTAGATATTTGTGTTTTAAGCATTTTGTAGGTTAGAGTATGCATTTGAGCTTCAATTTTATATATTTAAGGTATCTTGATGCATTTGCTAGTGTCTTAGGGCAAGTATTGAAGAACGGAAAAGATTCAGAGAAAGGTCGGACCGAAACTAGGACCACGATCATAACTTAAAAAGAAGGGTCGGACCTGAATCTATGGCCACGATCGTGGCCAATAAGCCATGATCATGACCGAACAAGATGCAGGGGGCCACGATCATCGCCTTTGCGATATAACACGAGGATAGTCTTCCCAACTTGAGGTTTTGAGGGACTTTTCAAACCTTTCAAACTCTGAAAAAATCCCTAGGGTTGCTCTAATTAGAAAAACAGATAAAAGGCATTATGATGAAACCATGAAGGAGCCTCCATTTAGCTACATTTGAAAAACCTTCAAGAAAGAAGAGAGAAGAGGAAGAACAGGAGAGAGAGGAGTGGGTTGTTGCAATTGCTACATTTCCAGACCATCCTGATCCTTTCTAAGTGACATTTTCATTTCATCTTATTATTCTTTCTTTGAATTTATATGATGAATGTGATAATGATGATGGGTTTAGATTTGATGATGTTCTAAACTCTTTAGGATTTTGAATTGATTCGATGTTAATCTAGTTACCTTTTCTGTTGATTGATTAGGCGTTGTGATTAATTGCAGTACTTTTATCTTTCGATAATAAACTGAGAGGGTGAACCAAATAAAAATGATTGACTTGGATTAATGAGAGTTAAACAACTCGATAGATCACGCGATTAATCAAATCGTTAATTTGTACGAAGACAGATCCTATGCGAGGAGCCGGTTGTTCATTAGAACAGTTAATAACTAATTTGGTTGTGGGCTGATCGTTAAATGAGAGATTACATTTTTAGTTACTCGACTTAATTAGGGATTATTAATTAGGGCTTAGTGATTATAACTCAAGAGAGAATAATCCACCCCTAGATATTCTAGAACTGACACCATATTAACACATAATTGAATAGATTAGCATTGATGATAGGATAAACCCCTCTTATTCATAATCAGTCAATTCTTCTTTATTGATTTTCAATTGTCAAATTGGTGGTGCTCAATTAAATTTCCTTGCTTAATATAGAAATCCTATTTCTATCATTCCATAGTCTCGTATTTACTTTTCTATTTAGTTTTGGTTTTCATTTTAATTATCCTTTAGGCCTTAGATAACTCAGAATTTGATTAGTTCGCCAACTCCTGAGGGATCGACACCTCTTATATTACACTTGTGATCTATGCGCTTGCAGTATTTTGAGGGTTTAAAATAGATTAAAACTTGCTTCGAACAACCAAAAAAATAGAGAAGTTTACAACTAGTCCTAATTAAAGGATTAAATTTCACCTAATTGATTAATGCATGAAACTTGGTTCTCTTTAGCTTGAGGTTATTTCCAAAAGCTAACTTTAACTTTTTGTAACACTAGTGATTTTCCCAAATTTGCTACCATCTGCTTAACTTTATAAAATTCTTGATTAAGATTTTGTTCATTATGTTTGAGGGTTTTTTATTTTTCTTTAATCAGCTTAATAGCTTGTTCATACTAAATAGCTTCATTTTTTAAGGAATCAAATTCATTTTTTAGCTCTTGAATTCTTGTTAGAAGATTCTTGTCTTTAGTTTCTTCCATTTCATAGTCCATTATATGTTGATGTTGAGAGACTTAACTTTTCTTTAGTACATAACCTGATTGTGGAAGAACTTTTAAAGGAAGCAAATATTTTCTTAGTTTTTGTTAGAATTCCCCCAATAACAGATAAATAAGTTATCGACCTAACATATGATAATATACTTTGAAAGAACTACAATGAATTTCAGTTAGGAATTGTAACTCCTATTACATAGTTAGTCTTAAAGATTCTTTAACTCTCAATATGCGGTGATGGAATAAAGGTCAAGAGAAAGATCTAGAAAGTTTAAGTTAAAGACTTATTCTAAGTTTGTTATTGTTTTCCAAACATCCTTTGTCTGTAAGTAACAAAAGAATTCACTAATAGACTAGCATATCAACATATAGAATAAAAGAATTCTTATCTCACCTCTAATGGAGAAACCTCAATGGCTTTTAGGTCAGAAAAACCTTGATCTTTAAAGATTCTATTTCTAAAGGAAAAGAGAGAGTAGGGAGGTCTAATGTTGTGTCATCTACAAAAAGGAGATAAAATAATGGGAATTCATGATAGAAATAAAGTAAAAGTAATGAAAGGACATTTTGTACCATCACTAATTCTTCAACCTCGAGAGTAGAGGAAGTCCCTTCTAAAGGAAGAGTTTATACCATCACTAATTTATCATTGACGACACTTACTTTGAAAGGCACTCCTACTAGATAGTCTACAAATGTATAGTAGGAGGAATTCCTAGAGATACGCCTAGTTACTTACTCCAAAGATAAGAAAGATACATTTCAAAACCTAAGGCAATAATAGAAGTGCCAGATTTTAAATCTTTGTCACCATTAACAATGAAAACTCTAGGATTAGCCAGGAAAAGATTTTGGTAAACAACTAAATAAAAGGATAAAATTTTTTTGAAAATTTTTAACTAGTAAGGCCTTTAGGGGAAGTCTCAAAAAGGATTAAACTGATTTATAAACCGAGACTTTAGAGATAGCAAAATACCAAATTCTTTGGGAGACTTTTTATAGAAACTGGTAGATAACCAAAGGCTATAAACAGGACATCTAGGGTCAAAAGAAGGTAGACCATCTATGCCCCTAAGTTCAAGGAAATAAATAAAAATTCAAAGTTGGACAAACTACACATGCAAGTTTAGATGCTATAAAGGAAGATTAAAGAGGCATCTCTTAAAATTTTTCTAAAGAAATCCTAAGAAAACAGAACCTAAAACAATTCATTTACCAGAAGTTTCTTCTTTGCTGAAAGGAAGAAATTCCAAGGTTTATTACTAATAGGGCAAAAGAAAATTTTATTTAGAATAATCCAAATAAATTTCCCTTGTTTTTCTTTAGATACAAGAGTTATTAAAGAAGTGTAGCTATTTATCCTATAATAAGATGAACATTTAAAAATTCCATAATCCAAATCTGGATTTTCTTTAATCAAACAAATAAATTCATCCCTGATAATAGGCAATCTAGTCAAAAAGGAAATGTCTTTCAAAGAAATAAAACCATATCCAAAAGGAAATATAAAGGAGTTGCATGAGGGACTCCAAAATTTCAAAATACAAAAACAAGAACAGGTTAATACTCAATAAAATTCTTCGAAAAGGCTATTAGTTGTAGGAGGCCTTACCTCTTTTAGGCCAAGTTGATGTGAACCCAATAGAGATGAACCATAGAAAACCCATAAGAATATGATTATATGATCCCAAGAAACCTAAACACAAATATGGTTTGATGGACC
>JAOTAY010000191.1:26557197-26589049 GCA_025629805.1 Erythroxylum baracoense | reverse complement strand
AAAGATGATCTTTCTAGTGAAAAATTCGTGGGGTACAAATGTGTGGTGGAGAGGTGGGACACTTGTCAAATGGAGAGTTATATTGTGTGTCTTCTTCTCATGCTTCCAATTGTCACCTAATGCTTGGTCCATATTTCACTTACTTTAGGCTCCACATGTAACTCATTTAAGCCTCCATATGTCACTACTTATAATGCTACACATTTCACCAATTGTAAGGCTACATATGTCACCAATTATAAGGCTACATATGTCATCATTTATGAAGCTACAAATGTCACCTTTTAATTGCTCCACATGTCACAAGTCTAAGATGCCATTTGTCACAATATTTAAAGGTCCACTTATCGCAATTATTCTTAAGTCACTTGTCATCCATTTAACTAACCTATTTGTCACTTATTCCCAATAACCTACCCAAATGGCCATATATCATTTTTATCCTGCTCTTTAATGTTTTTTTCATAAATTTAGGTGCTCACACCACTTTATCAATTACTTAATCATATTAATAAATTCCCAATTCACTAACTATAATCATCAAACAAGATTCACGACATAGCTGACACATAATTGCATTATAATCACTTAAAATCTTTCATATCTCGGGATGTGTCAATTAAATACATATACTATCTTTACAATGTTTCTAAATCATGGTTCATGTGTGTATCCAAATATAAGGCATGCCTATGGAATGCCCTTCATATATTCTCACATGATTTGGCTCAATCTAACAATTATTCCTTAAGTGTAGGAAGGGGCTATTACATTCTAACCACTGGAATATCTCCTAATTGAACCTCATCATTACCTTGTTTAATCATGCAAATTATATATCCTTGGTATCTTTTATGGAGCATTTTTCTAGCTACCATGACAATCACTATACTAGTGGGAAGAACTTTCCATATCCTACAAAATGCCACCTCTGGTTTCCCCAATCAACTTAACCTAACCTCCATTTTAAAACAATCTACCACTGCTCGATATGTGGATAACCAATCCATTTCAAAAATGAAATCAAAATCTAGGATATCCAATATGATCAGGCTTACCAAAAACTCCTTTCCCTCGATCAGTATTTTATTATCTACACTCTTTTAACGAAGAGTGAGTTTCCAGCTAGGATGGAACTACTATCCCAACGTCTAATAACTGAGGCTCAACACTCAATTTTGCAGAAACATTCATAGATATAAGAATGAGTAACAAAAATATCTATTAGAACATATGCATCATGATCAAATATAGAAATCATACCAATAAATGCAATTGGTGTGGCATCGGCCTCTTACTGAGTGACTACAAAAGCTCGGGCCTATATATGGGTCTACCTACCTGTCTTATAGGGTCTACTCCCCTAACCCCTAAACCTCTACTGGATGTAATGAAACTCAACCCTCTAGTCTTAGAACCCCAAACCACCGGACTGTAACCCCCTCTAGCTTGTGGAGGTGCTAAAGATCCAGCCACCCTCTCTGTGATGACTAACTATAGACAATCTCTGATAAAGTGACCCTCCTAATCATAGGAGAAGCAACAAATAATTGGTGAAAAATGACATAGCAGAAGCAAAAAAACTCCTTACCCATATGTCTTTTTTTGCAAGTTGTACACTTTGACACTGGGAACCTAATATCGTAGGAGTCTCTAAGCCAAGTGGATGATCTAAAAAATCCCTGACTAGATGATCCTCCTCTACTAAACCTTCTGCCACCATCCATCTTAATTTATTTTTCTTGGTTGAACACTGGGATGAACTAGTTTGTGCATTACGCTTCAGTTTTGATCTTAAAATCTGAGTGATTGTTGTTGCATTTCTCTACACTTTTATTACAACTTCAACTAATTCCCCGTAGTGTGTCTAGGAAGCCAAAGACAGATGGATCCATAATCTGGGACTCAAGCCTATAGCAAACCTCTTGCACTTCTACTCTTCGCTATCAACAATAAACGAAACACTTCTGATAAGTTCCAAACATCTCTTCTCATAATCTGTCACTGATGTTAAACCTTACTCCAGATGAAAAAATTCCTTTACTCTAACATCCTTATAACTCTGTGAGTATAATTTGTTTGTGAATTATCTCTTAAACTCCGCCCAGGAAACCTAATTTGAATGTCATCTCTTAATGGCCTCCCACCAATCCTTCACCTTGTCCTTAAGGAGGAAGGTGGAAAATATAACTTTTTGCATATCTATGCATGCCATAACTTTTGTATATTGTCATATCCCAAACTAATAATATGAGTGCACTCTTAGGATCTCTACTCTCGTCTTACATACGCCCTTAATGGAACATCTGAAGCTTCCACGTTCTAGGTTGGCTGCTGCATTGCTACCTATTTTTCATTAAAGTTCACTCCGATCGATTCTGCAGAGCCTGACGATTTAGAATATGGCTGGTTTATCGAGACACTTACTGAGTTTACCATATGTTCATCCTCCCATACTAGAAGTGCCTCATGTGCAGGAGTAGTTGGAATGGTTTCCCTAGTATGTACACGACCTCATCTGTGCATTGTGCTGTGTGTTTGACAAAAATGCAAATGTGTAATGCTTTCTGTTTATGAAACCATATACTTGTAAATCAGAACATTTTATTGGTCACCTTACTTAAACGTATAAACATTAAACGAAAAAAGAGGTAACTCATTTTTAAAAAGTGAACTTTGATGCCAACACTGATAGGCCCTTATCCTAAAACAAGTAGGTGGCATGCTTGACACCCCACGGTGGCTCTACAATTAATATCTGATCCAACTGGAAAGTTCATGTGGAGCTAAGCTTATTGTCCTTTTTATCGAAAAGCTTTAACTCAACATTCATAAATATAAATAGTAGAGTTTTTTTACTCATTTTATTAAAAATTTATACAGCACAATGACTGTATTTTGAAATCCCCAAAATTTTCAAAATCCTTGCAAATTTTCAAAACACTTCTATAATCACTTCAAAATCCCAACTACAAATTTTCAGACTTCAAGTTCATTCACAAGCAATCTCAACAGTCGCTTCAATAAACTTTAAAAAGTTAAAACATATTCATGCATTTCATTTAAAAGCATTTACATACATGCCTTCTTTACGCAAAATACATTCCAGAACATGTTTATTAATATTTAGTAATTCTCAAAAGCATTTATAAGGCAAAAAAAGCCTACATAATAGCACGAGACGAAGTTATCTACTTAAGAGGTGGAGTCCCTACTATTGAAGCCCTTGAGCGAGCACCTGAGAGATTTTTTTAAAAGCAGAAAGTAGAGTATGAGCTAAACGAGCTCAGTAAGTGTTAACATTTCTATACAAACCATATTTAACAATTTAAACCTCCCTAAAACAAATTCATTTCATTTCTTATGATACAAGACCAATATAAAACATATATGCTTTCTAAAATCAATTTCTCAAGTTACTTTTAAAGCAAATTATGGTGGCATCATTATTATCACGAAATTTTTACACGACATAGCCCACCGCTAACTTCTTTCCCATATTTTACCCCTAGGTATAAAGTCATAGAGCTAGTTCTGCACCGCTTACCTGTGACTGGTGAACTACTAATTACAGAGCTAATTCCACATCGCTTACCCACACTAGGTTAACCACTATATATCAGTAGTTACAGAGCTAGTTCTGCATCACTTACCCGCAATTAGTTATCCACTAGTTATAGAGCTGGTTCTACATCACTTACCTATATTTGGTTAATCGTTATATACCGGTAGTTACAGAGCTAGTTCTACTTCACTTACCCGCAGTTGGTTAACTACTAATTATGGAGTTAGTTCTACATCACTTATTTGTACTAGGTTAACTGCTATATACTAGTATAATAATATGTATAAATCCTAATGGTGTACCATAGGCTAAAACTCACTTTCTTTTTCTCAACCAGTAACCTAATTTCAATGTAACTTCAAATCCTATGAAATTCAACTTTCAAATTTCAGTTCATATATTGCTAAAACATATGCTTATACTAGCAATATTCACTTATAATATGTCATTTTATTAAAACTCATAATCGTACAATATAAAGTCACATATCATCAATTCTTTTGCAAAGAATTCATTCACATAAAAAATTAAAATACACTCACTGTTTTGCAAACTTATCTCTAAGCACACTCACGTGTTTTATGCCTCTCCTTTACCTACACAAAGTGCATTTCGCTTAAGCATTTATTTCCAAAATAGGAAATAAGGCATTTAAAACTATATATTCAATTTAACCGAATTCAAGATTAGTATTTAATCACGTAACATATACGCTAATAGTATTTCCTCTTACTTTAGTAAGCTAACCTATTGGTCTCTATTTCAAAGTCTAACTTCGAAAAGTTACTTAAATACCATCCTTTACCTATCCCAACTTATCAATTTCTTCAAAACACTATCTCACTGAATTAATTCACTATAACCATAATCAACCTCAACAACCCACACCAACTACATTTCCTCTTAAGGCAAAATTGTCCTTATACATATGTATTGTCCTTTCAATTTCTTTCAAAATTTTCAACATAATTGACCTAAGATGTATGCCAAGCATCATTCAAACACATCATAAACCATTTAAACTTCATCACTTTCTACATACATACCATATACTAATTTTTACAAATAATAACTTAACACTTCATTTAACAATTTGAATGGCCCAAATACACTTAATGACCATCCTTAATCACATTCACATGGTTATTACTTCATAATCATACTTTTATACCAGAAATGCCCTTAACAATAAACTTAACATATCTTACATCAAACTTTTCCAATTCAATTCTAGTTCAATTCTTTTTCATTTTTTCACTTCATTACCATCAAAACCATGTTATGAACAACATGAAACATCAAAATATGATTTTGGATCAAATAACATTAAAAAAACCAAACCATGGATGATTTTTCCTATCTTGATTTTCTTGGTTTAATTTCATGTTTTCAACCCTTAAATGCTTCCAAACTCATTATCTACTCCATGGCAAGTCAAAAGTCACCATTCATCTTAAATACATCCATCCCACACAAAAACCCACAAATTTAAAATTTTAAGCTAAGAAAATTTACCAATTTATCTTCCAATCTCTTGGGTATTTGATGAGCACCTTTACTTGATCAAGATCTCTTAAAATCTCCATCAAAAATGACAATACCATTCTTCCTCTCTAGCCTGGCCGACGTTCTCCTTGGTGGTTCTTCTTTTCTTTTGTTTTTGGTCTCTCACGGCTAAACCAATTCACTCTCATGGTTTTACTAAAAGAATAAAGCAATTTGTCTTAAGTTTTGACTTTTTACACTCTTTAATGCTTTATGCATGTCACCTTCTTGTTAGTCCATTATAATGACTCATTATTCCACTAACTTTTATACCAAAAAGACCAAATTGTACTTTATGAGTGTAATTCAGCATCTAACCGAATTAAGTTCCAAAATTATTCTGTAATCGTCTTATTATCAAATTGACCATGAAATACTCTAATTTAGGTCAATACTGATTGGATGCTTTAAAAATTTTCAAATGTGTTTAAAATCATTAATACCCATTATTTTCCAAAAAGGGCATTTTAGTCCTAAACTTTTGGAACTCCCAAAATCCATCCAGTCGGACTTATTTTCGATTCATTTCAATATCATTAAACTCTAAAACTAATTCTAAAGAGAGGTTGGATCCCCTAAAAATCACTATTCACTTAAATTCACTATTCATCTGAAAATATTATTCACTAAAAATAAAAATTTATATTCATCGAAAGGAAAGGTTTAGGGATTTACAGTTTCCTTTTTTTCCTAAAAGTTACTGAAAGATAATAACCACCAATATGCTAGTCTTAATGACCATGTAAATTTTAGATATTTTAATTTTAGTGTCAACTCGGTCATGTTAAGTCCCAACACACACATGTTATTAGTCATATTGTTTTTATGAATAGCACGGTTTATATACATGTCCATGTTCTAACCTGTGTTTATCGTATCGTAACACGTCTATTTTACATGCCTATGTTAAAGCCTAACATGCGTGTGATCTTTAAAATTAACCTTAAAATTGGCTAATGTAGGGAATATATGCACTCGTATTATCGCTCCTGTTACATTATATGTGTTTAAAATTGTGTATCAGCCACGTAGAAACCCTAATTTTCACTTTCTCTCTTCTTCCTTCCCTCTGGGTGACATAAACCTTGCATTCTTTGATGATAAACCCATCCATCCCACCTATTTTTCTTGAATTTTCAATTAAATAAGATAAGTTTTATGCATTGTTCATGATATTTTTGAGTTATGTTAATCAATTTTGAGAGAAATAGGTGTAGTAATTGATTCTATGAGGCCTGTGGAGTATACTGGGATAATCCATGACGATTAAACCATTAAGGGTTTTCTTTTAGTAATTTAAATATTGAATTTGAATTTTCTAAGGGCTTTTGAACTTGTTTTGGATGATTTTATGGTGAAATTAGATACCTAAGGGCTATTGAATGCTTTAATATGAATTTAATTATGCAATTGTTTATTTGTTTGCATAAGTTGTACTTTAGGGGGGCTTTTGCATTGTTTTGATTAATCTATATTGTCGAATTGTATTTTAAGGCCTTTTGAATTAATTAATGTGTTGAGATGGATTAAATGCAATTTATTCAATTAATTAATAGTATGGAGTTTTATGTGATTAACTTGGTTGTTCCTGTTAGTTAATGCCATTACACTCGATTTTTATGGATTATATTAAGATTTATTTGATTTATTTAAGTTTACATTATTATTCCGGAATTAATTAACCTTGGGATTATATTTTAGTGTTTTATATTTCGTGATTTGATTGACATAGATTTTTCCCTTTTATTTAGTGATGTTTGATTATTTTCAAGGAACAATAATGAAAAGGGAAAATATACCACACCGATGTTAGCAAAAGGAAGTGCCTAGGAAGTGGCAAAAGGGTGAGGGTACGTCCCAAAAACCACTTAGATAGCTAGAGTTGATAAATGTTAATTAATAATATTTATACTTAATATTTGATGTATTTTTGCTTAATATTTTATACTTTTTTGTGTATTTAGTATTTAATTTGCTCCAAGTGTATTTATAGGCAATAATTTCCTTCACAGACTTAAAAGAGAATAATTTAGATGAAAACGCGGCATAAAATGAAGATTTGAAACTTAAAAGAGATACACGACCATGTATCAAGCCGTGTACTTCTCTTAGGCCTTACAAAGTCATGAATTCTAGTATTTTTGGTTATACACGGTTTAATACATAGTCGTGTTTCAAACTGTGTAAGTCTAGATAAATTTTTTATAAATAGATGTGTTTGGAGGAAAAATGGACAAGTAGACATTAGGAAGTGTTTTAAAATTCTTAAAGGAGACTCATGGGGCGATTTTGATTCATAGAAATGGAAAACAAGAAGAAATTCTTGAAAGATCCATCAGAATAGAAGATTAAATCCAACTTGTAAGAATATTTGATACAAGTAGGGAGATTTAGAATTAAGAACTCACTGTTTTCTATTCTTTTTTTCTTTTTGTTTATGTTATTTCTAATCATGTATAACTAAATTACTTTAATGTTTAGGTTAGATGAATGCTATGTTTATACTTTAACATGTTTTGATTCTTTTGTTAATGCAATTGCTTTGATTGATATATTATGATTAAATTATGAGTTTAATATATGTTCTAATACATCTAGAATATTAGATCATAATCTGATTTCATAACATAGACATTGAGAAATCCTTATACGGATAGATCTACCATAATTGAAAGGAGTTGATTGCAACTCTAAAGATAGGATGACATAAACCCCCCTGATTAGGGTCAAACCTAATCGTGAGATTCACAAATCGATAAAGCAATCTTATAAACTTTAACCTGAGTAATTTAGTTGAAATCCTTAGGATTAGTTGTTATTTCACTCAAGGTCAGCTATTAGCATACCATAGGAATCTCCATAGTCCAACAAATCAATAAAACAATTGCATAATAAAAAGGTAATTATTTAAGAGAATTTAGGGGGATTCGTAACCTAGACATTAATTTCTAATATTGATCTTTTTCTAAATGATTTTTTGTTTCTCTATTCAATATCCTTGGCTACTTTATTTTATTTTTATGTTTTATTTTATTTAGATTAAAAATCACATTCAAATTCGTAGACTAGATAATAAGATAATAGTAATTACTAGTAGTCATCATCTTTATGGGATCGACTCGTACTTATCGATACTAGCAACAGCTACATCATGCAATTGCAGTTAATTCAATATTGACACATTAGAAAAAGTCAATTAAAAGCCAACATAGAAAATATCAGTGATACATCCTATGCCAAATTTCACAACATCAGTATACGTTGATCACTACAGGAGATTGAGCTTTAAGCCATACACTAAGAGCAAATGCATTGATTAGTAGTGCTTGATCATATTAGGCTTACTATGGAAATCTTAGACTTGATCAACATTAGTAGAGCTACTATATATGGTTTCATATTCATTATATAGTCATACACTACCTGGTTCTTTTTGGGGAAGTTCGAGACCTTTACATTCTATACTATCATTGTCATTAGTATACGCTTAGAGTGATGCTACGATCCTTTGACTTCTCTTTCCTTCCACTTCTCCTCTTAGTTTTTAATGTGCCTTCCTTTGGTCCTTTAATTAGTTATTATATCCAACATTCATTTCATTAGTCTAAGTATATTTCGTTTGAGTGTTGATAACAAGTTTCATAACATTGATTATATTGACTATAATGCTTTCCTCATTTTCAGGTGTGAAATTGCTACCATAGGAACCTATTTTCACTTTCTTTTCTAAGTTAGTTGGGTTAATATCCTCCATTTTAACCTTTTAGTTTATTTTAACATTAGTTTCTCTTGAGTTGGCTTTAGGTATTAGGGGGTTTGTTGCTTCTTCTTATGCCTGAGGCTTCATACGGTCTCTACTTACGTTTTTGTTAGTGATTTTCTCTATGGTACCTTTGATTTTTGTCTCCATGTACTCTTCCTAATAAACTCTTTCAATCTTTTTTCTATTTAGTTTCCATACTTTGTGAGGTTTTCTTATAGTAGGCTTCCAACAATAATTGATTTGAACTTATCTTATATTAAGCTCCCATTTTCATTAAGCTTTATTAAAAGAACAACACTAGGAAGCTTAATGCCAATTTCAACTTTAAAGCACACTCTAACACAACTGAATATTCTCAGTTATATTATATCCTCATCCAAATAAATTGGTTTGCTTAACCAACTTGCAAAGGTAGCTCAATCTTATCATTAACCAAAATTCTAGAAGAATATTATAAAAGTTAATCCATATTAGGACATGCTTTAGCTTTTTTTGTTACCATACTAATACCAAGTCTTTATTTTAGTAGAAAGAGTAGTCTACTGATAAAGTGGCAAGGGCCTAACTCTATAATTTTTTAGCATTAGTGACAAGTAGAACTTATAGCATATTTTACACCCTATTTTATATTGTTTTAAATTATTTGTATAACATATTTGGGTTAAATTATTGCATTTTCTTATTAATTATTCAAGTTATTTAATTTCATATTTTATTTATAAAAGGGATTTAAATTTTACTAAATATTTTCTTGTGGTCTTGGTGGAGTTAAGGAAAGTAATTTAGAAGAAAAAGCTAACCATTGGCCCAGAATAAAGGCTAAAAACAAGCAAACAAGCCATAAAAAAAGAAACAGCCAAACATAAAATGTAGAAAAAAAACAAAGCAAAATGTAGCGGCTTGAGAGGAGCAAAATGCAGTAGCCAAAAGAAATAAAATTCAGCAGCCAAAGGAAATAAAACGTAGCAAAGAGGGAAAAAATGACATAATAGTAGAAAAACAAGAATATAACTTCCAAAAGAGGAAATAAAATGTAATAACAGAGAAGAGAACCGTAATAGCAGAAGAGAATGTTGTGTTTAATTATGTTTGATTTTGCTTGGTTTCATGCAATTTAATTCAAATTTGATATGAATTGAGTGAAATTAGTGTTGATGTTGAATGGATCTTAATTGGATTATTTTGTGAATGTGGCATGACGAATTGTGTATGAAAATGGGCATCATGTTACTTACCATATCACAGTTGTGGCATGGTAAGTCACGACTATAAGCATGTCATTGTTGTGACTTACATGTCACGACCATGAACCCCTTCACACATTTTTTCTTTTAGTTATTACGTGGTAGTTGCAGAGGTTGAGAGCACAAAACCCTAGACGTAGGAGCATACTACAAAAAGGAAAGGAGAGGGTGGCGGCTAGAATTATTCACCATTCACTCTTCATTCTTCACTCAACACACTAGAGACACTTTGGGAGAGAGAAAATAGAGAGAAAGAGGGGAAGAAGAGAAGAGAACAGAGAGAGTCGGTGAAGAAGAGAGAAACATGGCAGAGAGTTGGAAGCAGAACCATGCCTTCGACCATCTGGTGTGAATAAGATGAAGCAAAAAGTGAGAGCTAATGCAGGAAGCTTGAGAGAGGCAGGAGACCACCCCACCTCATTCACCCAATCTTTATTTGCTTGCCCTGTTATTCATCTATTGCAATGTTGCTTATTTATTTTCTAAACTTATTACTTTGTTGTTACTTTGTTATCTTTTCATAACTCATTTAGTATTCACTATTTTATTGCTTTAATCTTGTTGATAGTAACATGGGACTAAAGTGTATGTTAACCATTAGCCTAGAATAAAGGCCAAAAACAAGCAAACAGCCCACCAAAAAAAAAGAAACAGCCGAACATAAAATGCAGAAAAAACAAAAAAAATAAACCAACTTGATAGGAGCAAAATGCAGTAGCCAAAGGAAATAAAATTCAGCAACTAAAGAAAATAAAATACAGCATGGAGGAAAAAAATAAAATGACACGACAGTAGAAAAATAAGAATATAACAGCCAAAAGATGAAATAAAACTCAACAACAGAGAAGAGAACACACAACAGCAAAAGAGAATGTTGAGTTTAACTCTTTTTGATTTTGCTTGCTTTCATATGTTGAAATTGGATGCGATTCAATTCAAATTTCGTATGAATTGAATGAAATTAGTATGGATGTTGCATGGATCTTAATTGGATTATTTTATGAATGTGGCATGACGAATTGTGTATGAAAATGGGCATCACGTTACTTACCATATCACGGTTGTGGCATGGTAAGTCGCGACCATAAGCATGTCACGGTTGTGACTTACATGTCACGACCGTGACCCCCCTTCACACATTTTTTTCTTGTGATTGATTTAGTTATTACGTGGTAGTTGCAGAAATTGAGGGCATAAAACCCTAGACCTAGGAGCATACTACAAAAAGGAAAGGAAAGGGTGACGGCTAGAATTATGCATCATTCACTCTTCACTCAACACACAAGAGACACTTTAAGGAGAAAATGGAGAGAAAGAAGGGAAGAAAAGAAGAGAACAGAGAGAGTTGGTGAAGAAGAGAGAAACATGGCAGAGAGTTGGCAGAAGAATCAAGCCTTCGACCATCTGGTGTGAACAAGTTGAAGTAAAAGGTGAGAGCTAATGCGAGAAGCTTGAGAGAGGCAGGAGAACACTGCACCTCATTCACCCAATCTTTATTTGCTTGCTCTATTATTCATCTGTTGCAATGTTTCTTGTTTAATTACTGAACTTATTACTTTGTTAGCTTAACCGACTGTTACTTTGTTATCTTTTCATACTTCATTTAGTATTCACTATTTTATTGCTTTAATACTTTTGTTGATAGTAACATGGGACTGAAGTGTACAGATGTGATGAACTATGTTTATGCTATGATGGGCTGATCTCTTTTTCTTACAAATTAATGTAGATATTTTAGTTAACTATACATGTGTAAATGACGGATTTGTTGTCTCATTTATTTCTGTGGTTTTTGAGCTAAATGGATATAATAGAATGGCCAAACTTTGCATCATTTTTAGCATTAAATGAAGGACCAAAAGGAGAAATTTAATACAGGTCGAGAAACTATGGACGCTTAGGTTAAGAACTAGAAATATATTAAATTAAAAGGTAATTAGTAGTCGGGCTTCCATAATTAATTTGGATGATAATTAGTTGAATACAAAAGTTAGATTAGTTCATTATTCGAGTTGATTTAGAACCCATCTATTAATTTTAGTAAGACAACTATCCAAGCATTTCTCTTAATCATGCATAGGAGATTAAATTAGTGAAATTAATTCTCAAGAGTCTTCCACTTCAATTAATATATTAGTCTTTGCTTCTGGTTGAATTGTTTACTTTTCAATTCAGTTGTGTGATTCACTTTAAATTCTTTTACTCAACAAATCGAGATAGAGTGTTTAAGATTGCATTTATTTTTGTTTTTGTTCAAAATTAATTTAAGCGAACCAATTTCACTTATGTGGGAGACAACCCTGGGTAGTCACTACAACTATCTTGTATACTTGAAAGTTAGATAGCCTAGGTATTTTTAGAACTTATTTGGGCATAACAATTTTTTCGCATTGTTATCGGGGAGGTGTTTAGTGTTTTGAACTTAAATTAATTTTAATTGTTTTTATTTTCTTAAGTTATTTTGATTGTTTGTGCTTGTTCATGCATGCATGTTTTATTGTGTTATTTTGTTAAAATGTTTTGTAATTTTCATTAATAATCTAGTGCTTTCTGTAGTTAGTTTGTGCTAGGTAGGAGAACTTTAGGTTGTGAATTTACTTGGTTTATGCTAGGAAGGAGATCTTTTTGATAGTGAACCTGTCCCTTTTATTAATAACATACATAAAAAATGAATACCTCAAGGGAACTCTAAAGACGACCACGAGGAACCCCATCGTGAAGATCAAGTGAATAACCATAAGATGGGTGAAAGGCAGTTGATGATGAAGGAGTATGCAAGACCAGTGATTGGTACTGCGACATTGTATATACATTTGGGAGAGGTAGCTAGAAATTATGAATTGAAGAGCATCCATTATAACATATTGCCGTCTGTTTATGGGTTCCCAATAAAGACCCTTTAAATTTCATCTGGGAATTCTATACCACTCTCCAAACATTTCCTTTGGCTATCCTAAATGAGGATCAACTCAGGATGAGGTGCTTTTCATAAACATTAAAGTATCAGGCCAAGGCATGGCTAATGAAACCCTTCCACCCAATTCATTGACTATATGGGAAGAGGTGTACAACAAATTCATGGGAAATTTTTATTCCCATCAAAACACATCTAAGTTATGGACTAAGATAACTATCTTCACTCAAATAGAGGGAGAGTCAATCCATGAGGAGTGGGAACACTTTAAGCTCTTATTGATACAATGTCCACACCATCATTTTCCACTTCACATGCTAAACCAATTCTTTTATGATGGGTTGACACAATAGTGCTAGTACACGGTGGACTATGCAGTAGCAGGAGTTATAGGAGAGAGGGCAGCTGAAGAAATGTATGAAATCTTCAAAATGTTGGGGCCAATTCTCAATTAAAGAGCATTAGGGGAAGAAGAGCTGGAGTTCATGAAGTGAGCTCAAATCAAAAATTAGCTATACAGTTAGCTGAGTTGATGAGGCATGTGAAGATATTAACTACAAAGCTACCCCAAAACATTTCAAATCAAAAAGTGTGTGGTATCTGTGGAACTTTTGGTCATGGAGCTAATGTTTGTTCGTATTTTTACGAACCTTTGGTAGATGGGGAAGAACAAGATAACTCACTTAACGATTTTCAACCAAAGGAGCAAAATGATCCACACTCGAACAACTACGACCCTGGTTGGAGAAACCAGCCCAATTTCGAACAACTACAACCCTGGTTGGAGAAACCACCCCAATTTCTCTTGAAAAACCAACAATCCACCGATGAAACCCCTACCACAACATCAAAATTTTCAGAGGCCAAACTTTTTCAAAGGGCAATCCTCAATTGATAACCTTCAGAGAAATCCTTTTTTGGAGGAAAGCCTGAAAGCATTCATTCAAATCACAACTTAAACTCAATAAATGAACAACAAGAGATTCGACTTTTTAGAAGCATCTGTCAAGAGAATTAAGATTCAAATGGAGCAACTTGCTGCTCAAATGCATAACAATCTAAAAGGAAAGTTGCCCGGTCAACCTGAGCAAGCCCAAGTAATAGTGATTGACACTTATGTTGAGTTTCCTTCTGAGCTATTTGATACTGATAATCAAGAGAAGGAAAGCCTTATCAAAGAAGAAAATGAGCATAATGAGAAAAACAATGGGAGAAACTTTTTCAGTCACATTCAAAAGAGTAAACAACTTAATCATGACACCAAGGATAATGAAAGACAAAAACTGCACAAGGCGATAGATCCTTATAGACCACTAATTCCATATCCAAGCTGCCTTAAGGAATCAAAACACGATGAGCATTTTTTCTATCTATATCACATGCATTGTATAAGCTAAAATTCATTTGTTCTTCGAATAAATTATCGATGGTTGGATTTATCTCTTATTTTATAATATGCTTCTAATTGGGATTGAGTTGGTTCAATTCTAGAAATTGAAGAGAGACAAGTAGAGGCTAGTAGATTAGTTTTCTATGCTTAACCTTTTAAATAACTCAGATGATCCAAGTATATCAAATTGCATGGCTAAACTAAAATTAAAACACTAGTTTTCCAGTTGTCATATTAGATTAAGTTAGAATAAATTTAGAAGTTGCTTATTTATTTTGATTATATTCAATTCAAAATTTGTAAACCACCCTTTTTATATACATACATTTATTTCAGATTAATTCCTAGGTTTTGAACTTGTCACAAATGCTTGCATTAAAGTTTAAAATGGAAGAAAATAATTGATTCAGAACAAAAATGAAGAATTTAAATAAAGAATGGTGTCTTTTCTAAATGTTTTCCAAGTTGTGAAAAATATTTTAGATTTTTATTGAGATGTGTTTTTGGGAAAGCAAATTAAACATTTAAACACATACCTCTTGTTTTACCTATGATTTGACTTGTCCTATAAATTACTTAAGTTGTAAACTATCTAACCAAATTAGATTGAGATTGAAAGTAATTTAGAAGTTGTGATTTTTTTAATTATCATGTTTTTATTTATTTTAAGTTTTAAGATTACGTGTATGACATAATGGAATTCGCTAGCATATAAATGGTGAATTAATAATTCAAGTGTTGATTAAATTAGATCGTAATTTTTTTATGTTGAAGTAAGGAAAATTCTTATTTCATGTTCTATGATTAATGCTAGCCATTTTGAGTTTTACATTGATTTTTATTGAGTTATAAAATAATTTATCAACTTTTTGAATATTAGTTTAATGATTTTTTAAAAATGTTTCATACATTCTTTTTCTCAAGTTTTGATGTTATATCTTACTAATGTGGTTAAAAAAGACATTATGTGTTACTGATGTTTATATTTTATTATGGAATTTCTTTCATATGAGCGAAATTATTAGAATGTAATTGTCTCTTTTAAAAGTATTATAATAAATAAATTAAATTAGTAAATTAACTTTCCTCGCGGGATGGACTTTTATTTGCTATTTTTTAATTTATATAATAAATTGAAATTAAAATAAGGATTTAATTTGTATACACCTAATGACACGTATCAAATTTGGGCGTCATTAGTAAGGAAAGTTTTATTTGCCTAGTTTATTTTTTTATTTTTGAATCATAACTAACAATTCTTTTCTTTTTAAAAAAATTGGCAAAGAAGAGAGAAGGTGATTTTAATGAAATTAAAAATCATGAAAGAAAGGAAATTACAGCTGCAAGAACTTAAGGAACTTAGACTAGAGACGTTTCATAATGATAGGATCTATAAAGAAAAGACTAAAACTCTACGTGATATGAAGATAGCCACGAAATCATTTGCTATAGGATAAAAACTTCTTTTATTTAATTCTAAGCTAAAATTGTTTCCTGGTAAACTTCAATCTTGATGGTTAGGTCCTTTTTTTTTTCTAACGTCTTTGAATATGGTGTAGTGGACATTAAAAGCATACAAACTGACAAAATTTTAAGGTGAATGCACATAAGCTGATGTTGTTTTATGATCATGTTGAAGTAATGATGTTTAAAGAAATTTTGCTAGAGGAACCTTAATAGTGGAAGAAGACATCGAGCCGGTGACATAAACCAAAAGTGCTACTTAGGAGATAACCTAAGACAACAAAAAATCATATTTGAATTTCTTTCTCTTTAATTCAGTTTTTTATATAGCTATTTATTTTCTTAAAAATCAATCAAATCATAATAATTTTCTAATTTATCTTTTTTTAATATTCTTTTTTCTACATTTAGCTATTACATTGAGGACAATGTAAAGTTTAAGTGTGGAGGGGAAAATATAAAAACATAACCTAGTTATTTTGTGCATTTTATGAAAATTAAAAGTTGAAAAAATAGATTGAAAATATTGTCTAGCAAATTGGATTGCTTGCTTAGGTTAGTTGGTTTTGACATTATTTGTTTTTTATGGATGCATTTAGTTTTTGTTACCATAATAACCTCTAAAAGAATTAATTTCATTAATTTTAACATTATGGTTAAAGGATTAGCAAATTGCATATGTTATTTTCTTTAACATAGGAAGTTTTGAAATTCTTTTGTTAAATTTTAGGTTCACACTTAAGAGAATTAACCCTTATTTGATAAATTTAATTTATAAGCAATTGGAAGTCCTATTCTAATTCTACATACATTGCATTAAAGTCAGAATTTTAATCAACTTCATAATGTCTAACATCTTTGATGATTTTCATTTATTTTTTATTACTAGAGAAATACTTGCCATGACCCTAAAAATTTAATTTCCTATGAAAATATTATTGTTAATAATCAAGTGCCCCTTTGAGACCAAAAAATGGTTACTGGGGAAACACTTAAGGATAAAAGACCAAGTGCTCCTTTGAAATCATAAGTAAGATGAGAAGACGAACTAAGCACAAAGGGTAATGTGTCTATTATGTTAGGAGCTAGTAAAAAAACTTCAATTTATGTCAAACCAAGATGTTTTGTATTTAGAATTAATGTACCGACATTACTTATAGAGTAACTTTATTAAGATGATGTGTGAATGTCTCTAAAGTATGAGGTTAAAATTGAAATTTTGAAGATGTTATGTTAATGATTAAACTAATTGCAAATATACTAAGACATTATGACTATTTGTAAATAAATGTTTTGATTTGTTGTTCAGTTTCTCTTAATTTAATTTCTTCTGTATGAGGTATCGTGGTAAACTAGATTCATATTTTGCATTATAGTGTTGTTTTGATTAAAGACGACTAAAAGTTAAGTGTAGGGGGAATTTGATAAGTAGAAATTATAACATTTTTTAAACACCTATTTTATGTTGTTTAAAATTATTTATATAGCACATTTGGTTTAAATTATTGCATTTTCTTATTAATTATTCAAGTTTTTTTTAATAAAATGGATACCTCAATAGATTAAAATAAGAATCAGTGTAAAGCTACACGACCACAAGCGGTCGGAAAATAAACAAAGCTGCAATCAACTGACAACAAATGCAAAAGCCCTAGGGGTGGGCTAGCAAAGAAGTGAAAGCCTACAGGCAAAGCCCGGGTTTAACATGCCAGGAAATCAGTAACTCGATTATCCTCATGAAAAACATGATCAACTTTGACCTCCGCACACTGGCTCATAAGCTGATGACAGTCCCAGACTAAGGACCACGTTCCTCGGGGGAGATCACGCAATGTCAACAACTGCCACACCTCCCTAGAATCTGTCTTAAGATGAACATAAGATTAGCCTCGTTGTTGACACAAAGACAAAGGCTGAGTTGTAGGGGGTGATCACCCTACAACTCAGCCTCCAACGCAGTAGTCTGACTAAGAGAATGCGAGAAACCCCACTGCTAGCGTCCTTAAGCATCAAGTAACACTCCCCCCGCACCACCTGACCCATCCTGAACAATCCAAAAACTGTCATAGTTTAATTTTATCAACTCTCGTATCAGTGGGAACCAACGTACCCACCGATGTTCCTAACGGCCTAAACCAGACACCACAGAACGAGCAGCACAAAAAGCACACTAAAACTGTCCTGCAACAGCAAGAGCTGTAGCATGCAAGTCTCAGACCACCTGCGACATAGCTTAGAAAACCAATTCATTTTGCCACTTCCAAAGTAACCAACAAACCATGCCAAAAAAGACCGTCCCAGGAATGCCAGCGACCCCAGAAAAAGTCGATTGACCAAGATAAGTTGTCAACCAATCTGAGAGCGACAGTGAAAAAAATGTAACTGGATACTCGCAGGGACAAACCTCTCCCAAAGCTGTTGAGTCGTAGGACAATCACGTAGCACATGCAAGGTAGATTCCTCCTCAAATAAGCAGCGGGGACACAACGAATTAGCCACCAGCTGTCGGTGATGACACTGTTGTTTTGTAGCTAAACGATCATGACCAACAAGCCACAGGAATGACCAGACACGTTCCAATCCCTACAATTTCCATACAGTCGTCCACTATCGACTCACCTCCACTGGATCATGGTCCTCCATGGAAGGCGTCAAAATTTGACCTGTAAGGGACAAACGCCACGTAATCACATCTCGATCTGCATGTGCATGAAGGCACGGTACCAACAATAATTCATCAATCACTGACTCCGGTAAGAAACGACGAAGCACATCTACAGACCACTGCCCATTAGGTTTAACAAGACATCGAACAGGGATATTCCGCAAGGAGATAGGGGCTTCTGCATAGGTAAGTGACAAATGAGACCCTCCAGACGGCATCCAATCATCTTCCCAAAACATAATGTGATCACCTCGACCTAGAACCCACTTGTAACCTGTTGAAAGTTAATGAACTTTCTAGTATTGTGGAGAAGGACACAAAGTATAGATATTTCTAGAATAGGTCTTGTGTGGAATAATCTAGAGTCAAATGTAATATGTAGAAAGTATGTGATAAATTGAGAACTATCTAGAAGATAGGGACTAGATAGTAATTATGGAAAACTTTAGAAAAATTTGGTGTCTTCCTCCACCGACTTTGATGTGCTATAATTTGAGTTGAAAAATAAGTTCTCTTCTCCATACAAAGAGCACTACTCCTCTTCCTACATCTCCTTCACAATACTCAACTTTACACTCTATTTCACCATAGTCTCTCTTCACCATAAAACCAACTACACTATTTCACTTACATCCCTCTCTTACTACTAATCAACACCTACATTACACACCTCCTAAAACCAACAAGTGGTATCAGAGCCTCGTTTGATATCACATTTGGGCGTTGCTTCCATTCCCCAACTAAATAATTAGCCTACAACTATGGCTAGCCTACTATCTAATAACCAAATTCCCATTCCAATATTCTCCGGGGAGAACTATGAATATTGGGCTATTAAAATGAGAACATTCTTCATGTCCCAAGGCCTATGGGAGATTGTGGAGACCGGGTTCAACAATCCGGTAGAAATTTCAAATCTTACAAAGGAGGAGAAGGAGCAACTAAGCAAAGATAAGGAGAAGGACAATTTGGCACTCTACAACATTCAAATGGCCATGGCGGATTCAATATTTCCAAGAATTAGTGGAGCTACAAGTGCAAAGCAAGCTTGGGATAGCTTGAAGGAGGAGTTTCAAGGAAGTGTCAAGGTACGTAACATCAAGTTACAAACTTTAAGAAGAGATATGGCCAATCTAAAGATGAAAGAATCTGAAACCACTAAAGAATATTACTCTAGAGTACGAGAACTAGTTAATCAATTAAGAGGCTGTGGAGAAAATTTTACTGATAAGATGGTGGTAGAGAAGATTCTAATTACTCTACCTAGTATATATGATCCGATTGTTACGACCACTGAGGCAACGACGGATCTCACCACTTTGTTAGTGACTGACTTAGTGGGTACTCTAGAAGCTTATGAGAAAAGACTGAGTATGCGTGAAAATGAATCATTGGAGAACGCATTTCAGTCTAAACTCAAAATATGGTCTCAGAATTCTAGAAATAGATATAAGAAATTTAGAAAGAATTCTAAAAGCCAAGAAAGTCCTAGAATTAAGGAGAATGAAGGAGAAAAATATCCGTTATGCCGAGTCTGCAATAAGACAAGTCATTTGGAGAAGGACTGTTGGCACAAAAGAAAGCCAAAGTGCCAAAATTGTGACCGATTCAAGCACACACAACAAGACTGCCGCTTGAAGAAGAAATATCAAGCCCATTTTTTTGAAGAAAATAAGGATGAAGACAATCTATTCTACGCATGTCACGCCCCTGCAAAAGTGAAGAACGAAACAAGGTATGTCATAACGGCTGTAGCAACCACATGACTGGAGATGAGAAGATATTTAAGGAGATAGATAGATCAGTCAAATCCCAAGTCAAGCTCGGGAATGGAGAATTGGTGGAGGTTGAAGGCAAAGGCACGATCACGGTGAATACCAAGAAAGGTACGCGTCTAATTCGTGATGTATTGCTAGTACCTAAATTAGATACAAATTTATTGAGTGTGGGTTAGATGATGGAAAGAGGATACTCCCTTCTTTTCAATGGTGACTTATGCAAAATCTATGACAACAAGAACAAGAATCTGGAGATTGCTACTGTGAAGATGCAGCAACAAAGGAATTTCCCGATTCACTGGCAGTACGCTGAGATGGCCTTTAAACCTCAAGAAGATCAATCATGGCTATGGCATCGCAGGTTTGGCCATTTCAATTTTTATGGACTAAAAATCCTCCATCAAAAGAAGATGATGAGAGACCTACCAGTCATCCACTCCAATGATGACGTGTGTGAAAGATGCCTACAAGGCAAACAACATCGGAAGCCATTCCCTTCAGGCAAAGCATGGAGAGCTAAGAAGGTTCTGGAGCTTATACACACTGACGTGTGTGGTCCAATGAGAACTCCAACATTCGAGAAAAACAGGTACTACATCCTCTTCATTGATGACTATACTAGAATGACTTGGGTATATTTCATGCGAGAAAGATCAGAAGTCTTTGGAATCTTTAAGAAGTTCAAGAAGCTTGTAGGAAATCAAAGCGGTAAGAGAATAAAGGTGATTCGAAGTGACAGAGGTAAAGAATATACCTCAAATCAATTTAACAAATTCTGCGAAAATGAAGAAGTAGAGCATCAGCTTACAGTGAGCTACGCTCCTGAACAAAATGGCGTGTTAGAAAGGAAGAACAGGACCGTGTCAGAGATGGCAAGAACTATGCTAGCAGAAAAAGGCATGCCAAAGGAGTTCTGGGCTGAAGCAGTCTACACGGCGGTCTACCTCCTCAATCGTTGTCCAACAAAAACGGTTCAAAATAAAACTCCGATCGAAGCATGGAGTGACAGGAAGCCATCAGCACAACATCTAAGAGTGTTCGGAAGCATATGCTATGTGCACATTCCGAAGGAAAAGAGACACAAGCTAGAGGAGAAGACAGAGAAAGGTATATTCATTGGCTATAGCTCTCAATCAAAAAGCTATAGAGTCTATAGTCTCAAGACTAAAAAGATGATTGTCAGTCGAGATGTCAAGTTTGACGAGAATGCTGCTTAGAATTGGGAAGAAGAGAAGGTAAAGAAACAAACCATCATGGTTCCTAGACTTAGAGCTCCAAACCAAGATCAAACTCAAGCAGAAGAAGATGAAGAAGCAGAGACTCCTGAAGCAACTACATCACAGTCAAGCCCAAGATTAACAACCTCATCTTCTAGTAGTGAAGAACAATCAAAGTCTCCACCTAGAAGGACAAAGAGACTTACTAAAATCTACGAGACATGCAACTTCATAACTATGGAGCCTGAAAACTTCGAAGCAACAGCTAAGAATGAAGAATGGGTTAAAGCCATGGAGGAGGAAATCAAGATGATCGAGAAGAACAAGACATGGGAGCTAGTATACCGGCCACCAAACAAAGAAGTCATTGGAGTCAAGTGGGTCTACAAGACAAAGCTGAATCCTGATGGCTCGATCCAGAAGCACAAGGTAAGTCTAGTTGCTAAAGGCTACTCTCAACTACCAGGTATTGACTACAATGAAACATTTGCTCCGGTTGCACGCCTAGATACTATTCGAGCACTTATAGCTTTAGCTGCTCAAAAGAAGTGGAAGATATATCAATTAGATGTGACGTCAGCATTCCTCAATGGATACCTGAATGAGGAAATATATGTGGCACAACCACAAGGGTTCGTGATAGAAGGACAAGAAGACAAAGTCCTCAGACTACACAAAGCATTATACGGGCTAAAGCAAGCACCACGAGCCTGGTATAGCCGAATAGACAAATACTTCACTAACCAAGGATTCAGAAGGAGCTACAGCGAGCCTACGCTATACATCAAAACCCAAGGTGAGGATCAAAGACTCATTGTCTCTCTTTATGTTGATGATCTAATAGTCACAGGGAACAATGAGAAGATGATCAAAGAATTCAAGGAAGACATGATGAAGACATTTGAGATGACCGACCTTGGGTTGATGCACTACTTTCTCGGCATCGAGGTGAGTCAAGAAAAGGAAGGGATATTCATCTCATAAAAGAAGTACACAGAGAATCTACTAAAGAAATTCAAGATGCTTGGATGCAAGTCAGTGGCTACTCCCCTAGTCACCAACGAGAAGCTAACTAAAGAGGATGGATCGTCTAAAGCTGAAGAAGCAACTTACAGAAGTCTCATCGGAAGCCTACTATACCTCAAGGCTACAAGACCAGATATCATGTACTCCACAAGTCTACTATTAAGATTCATGCAAAGTTTAAGCCAAGTCCACTATGGAGCAACCAAGAGATTACTAAGATACCTACAAGGTACTAAAGACTATGGCATTTGGTATGACACAGTGGACGACTCAAGACTAATTGGCTACACAGATAGTGATTGGGCTGGATCAACAGACGACATGAATAGTACCTCAGGCTACACTTACTCACTAGGCTTAGGAATATTCTCATGGGCGTCAAAGAAGCAAGACTCAGTGGCGCAATCATCAACTGAAGCTGAGTATATAGCGGCAGCATTGACAGCTAGTCAAGCTATATGGCTAAGGCGTATTCTCGAGGACATAGGAGAGCAACAAGGTAGACCAACAGAGATCTACTGTGACAATAAGTCAGCAATTGCGATGGCTAAGAACCCTGTCCATCACAGTAGAACGAAACACATTGCCATCAAGTACCACTTCCTTTGAGAAGTAACAAATGATGGACAGATCGAGCTGAAGCATTGCAAGACTAAAGAACAACTAGTAGACATATTCACGAAGGCCCTTCCTAGACAGAAGTTCGAGACTCTACGAGAGATGCTCGGAGTCACAAGAAAGTTCATTAAGGAGTAGTGTTGAAAGTTAATGAACTTTCTAGTATTGTGGAGAAGGACACAAAGTATAGATATTTCTAGAATAGGTCTTGTGTGGAATAATCTAGAGTCAAATGTAATATGTAGAAAGTATGTGATAAATTGAGAACTATCTAGAAGATAGGGACTAGATAGTAATTATGGAAAACTTTAGAAAAATTTGGTGTCTTCCTCCACCGACTTTGATGTGCTATAATTTGAGTTGAAAAATAAGTTCTCTTCTCCATACAAAGAGCACTACTCCTCTTCCTACATCTCCTTCACAATACTCAACTTTACACTCTATTTCACCATAGTCTCTCTTCACCATAAAACCAACTACACTATTTCACTTACATCCCTCTCTTACTACTAATCAACACCTACATTACACACCTCCTAAAACCAACATAACCATACGCGAAGGTGGGCCAACTATGACAAATTGTTCTTCATGTCGGGTACGAGTTCGGAACTGCTCGAGGATGTTGTAACAACGAACTGGTGAACCCATACTTCGAGCTCAAAAGATGAACCCAAAGAGAATTTGGATTAGTAACAAAATGCTATGCAAGTTTCAACATAAGGGCATGATTTCTCAACATGGATGATCGCAACCCTAGACCACCAGTCTCAGTCGACCAGCATATAGCATCCCACGAAACAAGATGCATCTTATGATGCTGATCTGTCGAGCCCTAAACAAAATAGTGACTATTTTCATATTTTATTTCTAAAAGGAGTTTGAATTGTACTAAATATTTTCTTATAGGCTTGGTGGACTTAAAGAAAGTAATCTAAAAGAAATCTAACCATTAGCCCAAAAGGAAAGTCAAAAACAAATAAACAACCCACAAGAAAAAGAAGAAACCAAGCATAAAATGCAAAAAAAAAGAGCAAAATGTAATAGCTTGAGAGGAACAAAACGCAGCACAGAGGAAAAGAATCAAAACGACATATGATAGATGCATATTTGACTATATTTTTACACCCATTTTATTGTATTTTGCTTGATATTTTATACTTTGGTTATATATTTGATACCTAATTCACTCCAAATGTGTTTATAGACTATAATTGCATTGATGGACTTAAAAGAAAAGAATTTGGATGAAAACACGATATAAAACAAATATTTGAAGCATAGAAGGGATGTGTAACAAGCTGTGCACTTCTCTTAAGTCATACAGAATCTCAAATTCTAGAGATTTTGGTGATGCAGGTTTGATGCACAGCTATGTATCTCCCAGAACCCTAAAAATCACTATAAAAAGAAGCTTTCAAAGGCTTATCAAGAGGGCGGACTTTAAGAGGCTATTCCAGACATGGAGGTCATTCTCAAGGAGTGATTTTAGTCTAGAGAAGCAGAAAACATGAAATCATCGAAAGATCCATCGAAATACAAGATCAAACCACTACATCACAAAAATATTCGATAAAAGACAATCAGGGAGATTTAGAATTATTTTTTTCAATTTCTTGTTCTTTCTATTTATGTTTGATTTCGTGTTCGATAATGCGTAATTAAACATCTTGTTACTATTTAGGTTAGATGAACCCTATGTTAATACTTTGATATAATTTGATTCTTTTATTAATGTAATTGGTTTGATTATTATATTGTGATCTGATTACATGTTTTATTATGTTCTAATAGACCTGGGAATATTATATCACAATCTAATTTCATACATAGAGATTGAAAAATCTTATTGATGAATAAACATACCATAATTTGAAGGAGTTGGTTATAAACCTAGAGATAAGATGACATAAATCTTCCAGATTAGGGTCAAATCTAATAGAGGGATTTATTTATTTATTTATTCTTTTATTTTATCCCTTTTTCTTTATATTTTGCAAGGATGTTAGTTTTCTTACTGGATGGTTCAAAATTAGAAAATCGTATTATTCAAGAAAGTACCAACTTGACCCTCTCACTTATTCATAAATGTTTATGTTGTATACATTGGAGACAATATACAATTTTAAGTATGCGCAATGGGTTAATGAATTCGGACAAATTCTTTAAACTTATTATAATCTTGATCATAAAATGTTATTAACTGATATTCTGAATTGATTGAAATTTGTCCATCAATACTATGTTTCATTGTTGAATATTGACTTGAATTGGTATAAAAATAAAATTGCTTTTGTATATCATATTTTTAATAATCATTGAAACATTCAAGTTGAATGATATTGCATATTATTTGCACATATAATACCCATCTTTTTCGTGAGCAAAGACAAATTTTTAACCTCTTGTTATTCTTTCATGTGTGCTATCATGTATGGTAGAATAATTCTAGAACTTGTTTTTATTATGCATATTAAGACCATAATTGTTAAATTATAAGCATTGACATGATGAAGGCACTTAGATTCAACAATTAGTTTAAACCTACTTTTTTGAAACTTACCACACCCTTAAATTTACATTTAGGAATAACCAAGTTAAACCTTATCCTTTTTCATTGTTAAACCCATATATTAACCTTTATCCTGTTTTTCTTTGAATACCTTTTTATTATTTTAAACCTTGAAGGTTATTTACTTGTTTGAGACTTCAAATTCTTGAAAGGTTCATTATTTCTTTAATTATGGTACTGAATGCTCAAATTATTATGATAAAAGCATAAAAAAAGAAGGAAAAAAGAAAGAAAGAAAGAAAAAAGAAGAAAACCATAAGTATATAGTACCATTAGTTTTTAATGTGAATAAGTTTCATGTAATGTTCTTTTTAGTAAATTTCCTTCAAATCAACCTTTTTATTATCCCAGTCATACGGTACCTAAGCCCCATCACAACCTTTATAAAGACCTTTGCACTTTTAATTTCAGTTTATACATAAGTGGTTGAGATGTGATTTTATTATAAGCCTATGGTAAGAGTTCTATTATGCATTCATTGAGAGTCTTGATATTTTTCACCCTAAACACTTGTATGCATTAAGTGACATCTTAGTGACGGTGTTAATAATAATTCTTTTGTCTTCAATGAGATTATGATGTGATTATTATTAATATTGCTTAGAAAGGTTAATTTTAGGATAATTTGATTCTAATTGTATATTAATTTGATTCAATAGCATATGATGATGTATAGTCTAAATGGACAGACTGAGATTGATGATGGATTGATGTCGTAAAATTTATACTTTTGATTATAGTTTGCTTAAGGACAAGCAAAAGCTTAAGTGAGATATTTTATAGATGCATATTTGACTATATTTTACACCCATATTTGATGTATTTTGCTTGATATTTTATACTTTTGTTAACATATTTGGTACTTAATTTACTTCAAGTGTGTTTAAAGTAATTTACTTTAAGTACAGTGTACGTTAAACACACTTGAACGTACCTAGAAATAAGCCTCTTTAGTTCTACTTTTATTTTAAATAAAATTTAATGAAAATATTGTTTGATTGAGTTTTATTTATTTTTCATATTATAATTTATTGTTAATTAATCAAATGTTATTTAATTATTTAATACTGATTACTAAAATAATTATGAAAAAATACATTTATTATTTAATTTTATAAATAATTTTGTAAAATAATTTCAATTTTAAAAAGGGATAACAAATTCGTCAATATCAAACTTTTTGGAATATTTTTATTTTAGTGGCAAACCTCATCAATTTTTCAACAAAGTGATTAACCTTTCAAATTTCGTTATACTCAGGTCAAAACATTAATTCTATCAAGTTTTTGTTGATGTGATTAACAGTGTCACTTTTAAGTTGACATTTGGCTACTTATATGGCAATATGTTAAACAAGTTGACACCTTGCTATTTGACCTATAACCTAACTTAAACTATAATTGATAGGTGATGAACCACTTCCTTAAATCCAAACCCATAATGTGATCCACTAATGTTGTTGCATCATCTTCCACCTTGGTTAACCAGTCCATTGGCCAAAAGCTTATAAGCTCTATAAACATGCCAAAGTTTTGGTTAATTTCAACTGTTAAAGAGAAATTAGTAATAGGAAGCCTAGAGCATTTAAATCCCAATTTGTTTGGGGTTGATATAGAAGAAGCATATGATGGTGGAATGCAATCTTGAAATTTAGATGTGATTCAAGTGGTACTGAGATCACAAAAGGTTAGAGTTACTTCGACTAACAGTGGTTACTCACGTAATCTTTGAACATCTTCTGATAATTCAAGAAAATCCATATTTTTTTCATCCAATGTGCGAATATTATCAAGCTTAATGAAGGAGCTATTGGTGGATGACAAATCTACAATTGATAGTTATGACTCTAAGGCCTCTGCAGGTTTTTTATGTTTTTGGATTTTGGGAAAGTGGGTCATGTGTTATGAGTTATGAGTTAACTTTGATTATGAGTCAATCCACAAGATGTCCACTTATTTAATATAATATGATATAGATGTTCAAATGTCCGCTTAAAAGTGACTATGTTAACCACGTTAGCAAAAACTTGATAGAGAACATTTTGACCTTAGTAAAATAAGTTTTAAAAGGTTTGACATTGAAGAATTTGTTGTCCCTAATTTTAGAATTATTTCATGAATATATTTTAAACTTAAATATTTTTATTAAAATTTAAAATTTTAATTATAAAGATTTAAAAATTATAATATATTTATTGAAATTAATTTTATTTAACAAATAAAATTTTGCAATCTTTACTTATTTAATTATTCATTTTTAATAAAATATAATAAATTTTAATTAATATTTGTTAATAAATAATATAAGAAATTAATTAATCAATTTGTAAAATTAAATTATCATTAAATTTATTAATTAATCTATTAGTATCAATAATAAAGTATTAATAATTAAGCAAGTTTTATTTTTATTTAAAAATTCAAAACTAAAAATTAATAAACAAAATTAAAAATTACAACAAAGAAAAACGACGGTTGAACCAAATGTTCTTAACATACATTATAAGAGAAAGAGGAGAGAAGAAGTCAATTTTATATTGCAAACAAATGTCAATTTATATCGAATAAGATTACTCGCCTTTAATTATATGTATATGTTTGTAGATTTGTTTACGTATAAGATTGTACACTTATACATATGAATTTTTAAAAAAAAATTAAATAGTTGTAAATGTTTTATAGACGTTGTTGTTGCACAACATAGCAATAGCCATTCATCCATGAAACCTTAAAATCTTCCTTTTTTTGATTTCTTCTTTCCCGTGTTTGGTCTCTCTCTTCCTTGGGACCATCCAAAAGCATTAATCTTGTAGGGGCTCCTCCCCTTGCAGAAGCCTTGTAAAGGCCGAAGTGTGTTAAAATGGAAAAAGGGGGGAACTTCGGGGGGCTGAAGGCCGAAGTGTGTTAAAATGGAAAAAAAGGGGGGAACTTCGAGGTTTGAAAGAATATAATATTTTCCTGTATTGTCCAGAGAAAGTTTAGTACTGAATGATGCACATCTGAAAAAAAAGAAATGACCAAAGGAGAGCATATAACCTATGGAGAAAGATGGTGCTTCACAGCCTACTGGAGCGTGGAAAACAAAGGTTTTTTCCCACTATAAAAAAGGAGCTCTTAAACACTATCACAATGTTTTTAAGGACGGTATCACCTGCCCCTCGATTGAGATGTTAAAAGTTAGTGCACAAGTTTGGTCATCTGCTCTCATAGGATTCTTTTGGAGCAAGAGGTTAGCATTCCCTGTGGTTAACGCTTGGGTCAAAGCAAGATGGGCAAATAAGGGATTAAAGCGGGAAATGCTTTGAGAAGATGAGCCTTTCCTCTTTAAATTTGTTGATGAACATGGTCTGAATGATATCCTTGAACAAGGGCCCATGGCATATAGGGACCAACCCTTGTTCTTCCAACAATAGCGACCTGGAATGGAAGTGGATAGAGGAACTGTAGACACATTCCCTATATGGTTACATTTCCACATTCTGCCTTTGGAATTGTGGATAATAAAGGGTCTAAGTTACCTTGAAAGTTTGCTAGGCAAACCAATAAGTATGGACACACAAACTACAACCATGGAGCGAATTGGTTATGCCAAACTGTGCATGGAGATCCAGAGAAATACTACATTTCTAGACAGTATGCTTGTAATATAACTAGGAGAGAATAGTGAAATGATGAAGAAGATTATTCCATTATCTTTCCCTTGGAAGCCAAATTATAAAAAGAAATGCCAGGCCACTGGTAAAACTTTTCAAATAAGATGGCATGAAGAACTGATGGATAATGGAAACTTAAGAAAGCAGATAGTTGGGGTGATAGGTCAGTAAGAGGAAACTAGTGTAGTTGATGTAGATCAAATTAAATCTCTTGAAGAGCAAACTATACCAAATAGGTAGACAATATTTAGAGTCAATTTGAATCAAGCTCCCTCACGTTTAGTGGTATGCCTGTTGAACAGAAAAATGACAAAGATATCCAAGCCTCGGTAGTAGGGAGAGTTAATAATGCAAAAGGGGATATTGTAGCATTACATCAGATGTAGAATACAAAAATAGCAGAAGAACCAACTAGTAGTCAGGATGAGTTTCAGGTAGTTAATAATCAAACTGAAACAACTAAGAGAAGGTATGCTAGGAAAAAAAGGGAAGAACAAAGGCAAAGGGGCATAGTCCTTAGAATTTCTATCTTAGTGTGTAATACTAGGGGCTCAATGACCCCTCTAAAAAGGTCTTTGGTAAGGGTAGAAATCAAAGAGAAGCAACCTATGCTAGTGGATTGCTAGAAACTATGATAAAAGACCTTCTTTTGTTTCAAAACCAGAATATTTTGGGAACCCATTGGAGGATTATTTCTAATCATAGTTCATGCTTTAATGGAATAATTATTTTCTTTTATAATTCAGACCTATTAGATGTCCATAAACAGGAAGAGAGTGAACATCATTTGCACTTGATTTGTCAATATAGAGGTCTGTCTCCTAAGTTTGATCTCAGTTTGATTTGCCTTGCTAATTTTGCATTTCAAAAAAGAACTATATGGCAAAATCTAAGTATACTACACAACTTCATTTAAAAACCATGGCTTATGGTAGGAGACTTCAACTATATACTAAGTTCCAAGGAGGTTGAAGGCAGGAAGTTCACACTAGTTAACACTAGTGAACTCACTCAATTTCTCTATGAAGTGGACCTAATGGATCTAAGTTCTACTGGGAGATTTTTTACATGGTCTAACAACCAACAAGGAATTATGCACATACGTAAAAAAACTTGACAAAAGTCTTGTGAATCCTAAATGGCTTAACACTTTTCCTTAATCTTCTGTACGCTTTAGGGAAAACTTAATCTCAGACCATTCCTATATATTAATACAACGAATGTCTAAAAATAGAAGACCTAAATCCCCATTTTGATTTTTAATGGGGTAACTTAGTTTGATGGCTTCATGGATCTTGTTAAAAGTTGTTGGATGCAAGAGGTGTTAGGTTACAAAGTATACCAAGTGATGAACAAATTAAGGAGGGTCAAAGCTGCTACCAAAAATTTTATTTGAATCAGATCCCCAAATATGAAAACACTCAAGTAGAAAGTGCAGCAAATGCAAGCAAAATGTTATAACTATCCCCATGACACAAAATTGAGAGTAAGAGAAATGAAAGTGCTTCAAATTTGTCAACAGGCAATGCAACTACACAACTCCATCTTAAACAAAAAGCCAGAATGAAATGGCTTAAGGATTGTGATTCAAATACAAAATAATTTCATTCAACAATAATGGCCAGATGAAATTTAAATAGAATAGTAAGTTTGTAGGATAGTCAAGGTAATTTACAGTCTGAATAGGGAGTGTTGCTAGATCTAGCTAGGAATTTCTTCACTCGATTGATGAGGCTTGCTACGGTTGATCGACCCATGGAGCATATGAAAATAATTCTTTTAGGGTCTCTAAAGTAGGAACTTAAGGAGGCACTCATCTCTCCATTCACTGGGATAGAAGTCAAAAAGATAGTATTTGGTTTACACCCTTCAAAAGCTCCAGGCCTGGATGGTTTCTTAGCTTAGTTCTTTCAATTTAAATGGGACATTATAGGTCATCTCTTTACTGAAGTTGTATTGGAATTCTTCTCTTCAATTAAAATGCTTCAAGAAGTCAATATCACTTTTATTTGTCTAATTTCAAAGAAGAAACCTCCTCAGACTATGGGAGATTTTAGGCCAATCTCTTGTTGCAACATACTTTACAAAGTGATTGCAAAACTTTTGGCTGATAGACTGAAAATGGTACTTAGTGACAATATAGAAGTTAAAGGTGATTTCATCCCAAGGCGTAACATCGGAGATAATATCCTACTTTTACAAGAACTACTAAAAGATTACTCATTTAGGAAACACTTTAGAAGTTGCATGTCGAAAATTGATTTATTTAAAGCCTATGACACAATAGATTGGACTTTTATAAAGACATATCTGGTTGCCTTGGATTTTCTAGAT
Organism: Erythroxylum baracoense; assembly: GCA_025629805.1. Taxonomy (NCBI): domain Eukaryota; kingdom Viridiplantae; phylum Streptophyta; class Magnoliopsida; order Malpighiales; family Erythroxylaceae; genus Erythroxylum; species Erythroxylum baracoense. The sequence continues at coordinate 26,557,302 of JAOTAY010000191.1, read as the reverse complement.
ATCTTTTTGAAATAGATTATGGAATGTCTTTAATCTTCTTCCTTGAGTGTCCTAGTTAATGGAATCCCTTCCAAGCCTTTCAAGAATGGAAAGGGGTATTTGACA
>JAOTAY010000191.1:26505914-26540595 GCA_025629805.1 Erythroxylum baracoense | reverse complement strand
ATATGAGATATTTGATTTTATTAAAATTAAATTAATTAGAATTAGAATTTGATTTTAATTATAATTATAATTAAAGAATTTAATTTTAATGAAAATTAAAATCTAAATGATTTTTCTATTAATAAGAAGAATATTTAGAAGTTAGCACTTCTGATCTTCTTCTCAAAAGAGTCTTGAGAAATTGCTTAGTAGATATCATCAGAGACTAGATGTTTGAATAGCTTGTCTTGACAAATAGAAAAAGTTTCAAAGAATTGAACACGAACAAGGTATAATTTTTTATTCATATTTATATTTTATTCAAGTTTATTCAATTATCGGGATCCACTCAGAATCTGTTAAAAATTTTTGTTTTCCTATTATGCCTATGATTTGATCATAGGTAGATTCTAATAGTGGTATCAGAACCTACTTTAATTGTTTATATTGAATTAGAGGCTTAATTGTTGTTGACGTTGCTAAAAATTTAAGGTTTAAAGATTTTGACTATGTTTATGCTACTGTATTGTGACTGTTCTTGTTTGTTCTGAATTTTAATTAATTCACAAGAATGAGGTTTATGCGTTTTGAGGCATCCTGTTTTTGTGCTCTGGACTGTTCTTGTTTGTTCTGAATTTTAATTAATTCACAAGAATGAGGTTTATGCGTTCTGAGGCATCTTGTTTTTGTACTCTGGAAACTTGCTTACGCATTATTTGAAAACCTTCTGTGTTTTCTACCTCTATTTTGTTTCTGGAAAATGTTTCCACAATTGTTTTTATTTTTCTTGTGGAATATTGTAGAATGCTCATATATGAATTGTTCAAAATATGCGTATATTCTACCCTCTGAAACTTATTTCTACGTCCTACCATTAGTGTCTAATTTTATGCTTGTGAGATTGCATTTGATGCCCAAATATGCATATTATAAAGCAAATTGTTTTGCATCTGCCTTGTTTTGTGTCTGTTCACGCGTGTTCCCTATTTCTACTACTGTGTTTGTCTATCCTTGTGATTTACTGCCTAGTTTTGCATCTATTTTATTGGGTTTTGTGATTAAACTCACTAGTGGCCTGAAAGCCACCGGTGGAGTGTCTCATTTCGCCACTGGTGATGGTTAAATGGCAACGCCGCCACTGGTAAGATCACGATGGGCGATTAAATGCCCATCGATGACGTAGCAGATGAAGCGATAGGAAGCGACGATGGAGACTAGTCGGCGGCGGGGAGGTGGCGGTGAGGAGAAAAATAGAGAAGCAGTTTGAAAACCATCGGTTGGAGTCCTGACGGTTGTAAACTCGGCAGTTGGAGCGACGTGGGTTGGAGAATCGTGAATGTTACCAAACAGGTCATGGAAATGTGGGAAGCAGTTGGAAGACAGTGGGAGACGATGGGCGCATGTGCGACACGCGCCCACCCTCCCTTGGAAGTTGGAACACGTCTGTAGCAGACATAACTGGCGCGTGCAATACTCACTGTTGACTCATTGTCCAGACAGTGTCCCCTCCATTTTTAATGAATTTTAATATCTTAAAGACCTTAATTTCAATTAAATTAATTTAATAGAGATTAAATTAGTTTATAATCCTAATAAAATTGAAACGGTATTTTTCAAGTTTTTGAAAATTGTTTTCAAAGGGAATTTTTATTAGGAAAGGTTTTAGAATTTAGTTTAATTTTTCAAGAGTTAAATTATTAAATTAAATTAGTTATCAAATCAATAATTAGAATTAAGCAAAGGTTTTGAATAATTTCTTTCATAATTAGATTATGTTTGAAATTATAAATATAATGAGATTATATTATTTTCATGAGGTCTAAAATTTTTGAAATTTTAAATCTCTCAATTAAATATTAAGTACACGTTAGGAACGTGATAGTTGCCTTCCATTATTTAAGAATAAAATCATAATTCTATTTATTGCTTGGCTTGTTGAGTAAACTCAAGGTCATTTTAACCCGGATATGTTTTATCTTAAATTAATGGGTCATACTTAACTAAATTTGTACAATTTGGATGAGTAAACTCATAATCATATGGATTTAAAGGCAGGGTTAAAAATAATATATATGATATATTTTGGCAAAGAATTGTCACGTAACAGATCTAGGAGTCACATGAGATGTGATTGATAAAGTCGCTATCTACCTAGTTTAATCTTAGTTAGTTTGTTAACCAAACTCAAGATCAATTTTTTTTAAGTAGGATCCTAGCCTATTAAGAAATTATTTGATAATTTTTTCATTTAATACTGAGGGCTATTGATTTGATTAAAATAGTGGGAGTAATCTAGTAATTTTAAAGTCCTTATTTTATTTGATTTTGGATATAAACTAATACTTGATCTTTTTACATTTTTCGGTTATCAAATCTAAAGATGAGTACCAATATAATGTTGAGGAGCATCATGTATGCCAACAAGCTACTGGATCTAACTTTTTGAACTAGTTTCGAAACTTGAGAATAGTTCTCAGGAAAGAGAAGAAGCTTTACGTTCTTGACACTACTTTGCCACCAGAACCTAGTTCTGATGCAGCTGAAGAAGTTTGGAAGAGTTATTAATGTTATATTGATGACGTTGAGCCAGCTACATGTGTGATATTGGCTAACATGTCTCCTAAGATTCAGAGGCAGCATGAGAACATGAATGCTCCTACTATGATTTTGCATCTCAAGGATTTGTTTGATGCACAAAGTAAGGTGGAGAGATATCAAATCTCCAAGGCGTTGTTTCAATGTAAGATGACAGAAGGATCTTCAGTCAACCTGCATGTGTTGAAGATGATTGGGTATATTGAAAAATTAGCCCAATTAAATTTTGTCATGGACCACGAGTTAAGAGTTGATCTGGTGTTGCAGTCTCTAAGTTTAAGTTTTTCATAATTTTTCATGAACTTTAATATGAACTAGAAGTATATGACATCGCCTGAACTATTGAACATGCTCAAGACTGCGAAAGGGTACCTTAAAAGGAACCCAGTTTTGTACTTGGTGTAGGTTCTTCTAAGAGCAAGAAAAGGGCTCTAAAAAGTATAAGAACAAGAAACAAAAGGCTTCTACTAATGTAGTAAAGGCTAAAGGTGTTAAGAAGAAGAGCAATGACAAGGGTATATGCTTTTACTACGGCGCAACAAACATTAGAAGAAGAACTGCCCATCTTATCTTGCTAGCCTGAAAGATAAGAAGCGTAAGGAAGCTGTCTCTTCAGGTATGTTTAAGATTGATATCAATCTTTCTACTTCTGTTCCACATTCTTGGGTATTAGATATTGGTTGTGGTTCTCACATATTTAATAATATGTTAACTTGGAGTAGATCATTGAAGAAAGGCGAATTGGACCTGCGAGTTGGCAATAGAGCAAGAGTTGCTATATTAGCTATAGGAACTTGTAGCTTAGCTTTACCTTCTAGCCTTATATTAGAACTTGATAATTGTTATTATGTTCCAATTATTACAAGAAACATCACTTCTATTTTTATTTAAATTTGAATAGATTTGTCTTTATTATTAATAATAACAGTTGTTCTTTTATAAAGATGATGTTTATTATGGATCTGGATTACTTGTGAATGATTTGTATGAATTAGATCTAGAAAGGCTAGTTCTTAATATAAATACCAAGAAAAGAAAATTAGGTGACCAAAATCTATCTTATTTATGGCATTTTGGTTCGTTAATATCAATGAAACTAGAATCACAAAGTTACATAAAGAAGGATATTTGAATCCTTTTAATTATGAATCATATGAAACTTGTGTATCTTGTTTATTCAGAAAGATGACCAAACTACCCTTTAGGGACAATGTGCTAATGAGTTACTAGAGTTAATGCATTCAAATGTATGTGAGCCTATGTCCACTATTGCTCGAGGTAGATACTCGTATTTCATTACATTCATAAATGATCAGTCTAGATATGGTTATGTATGCTTAAGGAAACAAAAGTCTTAATCTTTTGAAAAATTCAAGGAATTTATACTTGAGGTTGATAAACAAACTAATACAATTTTTAAAACACATCAAATCGAGGTGATGAATAATTACATCATGAGTTTCTTGGTTACTTAAAAGGGAATGGGATTCCCTCACAATGGACTCCTTTTGCAACTCCACAACATAATGGAGTTTCTAAGAGGAGAAATCGTGCCTTGTTAGATATGGTATGTTCCATTATGATTCATGCAGTCCTTCCTGTCTCCTTCTAGGGACATGCCATTGAAACAGCTACATACCTACTAAACTGAGTTCCATCTAAATCGCTTGACAAGACACCATATGAGATATGGACTAGTAGAAGACCTGTATTGTCACACTTAAAGATTCAAGGATGTGATGCTTATGTGAAGAGAAAAATGCAAATTTGTCAGGTACCTGAAAGAGAGTTTTGGATATCAATTTTACCATCCTGTTGAGAAAAAGGTGTTTGTCTCAAGATATACTATGTTCTTGGAAAGAAAATTTATTCTTAAAGAAAGTATTGGGAGTGAGGTAGAACTTAGTGAAGCTCAAGAGCCACATATTCACATTGAAATAGAACAAGAACCTCAAATTGATACATATGATGTACAACTGAAAGTTGAAGAGACACATAGTCCGCAACGCATTAATAGGATACATCTTCCCCCATTAGATTAGATCTACATATTGAGCAGGGAAAGGATAATTTATCGCTTATACATAATAAGCCTACTAATTTTAAAGAAGTGATGTCTAACATTGATTCTCTAAAATGGCAAGAAGCTATGAGATCTTAAATGAAATCCATGTACACTAACCAAGTATGGACTTTGGTGGATGCACCTGATGGTATTGTAACTATTGGACGCAAGTGGGTTTTTAAGAGAAGACATGGATGGTAATGTACTTATGTACAAAGCTAAGTTAGTGGCTAAAGGTTACAAAAAAAACAAGGAATTGATTTTGATGAAACCTTTTTTATAGTAACTATGCTAAAATCCATAAGGATATCGTTGGCTATAGCAGCATATTAGATTATAAAGTCTGGCAGATGGATGTCAAAACAATATTTCTCAATGAAAATTTGTAGAAGGATGTGTATACGATACAACCTGAAGGTTTTGAATCCAAAAAAATTCCTAATCAAGTATGCAAGTTGAAAAAGTCCATTTATGGACTTAAGCAAGTGCCATGGAGTTGGAACATCCGTTTTGATGAAACAATCAAAGAGTTTGATATTATCAAAAAAGTGGATTAACCATGTGTCTATAAGAAGGTCAATAGGAATGCAGTTGTTTTCTTAGTTCTATATATGGATGATGTAATATTCGGTTTCTGAAACATACTTAGGGTTAGAACCCTAGATCATTGAAAATAAATAATTGCATTGAGAGCATTTCATTCACATCCATATCATTAACATACACATATGACTTATAATTTGTACACATTACAAAGATAACATATGCATTCAATTGATATATTCCGGGGTATAAAAGATTTAAAAATGAACATGATATAAATTGTGAATTGTTATATCTTGAATTTTGGTTTGATTGGATTCCAATTAGTCTTTTGGAATTAATTGTTATTAATTAGAAGAGTGATGTATTAATATGTACATTTGGACTAGGAAAAATGCAAGTGATAAGATAAGTTGATACATGAAAAATTAGGATGACTAAGTCTATAATTAAGTGACATTTGGCATAATTAAAGGACTGAAAAATGGATTAGTAATTAAATGACAAAGGGACCAATTATTGTGTGACATGTGGACAAATTATTAGGCGACATATGGTAGCTTAAGGAGTGGATTAATGGCTGCATAATCAGTAGAATGGCTTACATGCCATGTGACAAATGTTAAGGTCAAATGTAGACACCTAGCATGTTAATGAAGCAAGTTTCTGTAGCAAAGTTTCTGCTATTTTCTTCTTTGTTACACCACCGAAATTGCTCCTCTCTTCTCTCTAAATTGTAGTTTAACCTTAGCTAAACTTCTAAACCAAAACCATATATATATCCTTCACAAAATAGCCAAGAAACCTGTTTAAAGTGATCTTCATCTTATTGCCAAAAATCAACTTATTTTCATCTTGAGTTTGTGATGAATCATACATGAATGGAGGGCCAGTTTAATCTGAAGTTTTGAGCTAGAATTGGAAGCCTAATAGGTAAGTAGAAATCTAATTCTTATGGCATGTTTAATAGAATTAGAATGATGATTGAATTGGAATAAAATGTATATGGTGATAATGATGTTATGTGCTGGAATATATTGGATAAACTTAGATTTTTTCTAGTTGTTCTTGGTGTGTGAAAACCATAGATTATATAGGATATTATATGGATGAATTAGAATAGAATTTGATGTGTAAATAAGGTCAATTCATGATAAAGAAAGATGTTAATAAGTGATCTTGAAATGGAGACGTATGTGTATGTATAAGAAGTGATTGTTAATGAAAAAAGGACCTTAGTGTAACCAAGATGAAGCTAAATGATTATGTAAAGAAGTAGGTTTAAATTCTGGAAAATTTAAGTGTTTGGTATGTGTCTAAGTTTGATACATTCGTGCAGAATTGGAGGAAACAATGTAGTGCACAATCTTAGCCTTAAGTGCACGATATTGGCCTGATTATTTGGGTTATGTCATGATCGTGGCATAGTCCCCATGATCGTGGCCTGTGGCATAAGCTTTTGTCACGATCGTGGGCTAGCTTAAAGAGTGAAATGTTTTCTTTTAAGTGTTGATTGAAATAAATAATGCTAAGGTACTTTCTTGTAGTGTATTTAGACTTAACTGAGGCTTTGAGGTTGAATAAGTAATTAAATATTTTGGATAATTTAGGTATAAACCTAAGTGTAAACTAGACATATCTAAGTGATAATGTTTGAATGATCAAGATTTATGATTTAGGGACACATACCTGGGAAAGTCATTAAGCGTGCATTGAACATAATACATATACATACGTGTATGATTGAGTACTGATATGATTGAGCAATTTAGTAATGTGTACAATATGTGTATTGTTTGATTTAGAAGCGTAAATAGAATGACAACATCCAGACATTCCTAGGACGTTAAGGCAATATCTATCTGAAGCGTACTGTGAGTTAACCTAGATGTTATCTCACTATGTCTGAATTGTTTCTATTTCAATTTCTGTTATTAAACTGTTATTGCTATGATTGTGATAATTCTAGACGCTGATTAGTCTAAGGAGATTGATAATTGAGAATGTATTAGGAGTGTTTCTTAATTGAATGTGATTATGAAAAGTGTATTCTCAAAGAAAAGTTGAATGTCAGACTTATATCCGATAAATATGAAAAGTGACTATGTCTGAAATGAATGAAAGCTTTTGAATGTGTGATACATAAATTCATGCATTTCATTACATGATATGCATGATCAGATAAAAGGGTTATAATCGAATTAGCCAGTCTGAAAAGAGCTTAAAGCTTAGAAATGCGCATAAAAAGCCACAGGCTTGGTGATTAAAGAGCTCGATATCCACTATAGGTAAGGGACAGAATGTGAAATGAGCCCGATATCCATAAGGAGTACAAGAAATTAAATAGGCACTCAGTCACAACAAAATAAAAATGACTGTGGAGCGACATTTGCATGTGCATTTGAAATTATATTTTCAAATGTACTATATGAATGATTATAAACAATCCTTGAGTTATGATGATATGCCATGTATGTTTACATTTGATAATATGATTTTTTGAGAAAGAGGATTGAATTATTCTAAAGAGATTATATGAAATGAGTGGAAATCTTGATATATTATTGAGAAGAGATATATTGTGAATTTCATTTGTGTTTGAGATGTTGTGTTCTGTTATGAGTGAGCACATCGATGATGGATCGCTCACTGAATTCGCAAAACTCACCAAAATTGTAACATTGATTTTCAAGTACGAGAGAGAAGACTTAGTTTCTAAAACATTCTAAAAGGAGTCTTATACTTGCATTTTGGACTCAAGAAATGGCTCAAAGGTCTGGTCACTAAGGAGTTAAATAGAATGTTTTTGTTTAGTTTCTCATTCCATGTAGAATATGTTGTAAAGAGCATTATTCTCTCATATGCTTTTGATATAGAGTGTCTATGGAATACGTAGTAAAAAGTGGCATTGTAAATTATGTTTTATAAATGGAATGAGGAAAAGATCTTTAGTATACTTGTGATTCATTTGTGATGCCATATTAAGTGATTATGATTGCTCTAACATGCCATTGTCATAGGGTATGTTCTTAAACATCCTCTGGAAGTTCGGGTACGTACTCTATGATTGTGGGATGTTACATTTTTTGTATTAGAGCATGGTTTGACATCCATAGGGACATAAAGAGCATTTAGACATGATGTATAGTAAGAGACTTATATAATGATCACACTTATTGTTTGATATAGGTTATCCACTATAGGTGATCAAATTGGAGAATCAGGTGACCTAGAGTCTGTAGGAGCCAATAGAGAGTCTCCAGTACCTGAGTTTGATCAAATGCCTCTGATAATTCCTAAGAGGAAGGAGAGGAGATATGATAAGCTTAGAAAGCAATGGGCTGTGGACTTCTACAGAAGTACAAAACCTGCTGAGGCTGAAGGATGGTTAAAGAGGATAGAAAGAGTGTTCGAACAGATGGACTGTGAATCAGATGAGAAGTTTGACTATGCAATCTCACTACTGCAAGGTCCAGCTTACCAGTGGTGGAAGACTATTCCAGGAAGTACCACCAGACCTTATGGTTTAAAGTAGGAAGACTTTCTGAAGGTATTCAAGGAGAATTATATGTCGAAGATCTACCTAGATAGGAAAATGAAAGAGTTCCTAGATCTAAAACAAGGTAGTCTCACAATGGCTGAGAGATAAGATTTAATAAGTTGATGGGGTATGTGACTGCATTGATTCCTACTAAGGAGGACAAGTGTAGATAGTTTGAAGATGGGTTGAATATGGAGATTAGGATGAGGTTAGCTATTACAAAACTGAGCAATTTTATCGAGTTAAGAGATGCCTCGATCCAAATAGAACAATCTTTAAAAGATGGGCAAGGAGAATATAAATAGGAGTCTAAAATGAAGAGGCAGAGTGAATCCCAAGTTAGTTCTGGTAGAAGGTTTAGTAAACGCTATAATAGATCGTTCTGATCTCATAATAGATTAAGACAGTCGGGATATAGACCAAGGGGCGGTTTTATACAAGCTGGTACTGGTAGAGGTACAGCATCTGGGTATATGCAACAGATGCCTAACTGTGAACACTGTGGGAAGAAACATAATGGGGAATGTTGGAAGTTATCAGAAGCTTGTTTTCGTTGTAGCTCTTTCAAGTACCAGATTAGAGATTGTCCTGAGACTTTGGGACCACAGTCTAGAGTAAGAGGAGGATCAATGACTGAGATGACTGTCTAATAGAGTAGAGCCAGTGGAGCACGTCAAAGAGGTAGAAGTAGAGGTAGAGCACATTCAACAGGGCCTAGTGTTAGGACTGAGGGTCAGAGTAATCAACCACAGTCTTAGGCCAAGATATATGCTATCACCAGACAAGAGGCACAAAACACCCCAGATGTGGTAGCAGGTGTGTTGAATGTCTTTAATTTTGAAGCATTTGCATTAGTAGATCCTGGATCTACACATTCATTCATCACACCACATCTGGCATCTAGACAGTATTGTGAGAGAGGGATTTTGAAATATGTCGTAGAGGTAAGTACACTGGTAGTTAGTACTACAGTGATTAGAGAGGTTTGTAAAGGGTGTATTTTTCGGATTGATCAGGCGGAGTTAAAAGTTGTTCTGATAGTATTGCAGTTAAAAGAGATAGACCTCAGTTTAGGTATGGACTAGCTTACTACACATAGGGCAGTGATAAATTGCTATACTAAGGAATTCATTCCTGAATCCCCTAATCAGCTGAAAGTAATATTTCGAGGAGTTAGTCAAGTAGTGCCAGTCAGATTGGTTTCCTCAATGAATGCTTTAAGATTGATTCGAGGTGGATGTGAGGCTTATTTAACCTATGTAACTGATACTTGGGATGAACAGACCATTCAGAATATTCCTATTTTTAGGAATTTTCTAGATGTGTTTCCAACTAAATTATCGAGTTTACCTTGAGAAAGGGAAGCAGAGTTTATCATTGACCTTGCTCCAAGTACCGCTCCTATATCTATTCCTTCATATAGGATGGCACCTGTAGAACTGAAGAAACTTTAGGCACAATTGTAGGAGTTGTTGGAAAAGGGTTTTATTAGACCAAGTGTGTCACCTTGGGGAGCCCCAGTCTTATTTATAAAGAAGAAGGATGGAACTTTGAGGTTATGTATTGGCTATAGACAATTGAATCGAGTGACAGTTAAGAATAAGTATCCTTTGCTAAAGATAGATGATTTGTTTGATCAGTTACAGGGAGCTCAGGTGTTTACAAAACTAGATTTGAGATCAAGGTACCATCAGTTAAAGATAACCGAAGCTGATGTACCAAAGAGTGCATTTAGAACAAGATATGGGCACTTTGAGTTTATGGTGATGTCGTTTGGGTTGACAAATACACCAGCTACTTTTATGGCTTTTATGAATAAGGTATTTCAACCTTATTTAGATCATTCTGTCATTGTATTTATTGATGATATTTTTGTGTATTCAAAAAGTATAAAAGAACATTCTGAGCATTTGAGGTTGGTCCTACAAATAATGAGAGAGAAGCAATTGTATATCAAGTTCAGTAAGTGTGAATTTTGGCTTAATCAAATAGTATTCTTGTGAATTTTGGCTTAATCAAGTAGTATTCTTGGGTCATATTATATCTGAACAAGGCATACAGGTAGACTCAAAGGAAATTGAGGCAGTGATGTAGTGGGAAGCTCTGAGAAATGTGTCTGAGATTTAGAGTTTTCTTGGACTAGTAGGATATTACAGAAGATTTATCGAGGGGTTTTCACTGATCTCAGCCCCTTTGTCAAAACTTTTAAGAAAGAATATACCTTTCAAATGAACTGATGAATGTCAAAGGAGTTTTAAGGAAATAAAACATCAATTAACTACAACACCGGTGTTAGCTATTCCCTTTAGATTAAAAGGTTATGTGGTGTATAGTGATCCTTCACACTAGGGAATAGGATGTGTACTAATACATTATGGTAGAGTAATTGCATATGCAACGAGACAGTTAAGGTCTCATGAATTCAATTACGTTATTCATGATTTAGAGCTTGCTGCAGTAGTGTTTGCCCTAAAATTTTAGAGACATTATCTGTATGGAGAGACATTTCAAATATTCACTGATTATAAAAGTTTGAGGTATTTGTTGAGTTAGAAGGAGCTGAATATGATACAAAGGTAGTGGATTGAATTGCTGAGAGACTATGATTGCACAATTGAGTATCATCCTGGTAAAGCTAATATAGTAGCTGATGCATTAAGTAGAAAATCCAATAGCAGTGTGGCATAAATTTAGACATCGAGGTTACCAAATCTAGTGCATTGGAGACCATTGAATGTTGAATTGAATCTAGGCATAATGAAGTGTTGTTAGCTACATTGAAGCTTAGACCGATGTTACATGAGAGGATTAGAAAGGTACAAAGCAAGGATCCTAAATTTATGAAGCTTATTGAGAAGTTGAACAAAAATCCAAATTAAATTGAGAGATGAGACACTGTGGTTAAAGTAGAGATTATGTGTACCTGATATGGATGACTTGAGAAAAGAGATTCTGAAGGAAGCACATGTAGCAATTTATGTTATGCATCCTGGTACTACCAAGATGTATAATACACTAAAATAGTATTTTTGGTGGCCAGGGATGAAGAAAAAAGTGGCAGAATATATGGCTAAGTGTTTAACTTGCTAATAGATAAAGGTAGAGCGTCAAGCTCCAGTTAGTAAATTACAATCATTGCCTATTCCAGAGTGGAAATAGGAGAGAATCACTATGGATTTTATTGCAGGTTTGCCGAAGACTCCGAGACAACATGATGCTATATGGGTCGTTGTTGATAGATTAACTAAGTCAGCTCATTTCTTACCAGTGAGGGAAAACAATACACCGGATCAATTAGCTTGAAGATATGTGCATGGGATGCCAGTGTCCATTATGTTGGACAGGGATCCTAGATTTACTTCGAGATTTTGGAGAAGTTTACATACAGCTTTGGGTACGAAGTTGAACTTTAGTACAACATTTCATCCTCAGACAGACGAACAGAGTGAGAGGACGATTAAGACTATTGAGGATATGCTCAAAGCTTGTGTTTTGGAGTTCCAAGGAGCATGGAATCAGTATGTAGCTCTGATTGAATTTGCTTACAATAATCATTATCACAGTAGTATTGGAATGGCACCATATGAGGCGTTATATAACAGAAAGTGTCGTTTGCCTCTGTATTGGGATGAAGAGGGTCTAAGAATTGTTGAAGGCCCAAAACTGATTCAAAATATTGTTGATAAAGTGAGATTGATCGATATTAAAATTAAAGCAGCACAAGACAGACAAAGGAGTTATATGGATCAACATCGGAGAGATATGGAGTAGCCAGTGGGAGATAAAGTGTTTTTGAGAGCATAACCTTGGCGAGGAGTGCTAAGGTTCAGTAAAAAGGGTAAGCTAAGCCCTAAATACATTGGTCCATATGAGATTATTGAGAGAGTTGGACCATTGGCTTATAAGTTAGCACTACCTACTGAAATGACTCAGACTCACAATGTGTTTCATGTCAGTATGCTCAGAAAATATCAACTGATCTGACATATACATTACTAACACAAGAAGTTAAAATTGCAAGTAATCTGAGTTATGTTGAGGAATCGATTAAGATAGTAGGCTATCAGATGAAGAAATTGAGAAACCAAGTGGTTTTATTGGTTAAAGTCCTTTGGAGGAATCATTCGAGTGAAGAAGCTACATGGGAAACAGAGCAGAACATGAGAAAAAAATACCTGACCTATTTGATCAATCAGGTTAGAATTTCGAAGATGACATTTCTTAAGGGGGAGAATTGTAATATTCGATTTTTGTAACATACTTAGGGTTAGAACCCTAGATCATTGAAAATGAATAATTGTATTGAGAGCATTTCATTCACATGCATATCATTAGCATACACACATGACTTATAATTTGTACACATTACAAGGATAGAATATGCACTCAATTGACATATTCCGGGGTATGAAAGATTTAAAAATGAACATAATATGAATTGTGAATTGTTATGTCTTGAATTTTGGTTTGATTAGATTCCAAATAGTAATTTGGAACTAACTGTTATTAATTGGAAGAGTGATGAACTAATATGTACAGTTGGACTAGAAAAAATGCCAAGTGGTAAGATAAGTTGAGACATGAAAAATTAGGATGACAATGACATTTGGCATAGTTAAATGAGTGATAAATGGACCAGTAATTAAATGACAAATTGACCAATTATTGAGTGACATATCGAAAAATTATTAGGAGACATATGGCAGCTTAAGGAGTGGATTAATGGCAGCATAATCAGTAGGCAAATGGCTTACATTCTATGTGACAAAGGTTAAGGTCAAATGAAGACAACTAGCATGTTAATGAAGCAAGTTTCTGCAGCAAAGTTTCTACTATTTTCTTCTTTGTTTCACCATCGAAATTGCCCCTCTCTTCTCTCTAAATTGTAGTTTAACCCTAGCTAAATTTCTCCACTAAAACCATATGTACATCCTTAAAAAAATAGCCAAGAAACCTGTTTAAAGTGGTCTTCATCTTGTTGCGAAAAATCAACTTGTTTTCATCTTGAGTTTGTGATGAATCATGTATGAATGGAGGGTTAGTTTAATTTGAAGTTTTTAACTGGAATTGGAAGCCTAATAGTTAAGTAGAAATTTGATTCTTATGACATGTTTAATATAATGAAAATGATGATTGAATTGGAATGAAATATATATGGTGTTGATGATGTTATGTGCTAGAATATGTTGGATAAACTTGGATGTTTTCTGTTTATTCTTGGTGTGTGAAAACTGTGGATTACATAGATTATTATATGGATGAATTGGACTGGAATTTAATGTGCATAGAAGGTCAATTCATGATAAAGAAAGAAGTTAATATAGTGATCTTGAATTGGAGATGTATGTATATGTATAAGAAGTGATTGTTAACGACAGAAAAAGAGCAAAGTCTATTGGACCTTAGTGTAAATAAGATGAAGCTAGATGATTATGTAATGAAGTAGGTTTAAAGGGCTTGTAATATGGAAAATTAAAGTGTTTGGTATGTGTCTAAGTTTGATACATTGGTACAAAATTGGGGGAAACAATGTAGTGCACGATCGTGGCTTTATGTGTACGATTGTGGCCTGATTATTTAGGTTCTGTGACGATTGTGACATAGTCCCCATGATCTTGGCCTATTGCACAAACTTTTGTCACTATCGTGGGAAGGTTCACCACGATCGTGGGCTAGCATAAAGAGTGAAATGTTGTCTTGTAAGTGATGTTTGAAACAACTAATGCTAAGGTACTTTCTTATGGTGCATTTAGACTTAAATGAGGCTTGAAATGAACCTAATTTGAGGTTGAATAAGTGATTAAATGTTTTGGATAATTGAGGTATAAACCTAAGTGTAAACTAGACATATCCAAGTGATAATGTTTGAATGATCAAGACTTATGATTTAGGGTCACATACCCAAAAAAGTCATTGAGCATTCATTAAACATAATACATATACACATGTGTATAATTGAGTACTGATATGATTGAGCAATTTAGTAATTTGTACAGTATGTGTATTGTTTGATTTAGAAGCGCAAATAGAACGATAGCATCCAGACATTGCCAGGATGTTAAGGCAATAGTTATCTGGAGCATACTATGAGTTAACCTAGATGTTATCTCACTATGTCTAAATTGTTTCTGTTTCAATTTCTATTATTAAACTATTATTGCTATGATTGTGATAATTTCGGACACTGATTTGTCTGAGGAAATTGATATTTAGGAATGTATTAGGAGTGTTTCTTAATTGAATGTGGTAATGGAAAGTGTATTCTCAACGAAAAGTTAAATGCCAGACTTATGTCCGATGAAAAGTGACTATGTCTGAAATGAATTAATTCTTTTGAATGTGTGATATGTAAATTCATGCATTTCATTACATGATATGCATGATCAAATAAAGGGGTTGTGACCAGAGTGACCAGTCTGAAAAGAGCTTAAAGCTTATAAATGCACATAAAAAGTCATAGGCTCAGTGACTAATGAGTCCGGTATCCATAGTAGGTACAGGAAAAAATATGAAATGAGCTCAGTATCCACAAGAGGTACGGGACAATAAATAGATGCTCAATCATAACAAAATAAAAATAAATGTGAAGTCACATTTGCATATGCATTTGCAATTATATTTTCAAATGTACTATATGAATGAATATAAACAATCCTTGTTGATATGATGATATGCCATTTATGTGTACATTTGAAAATATGATTATCTGAGAAAGAGAATTGAATTATTCTGAAGAGATTATATATAATGAGTGGAATTCTTGATATATTGATGAGATGAGATATACCGTGAATTTCATTTATGTTTGAGATGTTATGTTCTGTTATGAGTGAGCACATCGATGATGGATCGCTCACTAAGTTCACAAAACTCACCAAAATTGCAACATTGATTTTTAGGTACAAGAGAGGAGACTTAGTTTCTAAGACATTCTGAAAGGAGTCTTATACTTACGTTTTAGACTCAAGAAATGGCTCAAAGGTCTGGTCAGCTGAGACTAAGGAATTAAATAGAATGTTTTTGTTTAGTTTCTCATTCCATGCAAATATGTTGTAAAGTGCGTTAGCCTCTCATATGCTTTTGATACAATGCGTATATGGAATACGTAGTAAAAAGTGACATTGTAAATTATGTTTTATAAATGGAATGAGGAAAAGATATTTAGTATACTTGTGATTTATATGTGATGCCATATTAAGTGATTATGATTGCTCTAACATGCCATTATCATAGGGTATGTTCTTGAACATCCTATGGATGTTCGGGTATGTACTCTATGGTAGTGGGGTGTTACAAATGACATATTGATAATTGGAAACGACATACCGATGCTTCAGTCCATAAAGATTTGGTTATCTAAGAACTTCTCCATGAAGGATATGGGGAGAAGCAGCCTATATTCTGGGAATAAAGATATATAGAGATAGATCAACAAGGTTGCTTGGATTGTCTTAATCCACGTATGTAGATAAAATGCTAAAGAAGTTTAGCATGGAGAATTCCAGGAGGGGATTGTTACCCGTGTCACATAGGATTTCTCTCTTACAAAGTATGTATCCAAAGTGACATCTTAAAGTACTTAAGAAGAACTAAAGATGTTTTCTTGGTCTATGGAGGAGCTGTTTTAACAAGACCAGGCACATTCACTTAGATATCATTAGATAATATCTCCGCCAACTGGTTCATCCGATTCACCAAATTTTGTATATGATCCTTTGTTCCCTGATGCTTCATGACTGATTCCTGAATGAAATCAACCATCATATCTTCTAGTGAAATAGTTAACTCCTTGGCTTTTTTAGATGTATCTTCATTTATATAATTGACTGTTGTCTCTTCTTCACTGTGAGATAGTTGGAAGCTTAAATTATGCTCATCATTTTCGGGTGAAGAAAGTCTCTCATTGAATTCACATTGACTATCTACTCTCTCAGTAACACATTCCATTAACTTATCTGTAATACTTTCATATCACTGCTCTTGTTGTACATATTCAATTTAAGCACAGCCATTCCATCCATATACATAAGGTTACTCCACTTTGAATTATATGTATTCTCGTATGATGGGCCTTGAGGTCAGCTGTACATGTTTGATTGCTCCCATATATATGTCAAAACTTGACATTCATAATTGTAAGAATTAGTCCCACAAATATCACAACACGACATGGACATCGGTTGAGCTTCCAAAAATATTTGAGGAAAAGGTTCCTTCCAATATGGTGATGTTTCATATTGTGAAGACATATCTTGGCTTCCATAATGGTATTGTTCGCTCCATCCATCTGTTATGAGTTATGGCTATAAAGTTAAATCTCAAGTCCTAAAATAAACCACCAACACACTATAAATGTAGATAAGTTCAAAATATAATTAAATGAACCAGCTAAAACTACAATAAGATACAATAATAATAATACAATACAATACAATACAAAAAATAATGATTAGAGTAATAGCATTAGGATGTTCCTAATATCAAAGTCCCTAGAAATTGTGCCAAAAACTTGATCAACTTTTTCTGAGTTAGTTAATATTGTAACAACCACAAATGCATGACATAGTTGTAGCTAGTACTGGCAACTGTAAGTCGATCCCACGATGATGATGAATACTAGTAATTACCTTTCCCCTATTATCTAGCATAAGGATTGATTTTAGATTTTTAATTAAAAGAAAATAAAACTTAAACAATTAAGATAGAATAGGGAACAATAATAAACACAGAGACAATGGAAATTACTTATAAAACTATCATTATCAAAAATTAGTATCTAGGTTTTGAATCCTTAAAAAACCTTTAACAGATTGATCTTTTATCATGCAATTGTCTTATTGATTTATTGAACCATGGAGACTCCTATAGTATGCTAATCATAATCAGATCATAATAATCATTCAAACCAATTGCATTAATAAAAGAATCAAATCATATCAAATTATTAATATAAGGTTCATCTAACCTAAATACTAATGAAATATTTAGTTACACATTTGTGAATACGAAATCAAATATACATAAATTCTATATCTCTAATGTTATCTTCTATCGAATATTCTTGTAACGTAGAGATTTGATCTTGTATTCCAATGGATATTTCAATGAATTCTTCATGTTTTCCACTTCTATAGATTAAAATCGCCCCTTAAGAATGACCTCCATATCTGGAATTACCTCTTAAAGTCTTCCCCTTCCATTGGCCTCCAAACACATTTTTTATAGCAAAATTTTAGGTTCTAGGACATGTACGGGCTGAAGCATGGGCTTGCATCAAACTGTGCATCACCAAAATCTTTGGAATTAACAAATCTACATGGTCTGAGATAAGTGTATGAGCTTATGCATAACTCTGCATTCCTTCTGTGCTTTGAATCTTCATTTTATGCTATGTTTTTTTTCCAAATTCTTCTCATTTAAGTCCTTAAAGGAAATTGTACTCTATAATCACACTTGGAATGAATTAATTATCAAATATATAATAAAAATATAAAATATCAAGAAAAAATATATCAAATATAGGGTATAAATATGATTAATTATGCATCTGTCACCTCTTTTCGCAATATAAGACTTTATACTAGATAAATTGTTGAGATTATTTTTGAAAATATTTAGGTGTTTTTCTTTAGATACATCAAGCTAAATTTAGAGGTTGAAGAAATGGAGGAAGTTAATGTTCAAAAAGAAAAGGAGGAAGATGTCAAAAAGAAAAGGAAGAGGGAAAAGAATATTATAAAGGTGAGGAGCAAACCATGGAGGATATTAAGGAATTATCGACAACTATCTTTAATATGGAGGGCTCCTACTTCCTTAAAAAATGTACTTCCAGAATCAATCGATGATCCATTGATTTTTATTATTCTTTGTTATTCACTTAAAACAATATTATTTTGAGATTAGAAAGGTTCCAATATAGCATTAGTTTTTTTTGGAAATTAAAGAACAGTATTCCAAAAGAAGGCATGGGCTTAAGAGTACAATGAGTGCATCAAGATCATTCAATCCTAAAAGTATAAACCATTAGTTACAGGATCACTCAATCCATCTTACATAGTTATATAGTACATACAAACCTACTTGTATCTAGTTTAGAAACCCCATTTCAGAATAATTTAATCTGATGTATTAGTTTTGCTTTCAAGTAGTAAGAAGAGCTGCTTAATTTTTTCAAGTTTGGCTTTAGTGAATTTAGCATTCTACTGTTGCTTATGTTTGAATCTCCTACTATTCCTTTCCATTTAAATATTATAAACTATAATAATGAATGCAAGTTTGAGAAGTTCTTTGTCACCTTTCTTCCTCTTTAGTTGTAAGAGTTTTTGTTGCATTTGACTCCAATTATAAAGAGTACAAGTGAATTAGAATTGAAACAACAAATGGTCTCTTATTTTCTAATTTTGTGAGCACAAAACAAATACAATATCCGTAGGGATGGAGCTTTTGATTCTGTCTATAGTGGCTCGTCTTCTTATGAGTGCTCTGTAGGTGATGTATGCAAATTTAAGGCAATTTCCAAGAAACCATATCAGTTTTTGCCAGTTCACTTCTGGTTTAAGTTGTATAAACAATTCCCTTGAAGAATTGTTAGTGAATTTCCCTGAGGAGTGTGCATTCCATATGGTATTGTCTCTCTATCAAAATTAGGCATGTAGTTAGTACAACCTTAGATATCTTATCAAAGCCTCTATATTTAAATTTCCATTATTGATTCATAATCAATTCTTCCACATTAACTCCATGTTTCATCATATTCCTTATATGGAACAAATTAGGGTGCAAGTATAATATCCCCTTAGTAGTCCAATTATCATACCAGATAAATGTATTCTTCCCATTACCTATGATGCTTTTGATGTGAGGTGCTACTTCAGCTCTCATTTCGAGTAAGTTGTGCCAGGTCTAAGAGCCATTGGAACCTATTTAACTTCCTAGAATTTTTCCCCTACAAGTGTTCAGTTTGATTCCACTACACCCATAGATTCTCCTTATCTACTATTAGCTTCCATATTCTTTTTGCAATCAGAACTTTATTTAAAAGGAGAATGGATTTGATTCCTAGACCACTTTTCTCTTTTGGATAGTATAGGCCTCTCTAAGCCACTTTGGCATCAGAATTTTTGTAAGGATCTCTATACCATAGGAAATTCCTTGATAGTTTCTCAATGTCTTTAGCCATCTTCTTGGGTAGAATAAGATGAGAAATCTAGTATTTATAAAGGTTCGGGATGACAATTTTGATGAGTTGAGCTCTACCTGCATAACTTAAATCCTTATTGCACCAGTTTCTAAGCTTCCTCTCCATTTTTTCTAAGGGTGGTCTGCAATACTTATATGAGGGTATTATAGTAGTAGTAATTAGCACTCCAAGATAAGTAAAGGGAGGACTGGAATTTTTCATCTAAATAATATTCTCTAGCTCTTACTTCAAGGGTTTTGATTCCCTAGAGAGTATCAGAATGCTTTTTCCAAAGTTGACTTCTATCCCTGAAAGTCTAGATAATTATTTTATAGAGCTAATTATCAAACTAAATGAGGCTAGCGCTGACTTGCAAAAGAGTAGCAGGTCATTAGCAAATGTAAGATTGAAAAGGTTAAGGTTTCGGCATTTCTTGTGGTACTTAAACCCTGAGTTAGAGCTAATGTTTTTCTTAATTAGTTATATGAGTACTTCCATGCAAATTGTAAACTGGTGAGGAGAAATAGAGGGCCCTATTGTTTAAGTCTCTTTTCCCCTTTGAAAGGAAGGTTAGTTTCTCAATTTTGTAAGTGGGAGTAGTTATGCACCACTATAAAAATTTACCAAAGAGGCCTATAGCTTCCATAGCTAGTATGAGGAAGTTCCAATATGCTAAATCAAAAGCTTTCTTTAAGTCAACTTTTCCATCTTCCTTTCTTATATAACCTTTGAATAAATCCTATGCAATCAGTATGTTGTCTCTCGCACTCTTTCCTTGAATGAATTCCCCTTATGTTTTTAAAGTTAGGGAACTCAGTAAAAGCTTTGTTCATGATACCGACATTTTGGAAATGAGTTTATAGATCTAATTTCAATAGGATATTGGCCTAAACTCCCCCATTTTGCTAGGATTGCTTATTTTTGGAACTAGGAAAATGAAAGTATGGTTGATGGCTTTTAGCATTTTTATTGTCCTAAAGAATTCTTGAATAATTGCAAAGGTTTGGTTCCAAATCCATGTTAAGGTAGTGTTGAAAAAGTGTCCATGTATTCCATCAAGGTGAGGTGCTTTGTTTAAATTTAAGAATTTAAATGCTTCCTCTATATCCATTATGGAGAATTATTTTGTAAAGGCTATAGCTTCCTCAGGTGTAATTATATTCTTCAAGAATGATTGCATTGATAAGCTGGGAAGGGTTATAGCTCTTTTGGAGCTAAGTAAGTTCATGAAGAATTATCTAGCTATGTATTTTACTTCAACTTGACCCCATCTTAGGATCCCTTGATCATCCTCTAGACAATTAATTTTTTTCATGTTCCTTCTTGCTGAGATAGTTTTGAAATAAATCTAGAGCATTTATCCCCTTCTTAAATCCATTGAATTATGGATTTTTGTTTTAGGATAGAATGTTGAGTTGATAGTGCTAGGAGGTAGTCCTTTTGGGCTTTCTTTTCAACTTGTTTTAGCTTCTCATTATATGTATCTAAGTATGCTTCTCTTTCAGCCTTTAGCAAATTGTCCTGAGCAGTCTTGCTTTCCATGTTATGACTAGAGGAGATTTTAGAATACAGGGTTTCTAGATAATACACAACTTTTTAAAGTAATCTCTGGATGTAAATTATTCGATCTTAATGTTCGAATGTAAATTATTTAATTGTGAATGTGTTTTAGAATCATAGTTTATATCCATTTTCAACACATTTAGGAATATAATAGATTACATACAAAGAATGATTGAAGAGAGAAAAAGGTATTTTTAATCAAATTAGACCTGATTGGAAAGCTTAAGATATTTTAAGATTAAATATGAAATATTGAATAAATATGGACCAATATGAGACATTAGATCTTATTTGGGCCTAATTGAAATCCAATTAGAATTAATTTAATTCTAATTAAATTGTAATTGTAATTAAAATTTTATTTTAGTTGATATCCAATTAAAATTAATTTAATTCTAATTAAATTGTAATTGTAATTAAAAGTTTATTTTAATTTGTTAATCGCTTATACAATCACCTAAAATTTGAGCTTTCTATAGAGGAATTCTCCTAATTTTATGCCTAAATTCTTATTGATGATATAGGTTAGCTTTGGAAAACTTAGGAAATAAAATTCTTAACTACCAAAGTGCTAAAGAGTGTTGAAAAATATTTGAGGCAAAGGGATGATTTGAATTGGCCAAGTGAAAAATACAAAATATAAGGAGAAATTGAATTAATGATAGGGTGGGTGTTTTTTTGTTGTTGTCATGATTGTATGGTTTCTTTTTTTCTTGTCACTTTGGTGTCTTTTATAATTCCTCCCAGATGTAACTCCTTCAAATGGTTCTCTTATAACTGCTCAACTTCCAATTATCTTCAATTTTTAGGCAACATCCTAATTAATAGCCTTCCACATGTTCCTTATATTTTTAACCATCCTTCCTTCCACATTTAAGACTTCTTTACCACTTACCATAACCAGGAATCCTCTGGAAAACTGACTTTCAGAACTTTTAGTATTTAGGTTTTTTCACTTTTTGGCCAAAAGGGATGAATTCTTCTTAGGCTATCAACAATTTCCCCTATATATAATATGTTAAATAGACCAAATATATGGTGTTAAATACCTTCTAGCATTCGATAAAACAAGTATATGGCCATTGATCAAATTCTCAAATATGGACCACTGGTTTTGGGAAGTTTAAGAACCAAGGATATTCTGGATAGAAGAAGTAGCCTAGAAATGTTGTTAGGATGCTTTTTGTATAGCCCTTAATTAAACTGAATCCTTAGTTAAGAGGGAACATTAGGTGTAAAGACTATATCAAGATTCCTCTATGTTTAAAACATTTAACTCCCTATCTATTATGAAAGATAAAAGATTTGCCCCATTTAATTTTCAAATTCCTACTGCTCCTTTAAGGGTTGCCCATTTTGTTATAAATTCCTCTTTCTCTACACCATCTCCAATCTTAAACTCTAAAAAACCTTCATCTTTTCTATCAACTTTATTGTTTTTTCTTACTCTTCATCCCAAGTTCCCCCAGAACTTATTGAACTTTTCCTGCACTTTACTTTTCATACATTATGTTTCTTCTTCCTCCTTTTTAACTCTACTGAATTGAATGTTAGAGACATATGTCTTAGACTTCTCTTTATACATTATTAAGAAATTATATCATTTTTCCTAACTTTATTTTTTATGAAAACTATAAAATTTGGGATAGTCTCTATCATAGTTTACCATCCTTCATCAGAATAAGGTAGGAAACTTCTTAAATCCTAAATCCCCTTTTTGAATTTTTCTTCTAATTCTATTCAAATTTTCCTTCTTGTATTATGTTAAGAGGAAATCTACTTTTTCACCATAAGCAAGGATTACCTTTGACTATTGAAATCCCTCCATCCACTGAATCTCCTCACCCATCTCTTTTCTATCTAGGAGAGGTGAGTAAATCAAATTTTCTTTAGATTTTCCTTTATTTCAAACCCTAAAATCTCTAAAGCCATGGCCAAAAACTGTGGAAAAGTAGGTGTCCTTCTTACCATTCTACTTGGAAAAGATAAAGACTTCTCCAGTTAATAGCTCTTTTTAGAAAATTGCTAGACTATCAACCTATTCTTACATCTGATATTTTGAAATTCTAAAGTCCCTCCTGTAATTCCTTTATCTTTTTCCATCGGGCTTACCAACATTCTGCTCAAAGAATTTTTCTTTCTAGTTAGTTTACCTATTGTTGGGGAGGACCTCATATGTTTAGTTGAGGAAACTTTTAGTTTAGATCTTAGTGCCTTTAAAAGTTCTTCTTACTTTAGATTAATTAACTGTTACACTTCTTTTAGGAGTCATATTTCTAAAGAGGATTATACTAACTTTATTTAGGTTATGTTAACTTAAATTTTTTTTGTCTATAAACAACAAACCAATTCTAGAATTTCTACCTTTTTGCAGAGTGATAACCTCTGGTAAATTTTTTTCCTAGGTTCTATTTTATAATCCCTTTATAGGAACCTATAGAGGTGCCTATCCAATCTCTCTCTTCAGAGGCTTAATTTATGCATATGGTTTGTTCAACTTGAGACCATCATCCATTTTCTAGAGCTTAGAGACAAAGAATGCCTTCCTTCTATAGACCCCAAATTCCCAAAATTTCTTGGCCTTTGTCTTTCTATAAGTTTGTATAGCAAATATAATAAGGATAGCTTTAGTTTTCTAATATCTTTGAAGTTTAGGTTGATGGACCAACTCAACTTTTTTAAGAACTTTTCTAAAAGACCTTATTAGTTGAAAATTTTTAAGACTATGGAATCTTCTCATCTAACTGTTTATTGAAAACTCGTTTTTGTTTATACTAACCAAATGGTTTTTGTAGTGGGTGTTGATAATGCTTTAAAACCTGGTCCTTTTATTATGGCCAGTATATCTACCTTATCCTTCAAACTTCCTTAAAAATTCCCCCTATTATCCATCTTTTAGACTATTTAGTGGGAGTCCCCTTCGAATTAGGCACTATTAATGATAAATTCCTTTGGGAAATCTTTGAGCATGATCATATTTTAAAATGTAAAATCTCTACAATAAGTATTGAAGATATAGAAGCCTACCATCTTTAGTAGCAGAGAAGCCACTAAAATTTGGTTCCTTGTTTACATTTTCCCATCCTCAAAGGTACTCGTTCGAGGTAAAGATTATTTAATTTTGATTTCTACCATTAACTTTTTTATTGCAAATTTCAACATTCTAAATGTCGAAGGAAGAGAAGAGAGAAAAACTACTTCTTAGAAATAAGCAATAACAACTGCAATCCCTATCGTTAAAAGGAAATTTGAAGAGAAGTATTTGTTTGCTTCAAGCTCTAAAATGGACAAGACACTAGTTCTCAAGAGATTTGCTAGAAAGTCAACCCATTCAACTAACAAGCTACTTGAAGAAATTAAAATTATTGAACCTGTAATTAAAGACACATTCTTCCACTCCCAAGAATGACATCAATAACGGTATCTAGCTTTTCTTAACTCCCATCATGATTTCATACCTTTTACTTTTCTTTCACAGATGACCTAGCATCAAACCTACTACCTCTTACCCTTTTCCTTTAAACTAGAATCTGGAAGAGATAGAAGTTATCTTAAACCAAAGACTATTAAAGTCACTTTGCTAGAGGTAAAGTAGGAATTCCTTTCATTTTTTAACAAAAATCCTATAAACTCTTGTCAAATTCTTCTATGTGTTGTAGGCTAGAGAAGTTTTGACAACAACATCCTTAGAAGAACTATTCAATCTAAGAATCTTAGACACTTGTCCTAACACTCTCTCAAATATTGTGCAATAGTTAGTTCTGAGGAGTTAAGAAGTCTACAAAGCTCACAACGCAATAAGAACTCCAATCTTTGATTGAAATTCAATGTAGCTTCTTCCTAGGCAAAATTTCCTACATTGGTTTTGTAACCCAATCGTCTATTATTGGAGGAATTTTGACTAAAACTACAAGGTTTTATCTTCTTTCTAGAATTCCTATCATGACCAAATTATCTATTCCAAAAAATTAAGCCCTTACAAATATTTTGAATGGAATTTGATACGAAAGAGGTTAAAGGTAAAAACCTCTTGGAAAAAATTCATGACCTAATGAGTGAATTAAAATCTTAAGAGGATCAACCTACAAAGTATGAAAAAGTTATTAAACTTATTAGGGACAAACAAAATACTTTAAAGTAGGACAATAAGTGGTTTAACTCAGAATTCGATGAGGTCAAGTAGATAGTTAAAGAGTTGAGGAAGTCACTAATGATATAAAAGGAAGAAGTCAACCTCTAGAAACCACAAGTTTAATAGGATAAGGAAGATTAAGTTTTTTGTATCAAATAATAAGGAGAGATTCGATCTTTTAACCTAGATTAGCTTTAAACTTATTTATGTTTTACAAACTATTTGTGGCATATTAGTTGGTCTAAATGATTTGAATTTTTATTACTTGGATGATTATTCTGGTTTCCTCATTATTTGACTCGGAGAATGTTACTCTTATTCCATTATTCATAAACTCTCCTATAGAGTACATATACATTTTCAAATATTTTCCATTAACAAAACATTTTTGAGATTTGCCTTCTAAACTAGATAACTAATAGGCATTACCTTTTAAAACCCTATAAATTTGAAACAACCCCTCCCAACTAGGGGACCATTTACCTAACTCTCTGTCTTTCATTTTAGATGACATAATCAAGTTCCATACCGTATCCCCTTCTAGAAATTTCCATTTATGAACTCTTTTACTGTAGAATTTTAACACCTTCTCTTTTTGCAAAATTACGTTATTTAAAGCATGAAGACAAACTTTATATAAATCTTATTCCCATCATTATTGCATTTGAATACTCAGGTGTCTTCAAAGCATTCTACTCAGCTACTGTTAAAGATGTGATCACTACTTCTATAAGGAGCATAACTTTATGACCATAAGTTAGAATGAACAGACTAACTCCTATAGTAGTGCATTTAGAAGTTCAATATAACCTTAAGGTCTCAGATAAAATCCTAAGCTAATCTTTACTACTATAGCATCTTTTCTAGGATTTCAATGACTACTTTATTTGACGCTTTAGCTTATCCATTAGCCAAAGCATAGAAAGAAGTTAAATTCAACAATTGTATGATATAGTTTGCAATAAAATCACTGAATTCTTGGTTAATAAACATAGTTCCCTATTCACTTATTATTAATTATGGAATCCTAAATTGATGAATAATTTTTCCTTAATAAACTACATTATGTCAGTATGTTCAACCTTCTTCAAAGGTTGAGCCATCACCCATTTCGTAAAATAATTCATTGTCAATAAAATAAAATTATGACCATTAGAAGATGGTTTATATATTTTTACCAATAAAATCAATGGTCCACCTATAAATGGCCTTTACTTAATCATATAATGTAACTCAGAGGCAAGAATTTGTTGTATCCTCACACATTTTTGTCATTGTTGATAGCCTTTGGCATATGATATACAATCATTCAATGTTGAAGGCTAATATTAACATGATGTTTTATAAGCCACCTCATCTTTATACTAGATTGACGTGCTCTACATACCCCTTTATAAACTTGTTTCATTACTATCAGTGCTTTTCGAATCTCAAGGTACCTTAAAATAAGTTCATCATTTCCCTATCGAAATAAGACTCCTTTAATCAATACAAAGTTAAATTCTTATAGTTTAAGTCTAAGAGGCACCTTCTTACCAAGGTTCTCCAAAAAGTTCTTAATTTCCTCTTTCCAATTCTGAGTGATTTCTTTATCAATGTAAAAAAAATCCATAGGAAATCCCTCTTCTATAGATAGATGGATGAGATTTTTTTTGTATAACAACATATTTATATACCATCTCCCTAAATATTCTTGACCTATATGTGATTTAAGAAAGTTCATCCCCCCCAACCCAATTTTCTCCTCAAGGAATAAGTTGGAATTCTGCTTGGTTAAAGAATTCTAATAATTGAATATAAATAATATAACAAGGCAACAAAGTCAAACTTAAGCAGTTATATTCTCCTATAACCTATTGTAATACTAGCTAAGAATCTCGCATAATGAGAAGTTCTTTAGCTCTAAGATGTACCAGAAGTTCTAGTATAATTATTAGGCACTCATATTGAGTCTGATTATTAGTGTATAGGAAGTCTATCTTAGAAGGGTCTTTGTTCCACTTGGTGTGATAATAATGATCTGGACACCAACTGGCTTCTCTGTGTTAGAACGATCAAATTTTAATTCCTATGGCTTCTTTTCATAGGTAGTACTAAATGTTATATTCTCGCGAACTTCTATCATCATGTAGCTTGCTAAGAAATAAGTCAATGCTTGACCCTTCACTGACTTCTGAGGATGATAAATCAAGTTAAAGTCTACAAGAGTCATAAGTCATTTTCTAATATTCCTTAAGAAAATTGGTTTATTCAATATGCATTTCATTAAGTTGGTTTGTAAAATCACATAAACTTTATTTTAAAGAAAATAATGTCTTAATTTTGAGTAAGCAAAATATAGGACCAAGTATAGTTTCATAATAGGAACATACTTCTTTTCTTTTGGCATCAGAATTATACTTAAATTAATAGCTTGCTTATGGCTACCTCATTATTATAGGCTAGTAAACACCAAGTAGATTCCTCCATGGTGGAAATGTTTAAGTTTAAAGGTATTCCCTTCTGCAACGAATCAATACTGGATGTTTGGTTAGGTATTCCTTGATCTTATAAAAATGCCATCTAATGCCTTTCTTCCTAATGGAATTCTTAATAATTTTTCATATTCAAGAGATCTAAGAATTCTTTCATGTTACTAGCCAAATTAGCAATGAACCTTCTAACATAGTTTACCTAGCTTAAAAACCTTTGGAGTTTCGTTTTATTTTAAGGTGGTTTTGCTTCAAGAATGGCTTTTTCTTTTCTTTTTTAGTCTAATTCAAACCTTTTATTATGCACCAAGGAACCTAAGAAATTTCCTACTTTTACTCTAAAAAGACACTTCGATGTATTTAACTTCATTGTGCTTTCTCATCCTTTGAAAGGCTTCCTTTAAATTCTAGATATGGTTTGCACTCATTTTTTATTTAACAACAATATCATCTATAAACTTTCAATACACGAGCTTTTAAATCATGGAAGATATCATTCATAACTCTCTGATAAGTGGCTTCTACATTATTTAAGACAAAAGGCATTATAACCCTTCAAATGTATCTATTGATCTAGGACATCTAAAAGTTGTTTTTGAAATATCACCCTCAGCTATAAAAATATAATCATAACTAGAAAACTCTCCATAAAAGAAAATAAGGAATGCCCAGTTGTTGCATCGGTCAAAGAATTTGCAATTAGCATCATATACACATCTTTAGGAGTGGTTATATTTATATCCCCAAAATCAACATAAACTTTTAACTTACCATTATTCTTTACTACAAGTACAACTTTACTAGCCACTTAGTACATATGATTGGTCTAATGAAACCAACCTTACATAACTTTTTAATCTCTTCTTTAATATTTAAATTAACTTCTTTGGATTAATGATGAAATTATGATTTTATAGGAAGTTTGTGTTCTACCATCCTTCTACTTAACCCTAGAACCTCTGTATAGACTTAAGCAAAAAAATCCATGAATTCCTTTAAGAGCTCAACTAATTGCATTCTTATTTTTGGATTAAGATTCCTACTAACAAACACCCTATGAAATTCTCTTACATTACATAAATTTACTTCCTTATGTGGTTCTTGATTTTGGATCCCAAAGTCATCAATCTTTTTAAGAGCAAATTTCAACCCCTACATATCATCCTCTTCTTCTACTTGTAATGCTTCTTCTTTAAAAAATAGCTCGACATTTTCACGCCTTTCTAATTCCTTAAAATTCTTGATGATTTGCTGCATTCAAATTTTGATTTTCACGGTTGCTGCTACCATCACTTCCTTCCGTGAAAATTTGCTCATCTGGTTCCTTTATAATTGGAAACTTCATCGGCCTATTAATAGGAACGATGGTAGCTTTTTACCAACATTATGATTATGTTCTCATCCTTTCTTCATCCTTCCTTTTCAAACACTCTTCATATGATAACTTTTAAACTTGAACTGGCTTCACTTGATCTTCTTGGAATTTTGCCTCCACAATGTTTACCTTAGAATAGAAAAGTCGAGAATCCACCTAGACAATTTCAAACTTATTGCCTTTCCATAAAAGAAAAAGCTAGTGAAGAGATGGAGGAATACAAAAGATAGAATGGATCTAATATCTCCCTAACAAAATTTAATTGAATGGATCTAATATCTCCCCAACAAAATTTAATAAGCAACATATGTCTCACTAATGAAGAAAGTGGTAAAATAAGACTTTCGCTGTATTGCGATGTTCGTAAGAAGAATGTCCCATACTTTGTTAGTCTCATCAATAAACACAGCAATAGATACCTTAATTAGGATCAAGTCTCCATCTTCTTTACCTAAAACTTCCATCATTTTAGTCTACATATTATTCATTGTCGTCCCATTATCAACAAAAACTCTTGAAGATGGTCTACCATTAATAAGGGATTTAATGCACCAAGATCTTATATATTGAGTCATGGTATTAGTTAACTTTTCTAGCACTATATTCTTTAGAACTCTTGCTCCAATAATCAACACAGATATTTTGCATCTCTTTTCTGAGTTAAAGCTTCCACTTTCTTCCCAAGAGTTTTCCTAAAAGAGGTAAAGAGCCTTATGGAAGAAATAACATATGGAAACTAAATAAGAATTTCCCTAAGCGTGAAGAACTTACTAAAGTCTTCATATTGACTTTCAGACCAAGATGACTTCCTATTAAATCTAGGATTGTATTTTTCTTTTATCTTACTCTAACTTTTGTCAGTGACTTGTACACATTCTTTTTTGTTATGTGGGTCAAAAGTATGCTCCTCAGAAGGAGCAATTCATGTAGAGGGTGACTTCTTTGGGGTTGATTTCTCCAATTGTAATGTCTTGCTTCTTCCAAACCTAGTGGCAAATTTCTGCCATTGAAATCTCCTCTTTTGAGTTTTGGTTAATGGTATTGGATTCTCAGGATACCTCACCCACTGCCACTAATGAGATGGTGGCACCTAAGGTGGTACTACAAATCGAGGTTGTATGCTTTAAAAACTTGGAATTTAAGGATCATATCTTTGCCTTTATTTGTCTTACAATCTACATTTTTATGGATTTTGGAAATCTGTTGATTCTCATTCTTAGCACTAGCATTCAAACTATAGTTAGGAATTAAAACACTAGTACATGAATTTGTAGCCAATGCCAATCGATCTTCCACAATCTTTAGCTTCCTCTTGACATCCAAAAGAGACATTGATTAAACTCAGTTGCACTAATAGTTGCAATTGGTGGGAATAGAACTTCATCTTTCAACATAGTTTGATCATATTCAACAAATAGCATAAGTACCTTGTTGATGTGATCTTAAATTATATTTTTGAATCTCCAGCATGTTTTTATTGGTTGACTCCATTTATTATGGTACTTTCAGTTGTCCCTACCTCTAATTTCTTCCTGTTAAGGAATTATATACTCTGGCGGTAAAGTAATGAATTTTTATATTAAAAAAATTCAAAGATTTCCTCTATTTTAGAAGTGTCAAAGTATATAGAATTTAACTAGTGCTTGTATTTTCTTTTTGACTTTAAGAGATTTTTGCTTTAGAAAGGGACAAACACATGTTCTAAAGATATTAACTCCAACCATTGGCAAATCATTTAAATTTGTTTCTATAAAATAAGAACCAACTAAACTCTTTTTTTGATGTCCTTTTTCCATAAGAAACTCTCGTATTTAGATAATTTTACTACCAATTCTTAGAAAACATGATTTTTGATACCTTAAAAAAAATTTTGAAGTTTAATATTAAGGCCCCTTTGAGCTAACTTCACATACTCAGTCTCTGGGTGTGCAACCTGACATCTTCTCATCTTCTTGAATTGAGTAATGAATATATTTCCATTCTCGCTACTTTTCTAATTAATTTTAGACAATTCAGCTATAATAACTTTAAGTTGAGTCCAAAAAATAGAATATGAAATAGTCTCTCCATTCAACCCATAGAAAGATAAAATTCCTGGACAGAAAAGTATACTAGGAGAAAGTTGTGCCTGTTAATAAATTTAGGAACAGTCTAAGCTTGAAATTATTGAAACTTTCATAACTAGCCAATTTACCACACTTAATGGTGAATCTAGCAATTTGTTTGATGGTTGATTTTTCATCTTTCCTAAAAATAAATTGAATTCAAGAATTCTATAGCCAACGGGATAAGGATTCTCTTAGTTAACATGCTTTAGATAAGGCTAGCCAAATTTTGGTAGCCAAGCTGCCTTAAGTCAGGCGTATATAGCTATTGACTAACTTCTCTAATTGCTTTCATATCAACTTGTAGTCTCATTTGAGGAGGTGGAGGAGGAATAATAGCATTATGGTTTATAACCAAAAGGTTTCCCCCTAAGTAGTAATTTTGTCCGTTACCTTCATTTTCAAAGTCAAATTCCTATCTGACAAAAGCTTGAGGCCTGGCAACCTGTTGAATATTTCTAGGATTAATGCACTCAAGTGCAACAAGAACGTCCTCTCTTTTATGAGGTGATAGGTGTAGATTGCATTTTATTTTTATAGGTAATTTGGTGTGTGTTTAGTGATTAATTTAATTGTTTAGTGTGTGTTTAGGTGAAGATTTTTGTTAGTTCATAAATATTTGTGTTTTAAGTGTTTTTGGGTGAGAAAATGTATTTAAGCTTTAATTTTATATATATGAGGTGTCGTGATGAGTTTGTTAGTGTTTTAGGGCACTTGGAGGAGTTTCAGAGGAGGTTCGAAGCAACAACAAAACGATCATGGGGAGTCAGCCACGATCGTGATAGAGAGCAGACAAACTGGCCACGATTGTGCACCAATCACGATCGTGGCCTACATGCAAACAAACACTGGGTCGCTTCCGTATTCGAGTTTTCGAGGGACATTTAAGACATTTCGAACCTAAAAAGACACTAAGGTTACTTTAATTGGAAAAGAATATAAAAGCATTAGGAGGTAACCCTAGAAGGTGTTCTACAATTAGCCTACATTTGAAAACCCTAAATAGAGAGAGAAAGAAAAGAGAGAGAAAAGAAGAAGAGGAAGAATAGGAGGGTTTCAATGTCGAAGCTTCCCAAAATAAGAGATCTCTCGACACCTTTGCTTTCCTTAATCATCCAACCTAAGTTTCATTTCCTTCACATTTCTCTTTTTATTCATTTAATTTGTAAGATTGAGATGGGCGGTCGTGTGGTTATAGATTTCAAGTTGTTAATGATGTTCTAACTTTTCCTTCAAGATTTTGCTTATATTTAATGTTAATTTAGTTGAATTTTGTTTATTTGGTTTAGGTGTTGTGATTGATTAATGTATTTATATATTTTGGTAACAAACCGAAAATGTGAGTCGGATAAAAATGATTAGATCAGGTTAATGAAAGTTAGGTAATATAATTGACCACTTAATCAATCTAATCAGTAATTTCATGAAAATAGATCTCTTGCGAGACCCAATTATTTATTAGAGAGCTTTAGAACTAATTAGAATTATGGGTAATTTGTTCATTGAGAGGTTACAAGTCCATAATTTGGTTAGGTTTCTAATTTATGGAATGGTTATAACTCGAGAGAGAGTAATCAACCCTACAATCGTCTAGAACCAACACCCCATAAACACATAAATGGCTACAATAACATTAATGATAGGTAAAATCTCCTCTCTCGTAACTTGATTAATTTTCTTGACGGATTTCCACTGTTACATTATTTGTTCATTGCTAGTTTGTTTGGTTTAGTTTATTTTTTAGTTTATTATTCGAATTTGATTCTTAAACAAAGCACAGCTTGAATTAAGTAGTACCTAAGCACAATCTCTGTGGGATGATATCCGCTTTTTACTACAAGTAACGACTCGTATACTTGTGATTTTTAATGTAAAAGAAGTAGTTCATTTTTGCAATCAATATGAGGGGCAACATATCTTTCTTCCACTGTAGAAGAAGCTGGAGGTAGACTAGACTCGTCAACTCTCATTGCTTTTGGTGCAGGATGCCCCTCGAGACCTTCAGAGATCTGCCTTGCTAGATAGGGAGAATTCTACTCAATGACATGTACTAGAGTGACAAAAAAATTATCCTCCTTCTTTATCAATATTTTGATTGCTTTAATCATAAAGATTGAGTTGTACTTCAATTCTAGAATCTCACTTGTATAAACAACATTATTTTGTATTGATAGTTACAACGATTTTGAATTCTCTTTAGTTGGAAACCTAATTGAAGGTGATGATGCCTTTTAAATATTTTCAATAATTTGGGACACAAAGCCTTCATTCCCTATGACGGCATGGACATCTTCCTCTAGGGCTGGAGGCACAATAATTTCTTTCCATTCCTCACACTTGGCATAATGGTCCCACCAAGCGAGACAAATTGTTGGTCGCTTATATGATTAACCTAAATTTTGAGTGTGCCAAGAAGGAATTCTCCTAATTTTGTGCCTAACTTCTTATTGACGATATAGGTGGAGTCTAGAAAACTTAGAAAATAAAATTCTAAGCTACCAAAATATAAAGAGTGTTGAAATAATATTTAAACTAAAGAGCTGATTTGATTTAGACAAGGAAAAAATAGAAAAAGAAATTGAAATATTGATAAGGTCTATGTTTTTTCTTGTGTTTTCGTGACTGTCTAACATCCATTCTCTTGTAACTACTGAACTTTCAACTATAGTCAGATTTTGAGCCACATTTTAATTAACTGCCTTTCAATCATTCCTCATGTTTTTAGCCATGCTTCCACCTTCTGAACTTCTTTACCACTTCCCATGTCTAAGAATTCTACCGAAAACTAAGTTTCAAGACTTCTAGTACTTGAGACTTTTCACTTTTGGTCAAATAGGTTGAATTCTTCTCAAACTATCAACTCATTTAAATTATTAAAAAGATCTAACTCTAAAGGAATTAACATTCATTAGCTACTCTTTTTACACCACTTGTAGAGTTCTCTTAATATGTTCATATAGATATTATTAGAGAATGAACATGTATGCGGCTAAGGTGGTTGCAATGAATCAGTTTGAGAAATAGTTTGAAGGAAACTTAAAGAAAAGGATATTACTTGGTCGGGTCGGTCGTGTTGGGCCCGAGCCCAGTCACAGTGACCCACAGGCCGATCGATCCAATCTTCAAAGATCAG
>JAOTAY010000191.1:26481730-26491944 GCA_025629805.1 Erythroxylum baracoense | reverse complement strand
TGGGATTTATAAAGACTTTGGGCTCTCCACCCTCATAAGCTAGCTTTTGGGGTTGGTTCTCCTAAAGTCCTTATCAGACTAACTACAAGAGCTAAGACTAAGAATCTTAAAGAGGCTTTAAATGGGCTAATTCAAGACACACATGCGCAGATCAAGCTCCAAGAAGCATGTCAAAGGCCAAGCACTAGTTAACATAATCCAACATAAGAAGGGAAAAGATTTTGGACTCATATGTCCATGACATTAGGTCTAATTTTGTGGATCATGTCTTATTTAGTATTCTGGTCTTTGCACTTTGCTTTTTATGTTTTATGTTAATACTATATAATGGGGATGTTTCTAATCAATAAAGAAAATTTTGAAATTTCAATTATAAAATATTGAGTCTTGAGTGCTTTTATCCTTTACTATTCATCGAACTTCAGAATTTAACAAAGAATTTGTTTCTTGTGATGGTCAAAAAAACTTTACATTACTTGGTTCTTGATTCTTCATAATCAACAAGTCAATTCATCAAAAATCTGATTTAGCTTTTCTGGTAAGATTTCAATCTTATTCGTGGATTCCCTGGTTTTTATTCTTAGGTGGTTTAACACTACACTCAAATGAATCTTGCAACTAAAATATGTAGTTATCCTTACCATAAGGTCTTGTAAAGCTAAAAATATATCCCTGCTGCTGCCTATTTAAAAAATTATCAAAACATTAGATGTAAGAAACCCTAGCTAAGTTCTTAAAAAAGATACCCCTTTTAACAGATCAGCGCCAAGTATTCTGAAGCATGAACCACATCCATTTAAAAAATGCATCCAAAATTATTTGAATCCATAGGAATTGCCTATAGATATGTGAGAATTAGTGAGGTAATCCTACGCTATCAAATGAGATTTTCGAAGAGCAAACCTTTATTGGGTTTGAAAGAGACATTTTCAAGTTAAAAGGTTGACAGAGATAAACTGGTGCCGCTACTGATGGTACTCTAGCTGTGCAACTTGCTTGTTCTTGAAAACTACTTATTGATCCCCGTAAACTAGCAACCTGTCAATGACATAGATGTAAAATATACAGAGCTAAAGCAGATTATAGACAAAATATTATAACACAAGGACACCTGGAGACCATGCTCTTTCCCCCAACGAGGTTAAGAAAAATAGCAGTTCTGAATACCACAAAATTGCATCAAGGGTTGCATAATTGTCACATCAAGTTTGCACTTACAATACCAAGGACACTCTCAAAGGATGTAATTAGTATAGCATACCGCATCCAAATCCACTTCAGCAACCACAACCTCAACATCCTTCAACGAAAACTGTGAACCTTGAGCAACCACCTCCCCATTTACTAAAATGCAAGAGCATCCATCTACATAAAAGAAAAAATGAAGGGCCATACTTATACCAGTATTACCACCATAACATACAGAAACTGTGCAAATGACACTGAAGAATCAATTGGGAAACATGAAAATTTTAGTTACGAGACTGCTACAAGATATTAATCATAAACAAAAGCACCAGCATTCAGTTTAAATATGCTTAGCCACAGAAGAAATTGGCTACCATAATAAAGACGACCACCATCACACCCTTGGTGATTACTGTACATGTAAACCCCTCCACGAGCATGTGTGGCACCTATAAAAGCTCGAAGACGGAGATCAAGCTTTCTCAACTGATGGTGGCTTCCGCTTGCATTTAGAAAGACTTCCACTCCATTAACAGCAAGTTCGGCATGAGGAGGGTTTGAAGTGAAAAGTTCTTCACAAACTTCAGCAGCAATTGCCCTAAATAAGGATAAAACGGTAACATTTCCATCCTGATAAACTAATGTAATATGAAGAAACAAAGCAAATTGTCGATACATCCATATACAATCCTATGCCAGCATGCACCAACTACTTAAGTTTATCACAACATTAACACACAAAACACAACCTTATTCTATTTGAACATTATTTTAATTGTTGATAATCAAAGAAATAGGAACTGAACTAGCCTTGCCACTGCTTACGTGTCTAGAAATTGAACGTATCCATAACCAAAAGGCACCGAAGTCTGTGATATAGCCTCTGAAATTTCAGGTGGGAGCAAGAAATCAACAAGCCGATCCTTTTGTTTCCATGAAGTAAACCAGCGAAGCTCCCTGTAGTTGCCATCATTAGCAAGCCACATCTTTGGGCGTATCATGACAATTTTCCGGTTCATACATAGAACTTGGCAATTATAACGTTCCGATCCTTTGATAACAGGCAATCCAAAGCTGCACAACAGTCCATCTGTCCAATCACCAAGCAGGATGTCTTTCAAGCACTCCCATCTGTCATCCAATTAATAGCAAAATGATCGGACAAATGAGCATTGCATTTTCTAAATTTCAGAACAGAAATACATATATGTGCAATATTTATCTGTCTGAAGATTATAACTGAGAAAACGTACGCATGACTAAAAGTGTCAAGCTCAAGGAAATGATCCTCACAACCATAACCAGTGATTTCAAGCTCAGGACCAAGTCTAATAACAGCACCTGCCTGCTTAGCCTTAGCTATTGAGTCCTTTATATTCTTCAAATTGCAGTCAAAATCCATAGCCCACTGGTTTAAGTTACAGGTTGCCACTTTCAACAGCCTCATTTTCACAAATCCTACAGAAAGAAATTACAAAAATGACATCTATAATTATACCTACAGTGTTAAAAGTGACGATGGAAAGGCTAAGCCTTGACTAAGAAAAATAGAGGAACTTCATTGTTGCATTTTGGCAACAACCTCAGATTCTAACAATGAGTCGGACCCATTTCAATTAGAAATGCATAGTCGTATACAGGGAAAGGGTAAAGAAACAAAGAAATAGGTTGAATAGTGCAAAACATGATTTTGAAAATAATTACAATAAACTATTGAAAAAAAGCTATTTCTCCAATAAAAAATTTGATGTTATAGAAAATTTGACAGCTGTCAATTATCTGCTACAAAAGTTTACAGTTCCAAGGAAATATAAGTGCCAAATGTCATATATATATGTGTTTGTAAAGTTTCACAAACATACCCAACAAATTTTTATATCGTTCTAATCAAGAATTAATGCATTAAGGATTAAATTGTAGAGTTGGAATTCACGAACTGGATAACAAAAAAGAGTAATTACACGTAAGTAAACAACCAAATTCACATACTTGAATCCAACTGATAATTTTGGGCCATTTGAAGTTTAGAGCTATTCTATACCCCTACCCTTAATTAATTTCTTATACAGACATTTTAAGAGTGATTTTTTTAATAGTTTTTTAGCTCTATAGGCCTAATACAAGCACGTGAGGCCTACTCGTTTTATCAGTTTGACTTATTTTATTATTTATTATTGCTTAACTAAAAGTGATTCCTTTATATTTTAACCGTAAATTCATCAAAACACAAAACTTTAAAAAAAAATTATGTGACATATTCAGCTTCCAATAAAAAAGAGAAGTAAACCAATATTTATATAAACATTATAAAACACTCAATACATTTAAAGGTTAGAAAACATACTCTTAAGTTTTGATTATGTCTGAAAGTTATTTGTTTGTTTTCCCACCCTAGTGGCCACCTGAAATGAGAGGGTGAGAGTCATAATCAGCACATCAATCATTACGGGGATACGCAATTCTAGTGAGAACTACATTGTCGAAATCATAGAAAGCATGAGAAAATCAAAATTGCTGCTTTTATTTTTTAAAAGTTAACAGCCAAATGAGTACAAGAACTACAGCTTTCACTTGAAACTTAGATAAGAAAGGGTCATTTGAACTAATGAGTTTGATTATCCAAAAGCATATCAAACATTGCCAGTTTTCAAACAAACCTGAAGGTAGTAAAGGAGAATTGAATTACCATTTAAAGGTGTAATTCCATGTATTATGTCAAAAAGAAGTTCGAGTTATTGCGTTTGATTACTGAGAAATTCTACTTTCCCACTAAATACCAGACTACAAATAATGAATCTAGGATCAACTAGTTTTTGGGGCAAAGGTAGATAAAAAGATTTTGATGATCTTCCACTTTACGGAACAAATTAGCCATTCCAAATTCCGAACTTCAAGAGGTTTTCATGCATGGGAAAGTGGAGGGAAAAGATCTTGGAAATAAGTTGACTAAGGCATCTTATTGGAAAATTAATCATTTGCATATAGCCATGATAGTTAACCTTTGGACCGAAAGACACGGCTGAATTAAGCATATTTTGGAATCTAACTTTGGTCTAGGACCTATGTGTAACCTCACTCGTCCAAGGTTGAACATTGGGATTTGATGGCAAACTTAGAAAATGACCTACAGATGATAACCAATTTGCTTTGCCAAGATCAGGATCGAAAGCTAAGTAAACAAAGGCTTAAAATATTAGGGCCTAGGATACTATTGAAGGAAGATGGCCGAATGAATGCAAAGAGTTAACATCATCAATGCCAGCCAGAAACTGATTTTACAAAAATACACCATCACTGCAAATATTAAACAATCATTTATTAAACTCATATTTATTAAAAATGCAAACAGATCTAAAACAAGAAATGTGTTTGTCCAAATGATATTTTCAATATTAATTTGACGTTGAAGTAATAAGGTTGGCACCAACTACGAGAGAACTTAAATCTAAAATGGAACAGTATTAGGATAGTATTCAGGACAAAAGATATATGCGTGACAGTTACATCTAACTTCTGGCAAAACCAGATTGAAAAACCAAGTGGACTTTGGATTAACAACCTATAGTCAAATAACCATGGCTTAACACAATAACCTAAAGTACAGTGGACTGGCATATATGAAGAACACAGACAAAAATTTTGACATGAGAACAATAGCCAAGAATGAGAAAGGAGTGGAGTGTATTTCATCAAACAAGCAACCGAAAGTCAGTGCCATACAAAAAAGGAATAAACAAAAACTAGAAATTGACCAGCAGGCAAGCAGCACCTCACTTTGACAATAGAAAATGGAACTCTCCTTTTATCATCAAAAGTGTCAATTACTTTAAGCCTGTACGAAACAAATTGATCCGAAGAAGGCAACAAGGGACTATATTAAGAGTAAAGAAAGAACAGAGCAATAACAAGTTCATAAAAGAAGTAGATCTGAGATCAAATTTTCATACATCTCTATGAACTACAACATCCAAACGAAGGCTGAAAATTGTATATTAGGGAAAGCACTGAGATTGGACATTCACAAGGTAATCACTGCAAGTAAAAGGTCATTATGATAAGAAAAATCATGAATTTTGGTTGGTCTACAGAAATATTTCTTTTTTCTTATCAAATAAATCATCAAATACAGGTCAACACACAAAGGAATCACACACTCAGAAGAGAAAAGTCGGTAATATATCGAAGAAAGAACCAACTAAGACTCGAAAGAAAGCTACGGAAAGCATCAAGTTTTAGGAAGAAAGGATCGACAGGTAAAATCAAAACATATGGAAGTAATATAAACATGGATTTCATACACTTCTTACTCAAGATGAAAGAAACCATACTAATACAACAGTCAACAAACAAATCACAAAACCCCAATCCCAAACGGAGCTTTCACGATTTAGAATCCAAAACCGACATTGAGTTAGTGGAGGAGAAGACCGAAAAACAAATGGTTCATCAAGAAAACGAAATTACGCCAAAGAAAATCTACAAGCTACATAAGAGGAAAAAAATGGTTAAGAGTTACATGCTTTAATCAGAGGACAGGGACCGAGCATATATATCGTATGCAAGTAATTAAGTCACAGAAGACCCTGAAAGATCATGCGGATCTGGGGAGTGGCTGTGGACTGGGGACATCTTTGAAAGGAAGAAGAGACGATAAAACGTACATAAAAAAAAAAAAGGAACTTACGAAGCTAAAACAAGAACCACTTGAAACATCAGAAATTAAGAAACGAAGGATTTTTGAACAATACCAGAGATACCAGCAGCGCAGTAGACAAAAGCAAAGATCATAACACCAAAGGCCCAAGCAATACCTTAGATACCCACAGTGCAACCGCGTCTGAACTGATCTGAACAACCGTGCGTGGGCCCTGGACCGAGTTAGATCCTGTTTGTAACTCTCCCACGAGATCCTCAAGCAAAAACTTGACCTTTGGCTTGAAGAGAGAGATGCATACGATTTTCATGAACCAAAAAGAATGATTTATTCCACAAGATTTTCATGAACCAAGCACATACATAAACCAGCTTAACAACAATTAAAAAATAAAACAATCTTTTGTGTTCAAGCAAATTTTCCTTGATCCTGAGTATCATACAGAAGTTAAACTCACAAAACGCAATATTCACGACGATAAAAGACTAAAAGAAGTGTGATTCACATGGTAAGGTAGCAAATTGATGGCAAAAAGAAACTGAAATCAAAAGAATACAGAATGGGGAATGATTTCTACCAGAACTCTAAAGGAACCGAAATCAAATGGAATACGTATAGACCTGTTAATGGAGCAAACCACTAGCTCCGACATTCACAAAAAACGTCCATAATTAAAGTTCAAACCCTTAGTTGCGGTGAAAGAACGCAAAACAAATACTGGGCTCTAATGACCCTTATACCCACTGAAAATGGCGTATTTCATAAGTGATTAAGCAAAGAAACTTCGGAATTCTGATTGTTTGAACGATGAAGGTCGTCAGTCAAGAAGAGGAAAAAAAACGGAGGAAAATAACAAATAAAAGACTCTGGTCTGGTTGGCGTGAAGAACAAGAACAGAGTGCATACAAAGAAAAAAAAAAGAGGAAAATAACAAATAAAAGACTCTGGTCTGGATGGGGTGAAGAACAAGAACAGAACGCACACAAATCAGACCATTGAACGAGGTTGCATGTGTTAATAGTAAAAATAGATTAAGATATTTTTAAAAATTATAGAATAGTCCTTTAATTTTATATAAATTTTAATTCCTGTTATAATTCACAATAATATCTTATTCATAATATCTTGGGTGATACAAAATCTCGTCTTGCTTTACATAGGCTCCTAATATATGCACGAGTGTCGATGGAGGAAGACTGAAGCTGCATTGGTTGCATTACTTTCTTTTATTAATACATGTTGCAATATGAATAACATTGAATGACTATATAAATCTCTCCAGATTTGCCTTAATGGCGTCATCGAAGAGCAAGAGCTTGTGCGTCACCAAGAATCGATTCACTGGAAGATCTAGTATGTCATAGATGATAAATCGATTCTTCAATTCTTTTGATAGAGCGTCAAAATCTAACACATTGTATAGAACAAGAATTTCAAACTTTCAGTTCCAAAATTTGAAAAGAAAAATGATCAGGTAACCATCTTTGGCCAAGCCAAAGTTCAGGATAGGGGAAAAAACAAGAGGCGGGGGTTTAATGGAGAGTAGAAGTTAAGCAAAACTCCTCC
Source organism: Erythroxylum baracoense (assembly GCA_025629805.1). Classification (NCBI taxonomy): domain Eukaryota; kingdom Viridiplantae; phylum Streptophyta; class Magnoliopsida; order Malpighiales; family Erythroxylaceae; genus Erythroxylum; species Erythroxylum baracoense. The sequence continues at coordinate 26,484,536 of JAOTAY010000191.1, read as the reverse complement.
CGTAGATGCAAACTAAAACTCAAACTTTAATTGAACTCCAGCAAAAAACTAAGACAGACGATTTGCATTCTGAAAACACTCCGTTAATGAACAAAATTGCAGATAATTAGCAGTGGCGAGCTAAAACTACAAATGCAAACAAAATTGCAGATACTCATCTTTGGTTAAGAACCACTGTAGAAGAAAACTGTAGATGAGTATACCTTGACCCACGGTGACTGACGATGCTTCGTGAAGGTGACAGCTTGACGTCGGCTGGAAAACAAGGAGGAGCGAAGGGCGCTTGACGGCCTGTGACAGCTTCGACTGAAATGGATGAGAAAGCTAGGGACCAAGATTTGTGAGAAGGCATAAATCGGCGGGACAGGAGAACAAGGAATCAAGGATACAATTTTGTTTTTATTTTTAAAATTATTTTTTATTCAATAATTTCTTATATTTAATAGAAGTGCTTTAAATTTTAATTGACGGTGATGTAGAAATTTTGAATGAACTTTTAGGATAATTTCAATTTATGTAACAATTTATACTTATTTAAATTTTCATTTTTGTTTTTCGAAAATGACTCCTTTTCAATATTCAAATGTATCTTCAAATATATTGATGTATAAGAGTAGTTTTCAAGAATTTGAGAAGTTCTTACAATCATATCTTTCTTAACAAGGAAGACTACTAATGTCAACTAAATAATCTTTTGAATAATTCATAACAATGAGCACCATACCAGATTTGGTACTAAATTTAGTTGTGATACAATACAACATTGGTGTTAGGCAATGTCAAATACGTTTTGGATCATTTTTAAAAATTCTAAAATAATATATAATTTTATAAAATTATTTAAAAATTTTCAATATATTATATTAGGTAATTTTTTAATTTACTTCAATCATATATCAAGAAATCATAATAATATAAATTTAATATAACAAATATTTTTCTCTTATCAATATTATTTTTCACATATTTATCATAAATTAAGATAAAAAGACCATTTAACTCTCATATAGATATAAAATTAAAATTAATACAAAGTAAAAATAAGCATTTATAATAAATAAATCTAATTTCAAATGTAGGGCTAAAAAGTATATATATTGTCAATATGAAATATATAAATTTTAAAAAAATATTAAATATATTTTTTATGTAATCTATAATTATTTTGTATAAGTGCCTTTCAAAAAAAATTATTTTGTATAAGTCTAATTAAAAAATATTTAATATATCTTTATTTCTATCTTTATTATTGATTAAAACAAATTGTAGACAACTTCATCATATTCTTTTTATTTATAGGTAATTATTATTTTATATAGAAGACAATGGTTATTACTAAGTAGCTTCTCTTAGTATCTAGCCTATAAATTGGATATTGGTTTTAAATAAGAAATAAAACTTAAACAATTAAACTAAAATTAGGAAACAATAATGAACAAAGAACAAAGGAAATTGCTTAGAAAACTCAATATCAAATATTAGTGTCTGGGTAATGAATCCCCCTAAAAATCATTAATTAACCTTTTATTATGCAGATATTTTATTGACTATTGCACCATAAAAATTCCTATCTTATATTAATAACTCTCTCGAGACTACTAACAATTAATCCATAGGGTGGGTAACTGAAATCTTTCTAGTTAGGGTTCTTAGGAATGCATTATCGACTTATGAATTTCACTATTAGGTTTGACCTTAATCCAGAGGATTTATGTTGACTTATCTCTAGGTTTGCAATTTTCTCTTTTCAAATTATGGTAGAATTATTCATACACAGGATTTCTTAATCTCCATGTTACGAGATCAAATCATGTACTACTATTCTGAATCTATTAAAACATGTATAAAACACATAATTGAATCACAGTAGATCAATCAAAATAATTGCATTAAATAAAAGAATCAAGACATATTGTTATCCTAATTAGGTTCTCACAATTACATACTAAAAACGTTTAGTTACATATAATAGAAAACAAAATCAAAGATAAACAGGAAGAAAATTGAATAGAAAATAAAGGAATTATAATCATAAATCTCCCTTTTTTCTATTGAATTTTCTTGCAAGTATGAGGTTTAATGTTGTAATCTATTGGATCTCTTGAGGAATTATTCATGTTCTCCACATTCCTTGATCAATATCATCCCCTCTCTATGCTCTTCACCTCTGGAATATGCTCCAAAATTTGGCTCTCCCTATTTGCCTCCAAACACGTCCTTTTATAGCAAATTCTTGGATTTTTCGGACATACATTGTAAAACACTTAAAAATCGTGACTTTATATGTTTTGAGAGACTTACAAAGCCACATACATGGTCGTGTATCTTCTAATTGCTTCAAATCTTCGTTTTATGCTTTGATTTCAATCGAATTCCTCTCATTTTGGTTTATGAAGGCAATTATAACATGTAAATGTACTTAGAGAAAATTAAGTACCAAATATATAACAAAATTACAAAATATCAAGCAAAATATATCAAATATGGGTGTATTAATACAGTCAAATATGCATCTATCAATGATTTTGACCATTAATCCTAAAAGTATATGAACCTCTTTTTTGTTGACATCTTTACTACATTTTGCATCGATATATATTGATGTAAATATTTAATTATAAACTCTAGTTTAAATCTCGGCTTTTCTACCTCTCTAATAACATAAGAACTTTGTAAGAAAGGTTAGGGAATATTGGTGTGATAAAAATTATACTTCTTCTATTTAGTCGTATAAATAGAATATGTTTCTTTATATTTTGATTCTTTTCCTCTCAACATATTATAAGACTACTTAAAAATATGACAA
>JAOTAY010000191.1:26469333-26479657 GCA_025629805.1 Erythroxylum baracoense | reverse complement strand
AAAATAAAGATGAGTCTGGCACTGGTTATAATTTGAACTCCAACACCAGTTTACTTCTAGAACTAACAGTCTATAACTTAGGAAAAGAAAGATGCCAATTATGTCTTGTAACCCCTTTTTTGAAGGCTTGGTCCTTAATTTTGGCATTTAAATTAAACCTTTGATAAGGGCTCTAAGCCCTACTCATACCTTTCCTATGTATAAGCTTGTATTGCTTGAGTGGATGTTTGATTCTTATAAGATATTTAGCTAGCAAGTCTTTAGTAGTTGGCCTCTTTTTGGTTCCTCCGCCCTTAGGGTTAAATCCAATATTAGCTGGTCTATAATTGTATGAGATAATGTCTCATCCTAGAAGTTGAGTTATTTCTCTTTTACCTTATAAAAGGGAATATATTATCTCTCCTCCACTAAAAATTCTTAAATATAAAGTTAATATGTAGCACCCCCTTACCGTAGGGTACGCACCAGGACGCCCGCAGGTCATTCCGGTACATATCCTATGATAAGGGTGAACTACTAGCGATCACTACATTCACTCCACATATTTTCTATAACAATCACATTTCTTAACAAATATACCGGGAAATGTCATACATGCATGTATAGTCATTTACATGTGCAAAATTCACTATTCACTGGTATGTGTATGCATGAACATGTCAGAACAATTCTAAGCACTTATAAACTATTCCAAATTACGATTTTGCCCTTCCCATTGGTGATGAGATGTTACATAATAGACAATTATTATTTTTTAAAATTCAATAACAACCTAAGTGTAAATAAGGTTTTGGAGGTAGAATGATGGAATAATGTCAAGAAACCCTAGTTTCTGAAGAAATGAAAATTCATAATTGAATATAGCAAAAATATTCATTTGGTAGCCCCATTACGGGTTCTGTTATATAATATCCCTTTTAAGTATTGGAGCATTGGTTGGTTCAACTATTTAGGAAGTATTATAGGAACATCAAAGTGCATGGACATAGTCATTACTTCTCTAAAACATATGATATGCATAAACATATATTTGACCAAACCTCTCATACTCCATTAAGATGGTTTGATTAGATTAAAATGGCAACACATTTTTTTACTCTTATTAATGTTTTGATCAATTGGAAGCCTAAACTTTCACGTTCTTTGGGAACCAAGAATCCAATTAGCAAGCTTTTCTTAGACATTTTCCAAGAAGATTTAATGATGATAAATTTCCTATTGTAAGTAGAGAAAAAGTCATATAGAAATCCTAAATTTAAACATTATTAAATCTTCTGTCCTAAAAATTCAAATTACTCCATAATTTAGTTTAGGGTTAATTACTAAAAAAGGCCTAAACTTTCATCAAATTTTCAATTATAGCCCAAAATTTAAAAAATAGCAATAAAATGCTCAAATTTCAATTTGTTTTAATTTTCGCCTGATGTTAGTCTCACCGTTATCTTTGCTAACATAGCACTACCACGTGTCAATGGACTCTCATTAATCAGACACATCAACTAAATTAGCAAGTTTGAGTTTGATTATTGAAACGACATTGTTTCATTGTAGAATTGAGATGACATCGTTTCATTTTTGAGAGAATTATACAGCCGTTTCATTATAAAACTGAGACGAAGTTGTTTCATTTTTGAGAGAATTACTCAGGAAGTCGTTCTCTCAAACCTAAATCTCTAATTTCCTCTCACTCACTCTCACTATCACACCCTCGTTCGTAATTTGTATCCTAAGTCCCTCACTTCGTTCTCACTCTCACACCCTCATTCTCATTCAGAAAATAGATTACTAGACTCGTGAAAAATCATAAACCACCAGAAAAAGAAGTATCTTAATCGACTCTTCACACCTGAAGGCAAGAGCAAGTCCATATTCGTTGAACTGCCATGGTAATCGTCAATAGGTGCCTATCACTACAAATAGAAGAAAATGCATAGATCTTAAAAGCAAAAGAGAAAGAGAAGTTAAGAGAGAGAATATTCGAGAAGAGAAGAGTAATAGAGACGACTTAGTTGGCCTCTTTGTTTGCCATTAGCATGGATTGCAGTGTAACCATAATTTTTAATATGACTTTTATGATTTTACAATCTGGTTTGAATGATAAGTATGTAAGAGTTGTGGCTAGGTTGCTTTTATGGTGGTTACCACTGAAACATGTTTTGCTCTTTGCTCATTAGATTTCATACATGTTTCTGGTTTGACAGTAGCTTACCCTTTATATTTGTCAAGAATTATCCGCTATTCTACTTCACGTGAAATATTTGATAGACAAATGTTCTTTTAGGATACAGATTGCAAACGAGGGTGTGAGAGTGAGAGCGAGAGCGAGAGTGAGAGTAAGTGAGAGGAAATTAGGGATTTAAGTTTGAGAGAACGCCTGTGTAATTCTTAAAAAATGAAACTATGTTGTCTCGGTTCTATAATGAAATGACATCATTTTAATATTCAAACTCAAACCTGTTAGTTTCACTGATGTATTTGATTAATAAGAGTTCATTAACACGTGGCAGTGTCACATAAACAAAGATAACGGTGAAAGTAACATCAAGCTAAAATTGAAACAAATTGAAACTTTGAGCATTTTATTGCTACTTTTTAAAGTTCAGACTATAATTGAAAAATGTGCAAAAGTTTAAGCTTTTTTTTTGGTAATTAACCCTTTAGTTTATTACCTTTGCTGGCTCTATCTCAAGAGACGAACCCAACTGATAACTTAACTTCCCTTTAAACCCCTACGTTAAAAGTAAAAGTAGTTGCTACCTCTTATTGTTTTGCTACTATTATTGCTTTGGGGTCTTCTTCCTAAGTCTTCAACTTTGATTAATGTCAAATTCATTGGCAATTCACTTATCAATTATTTACTTTTTCTTTTTATTAGTTATTTTACTTCCAATTATTTGTTTTAATTCAAATCAATCTTTAGTACCTTAAACAAAGTTCTTTTCAAGTTATTTAGGTGTCTATTAGTTCTTATGAAAATGATACCCTTGATACTAAAAGATATGATTTGTATATTTTTAGTATTGATAGTTTTACAAATAATAAAATTTGCCCTACAAATATCAGTAACGATGTTACTTATTTGCTTTTGATGATATTTTTTGCAATAAGTTGTGGTATTATTTGTATGAATTCATAGAATTATTTATATGGAATCAAAGTATTGTTTGTACTTAGTTATGTTATTAAAATATTAAAGTAAATATGTTACTTATTTTTTGTATTAATATTATCATTTATAGAGAGTTGTGGTATTATTTGTATGAAAGTTATGATAGTCTTTATATGTTTTGATGTTATTCTTTGTACTCATATGCGGTATTGACATAGTAAAGTAAATTCGTTAGTTATTTGTATAATGCAATGATTTTTTTGTACAGAGTTATGGTGTTGTGTGTATTCAATGTATTATTTGTATAGAGTTATGAAATTGTCTCTCATGCACATAATCAGAATTACCAATGATCTCAATATCATCATTTCATATAGTAATCACAGTTTGTCATCTAATTTTTGCTATATATAGATAAACGGTTTCATAGGATCTTCTATGAACCTATTGAATTGTTCTGAACTAGTTTAGTACTGGGTCTGCATTTTTATTAATAGCTGCCAATTCTGACTGGCCAATCTTTGACAGGGGGGAACCGTAGGCGGCACAAATTCCTCCGTTTGACTTTAACAAATTTTAATTAAATATATTTTTTAATAAAGGCAAAGCAAAAGGTAAATAAATATAAATACAACCAGTCAGTGAATGGGATTGTGGTCCAGCGGATAGAATTTGATGGTAATATCCTTGACTCCACGTATCGTGTACATGACATGGGACTAGAATCCCTACAGCAGTTGCTTCCTCATCATTCTCGTGTTTAATTTAATTTGACTATGGATTTTTAATAATTTGCTGTTTTGTTTAAATTATATTTAAAAATACAAAGCTTTGATAAAATATAACTCAAGCTGTCTGTTCTTTCCATCAATCGGAAAGCACGATGTATTTCACACGTCATGACAAAAGGACGAACAGTATATAACTAAACCTGGACGCGTAGCTGTTTGTTGTCCTGTTAGATACTATTTTCTTGTCGTGTCTACTGACATTTGTATTGCCGTCGCCGTCGGATGTTGTTTTAAGTGTCCTCCGTGTAATGAAAGCCAAGATTAGTTTTCCACCACTTACGCCGATTTACTATTTTCCGTTTTGTTTTCTGGTCTAGTCTAGTGTAGTCTCAAAAGTTTCAAGCCCAAATTTGGCAGAAGTTGTAGGAGTAGCTTTTGGAATTGGAACTTTAAATCAGAGTTGCCAATCCTCAACTGTATACCGTCTTCTTCACTTCATAAACACTCTCCAAAGCCACTGAGTCTGTTGTAACTATGAAAATGTTCAGCTCCTTTCCAGACACCATTTCATCCTAGTACATGCCGCTTGCAGCAACAAGAAGAAAGAATTTTAACCACATCACTTCCATTTGTTGGCATAATTCTATCTTATTACTTCCAAAAAACTGAACAACTATAGTGTAACCATTTAAAATAAATTAAGATCCACCAGAAATTCCACATTTTATTCACATTGCCGGCCTTCTTAGTATAAAAACCCCATCATCCAACCATGGGACCTTCAGTGCCAAGGTGTTCACTGATACTCTCCCTCAGCAATGGCGACCCATCAATCCCAAAGCCCTGATCTTTCTTTTGTATTGTGCATCTGTTTATTGTCACTAACAACAATGGCTAACGCCAAAGCTTTCACTTCATGCAATAGTACCACTGGCCCTGTTGTGTCCACCTCAGCCTTGACCACCTTCCTTGAGACAGTGCAAGAAACCGCGCTCAAAACATTGGGAGAGACGAACTTCGACCCCAAGTACTATATTGATCTGTCGTTAAAGTTCAATCTTTCCACAACAAAGGAGGCCTTTGATGGGCTTCCAAGAGCTGAGACGGGGGCCGTTCCCGTCAGGAACTTACATAACTTTATATCAAAGTACTTTGATGATCCTGGGAATGATCTGTTGCATCACCAGCCGTCGGATTTCGTCGTCGAGCCGGAGGGGTTCTTGCCTAAGGTGGAGAATCCACAAGTGAGAGCGTGGGCTCTAGAGGTTCATTCTTTGTGGCAGAATTTGAGCCGGCAAGTGTCTGATAAGGTACGCCGACGACCGGACATGCATACTTTGCTTCCCTTACCGGAGCCTGCAATCATACCCGGTTCACGTTTTCGAGAGATTTACTACTGGGATTCATATTGGGTAATCAGGTTCGTTATGGTTCTGTTGTGTTGGAAAGTCCCAAATGTTTGCTTCTACGATAGAGATGATAGGAAAATTGCCTTGATCATTCATTACAGGGGATTGTTAGCGAGCAAAATGTATGACACTGCTAAAGCAATTGTGAATAATCTGATTTCCCTGCTACATGAGTATGGCTATGTCCTGAATGGTGCGAGGACCTATTACACAAATAGGAGGTAATGTTTCTCGTAGTTTCATTTGCCAGAAAACAAAGAAGTTTTTTGTAGTTTCGAAGCAGGTTATAGTCATTGAGAATTGTCTTCTATGTCATTTATTATTTTTTGTTTCCTGTGAGAGACTGCATTAGGATTTTGTCCGTAGTTGATCTGTAATTGCCTTTCCGGTCTAAAACTGTCTTTTCCAACAGCTGCTTTATACAACTTTTGGGTTACTAAAGTTGGGCTTCTAAATCTCTTTATCATTGATGCTTGTCCTGTTTCTGTGCCTTTTAGTTTAATAAATCACATGGTTGAATGTTTGATGATTCATTCTGTCTTTTATACTTAGCGTGGTGCTACATGTTAGTAGAACCTAAAATCCCAGAAATCGTTGCATAATTCTGCAATTTCAGATAGCTAAAATTCTAATATTTTGTTGGACGGATACCATATTATTTTCTACACGGTCTTAACTATCTTCCTTCTTTTTACACATATCTATAATTATTATTCCTTGTGCTTTCCTCATGCATGATATTTTCTTTCTCTCCAAGCCATGAATGCAAGTGATTCTCCTGAAATTGTGATTGAATGGTAGCTTTGGCTAACATGTTGCAGCGAGCCTCCCCTCCTGAGCTCAATGGTTTCTGAGATCTATAACAGGACTGGTGATTTGGAACTAATTAAGAAGGCTCTGCCTGCATTGGTTAGCGAATACCAATTCTGGAATTCTGGTATTTCTGTTTCTGTTGCTTTGTGCTTTGACTTCAATTTCAATAAACTTGAACCTTCTAATAAATGTATATTCTTGATGTAGACATCCATGAAGTCACCATCCAGGATGCTCATGGTTTCAAACATAGCTTGAGCCGGTATTATGCTATGTGGAACAAGCCCAGGCCTGAATCATCAGTGTTGGTATGCCCTTCGTCCAACCTTACTGGTGTTGGACTGCAAATTTGTTTTATTTTTCTTCTTATTTTTTGTTTCTAATCTCCAAATGTAGGAAGTATGTTATTCTTTAACATGTAATGCTGCGTATGTTACACCCACACTTGAACCTATATTAGGCCAAAACCAAAATTACGTCTATAAATAGAGGCACAAAATTAGATATGTAGAACCTTAAAACTAAACCACAGTATTGTGCTTTATTTCCCCTAACAGGATGAGAAATCTGCATCCAAGTTCTCAACAGTTACTGAGAAACAGCAATTTTACCGTGAACTGGCTTCAACGGCTGAATCTGGATGGGATTTCAGCACAAGATGGATGAAGTAAACTTTTATATTCTAGATATCTTGGTGATTTTTCCTTGTAAACAAGTTTTTTTGAGGTTGATCATGCAATTTTTATTTTTTTATTTTTACCTCTAGTAACCAAAATAAAGCTTCTAGATATTGTGTACATGTTGCCTTTAGCATTATGCAAATATAAGAAAAAGCTTGTCACACAGGAATTCCTCGGATTTGACATCTCTGTCCACAACATCAATTCTACCTGTTGATTTGAATGTATTTTTGCTCAAGGTATGGCTAACTAATACTTGGTAATAAGAACTTGAATTCAGTAGTTTCAGCACATGTTATGACAAGAGGTCCTTTATCCAGATGGAACTAGACATTGCCTTCTTAGCAAGTTCCACAGGGGATAAAAGCATTGCAGAGAGGTTCTTAAAAGCTTCTAAAGCAAGGAAAGCGGCTATTAACTCTATCTTTTGGAATGCCAAGGAAAGGCAATGGCTTGATTACTGGCTGATTGATGACACTGACACTGCATGCAAGGTGATGGTCGATTACATGCAATTGTACAGCTTTATCTTACAGGCATAGTTTTTCAAATCTCAGTTCTTTTCTGCATCCTCCATGATTTCTTTGCCCCAATAATTTCTAGGAACATCACGTGTGGCTGGCTTGCAACCAGAATCGAAATGCATTTCCTTCAAACTTTTTTCCCCTATGGATTCATCTATTCAATTCAGGTTTGTTGCTAAAATGCCCGCATTGACTATAGTTGTTCAAGGATATCTTTTCACTTCTTGTTTTTAGGCATTTAGTGGACCTTTTTTATTCAAAGCGTACACTTGTGGCCTCAATAAGTTCATTTTTCCTGTTCATGCTGAGATGGCTTGCGTGAGTGGTGATTTTGGAAGTTAACCCACAGATCATTGGTTGGAGTAGAACTGCTTGTACATTAGTTTCTTTTTCTTTTCATTCCCCCATACCATAGCATTTGAAATACCCTGCAAAGTCTTGCCAACACCTGGTAATTGTTATCTGACATTTAATTGATATGATATTTTTGCATGCCATATTTACTCAAACAGTTCGTAGGTAAGCATTCAAACAGCTACACTGCTACTTCTACTGTTTTCTTTTGCTAATCCTCACCTTATCGAACTTCATACTGCATCTACATTTGAGTGCTACTAACTGGAACTTGGATACAGAAATCTAAGTGCATCACGTCTAGTGGGCAACATCTCTTTAGCAGGAAAATAATCCATTGTAAATAATTTTGCATGTTACAATTTTTGAGCTGTGGAGAAATGATTTATAACATGATATGCAAGCATGCATCTAAATTTAACTTGCCGCTAAATTTTTTAACATACTCAGAGTAGTTAGAATTGAAAAATGTATACCAATGAAGTGTTTGATTTATGATATGGCATTTGTTGTATCAATATAAGTAGTCAACTGTTGTTGTAACGTTGATGCTGTCAATGTCCATATATGTCAAGATACTACTTTGGTGGAGACCGTCACGAAAAGTCTTAAAAGCAGCGGCCTGCTTAATGCTGGTGGAATTGCCACTTCTTTGACTAATTCAGGGCAGCAATGGTAAGCTTTTTTACTGATGCTAAACTTGATAATTGCTTCTTGCTATTAGTGGGATTGAGTACAAAATCAGCTGATGAAATGGTCGCCACTATTAATTATTGTCACTGGGATTGACCTAATTGAACTTGCAAGATCAGGGACTTTCCAAATGGTTGGCCACCAGTCCAACACATTGTAGTAGAAGGCCTGATCAGATCCAGTTCACAAGAAGCAAGATCACTGGCAGAAGAAATGGCCGTGAGGTGGATCAGAGCAAACTATGCTGTATACAAGAAAACAGGAGCTATGCATGAAAAACTTGATGTTCAAAAATGCGGACAATTTGGAGGCGGGGGTGAATACGCCCCTCAGGTTGGTGCCAGTCAAAAAAATCTTGGTCCTTCTGTCCATATGTTATATACAGCTTTACGAACCTGAAGGTAACCCGTTGATGTCCCCTTGCAGACTGGTTTTGGTTGGTCAAATGGCGTTGTGTTGGCTTTTCTGGAAGAATTTGGGTGGCCTCGTGACTTGAATATAGATTGCTGAAATATGGAAGATTCAAGGAGCTATAGAAGGAATCAAGAGAAGGGCAGGTAGGGAGGCTAGACTCAACACAGAATTACTACAGACATCTCTATTGCCTGTCTAGCTTGCAAGTTAAAATTTTCCAATATTGCAAAACTTCTTATAGTTTATTATGCGACTTCATTGCTTTGAAATGTTACGTACTATTGTAACGCAGCTCACTTGAATAAGAACTACATACTTTTTGGTTGATCGAGATCTTGATGTGTCAAATGTGAAGGAACAGAAATATGCTTTAGGCCTTTAGAAGTTGTTTAGTATCAGAATTCATAGACAATTATGCGATGGCATCAGCTAAAGATTTGATATTCAAGTTCCTCTGCAGTAGCTCAACCCAGAATTTGGATTTAGAAAGGACTATATTTGAGTGTGCCATTTTGCTCAAATGAGTTTAGCAGCAAAATGAGGTTCGCCGGGCCAATCTGAAATCCTGAGATTGGTCCCCAGCTGTGAACAGTTATTGTTAGAACTTAGGTGCTGTAACTTATGCTGAGTCTCTGAATCATCCCTTGCTTGTTGCCGTTGCCATTGCCATTGCCATTGCCACTACTTCCTCACCACCAACAAATGTGTTGGATAAGGTGCTATGTGCAAACAGCTGGAAGTAAGGTCACTCTCTCCAATGCCTTCCCTGCCTGAACAATATTCTCATGGACTACCAATTTTAAGACCATCAAGATTTAGTATATGAGCCATCTAGACTTGCTGGATCTGGTGAGACGGCAGTAATCATTATCTGAGCAAGCACAGCTTCAGCGATTAGTGTACGGACTACCATCGTCTTATTTAGCCTTGGAACGGAGTTACTAATACACGTTAGGAATTTATACCAATGGTTTGCAGAGAGCAACTTTGTTTGAAAAAAATAATGCATAACTTCCATTTAAGACTGTTGATGCCTCCAACAGATGCAGAGCATTTGTACCCAAATTACTGGTTCAGACGTTTTGGACAACGAAAACACAAAACAAAATGACATTGAGACCACAAAAGACTATTGAGCATACCCTGTTGATCCTCCTCCACTACCATCAGCGTATCTAATTGATCACTTGGTGCCAAGCTCTTGTTGATGGCATATTCCTAGTGGAATTTGGTGTGAACCATTGTAAGAGAGTCTCAACTTCATGCTGCTAACATGGCGAACAGACTAAACAGCAGTCAAGGAAAAATAAGTGGACCCAACAGATAGCATAGGACCGAATCCACTGAAGATATTATAGTACAAGAACTAGACCGAGGGTAGCAGTCTTCAGCTGCGTGCAATCACCAACAAAAGGAATAACTTTAGTTCGGTAACGATTACTCTCTTAATGACCCACCAAGATCAACCACGTCCAACCAATATGGAACCACCGCTGGTCCCACCAAGTGAGCCACCTGAACCAAATGATCGTGACACTACCATGCAAAATGCTGAGCTCCCATTGGCTGATGAGGACATGCACCAAGTGGAGGATCC
>JAOTAY010000191.1:26458446-26469233 GCA_025629805.1 Erythroxylum baracoense | reverse complement strand
AATATTATGACTTGGTCATAGTTGGTATTACGAAAAATTATTGAGGGTATATTAGGTAGTATACATTTATTAGTTTATGTTCCATCCTAAACCCTCCGAATCGGAAGTTTCTTATTTTCACTGTTTAGGATGGAATGGAATGTAACATGAAACCCTCCGCTTCCATCCCATTCCATTATGAAACCTTCAACTAAACAATGGAAGTGTGTTACATTCCATCCCTTTCTATCCTCAACCTCTCAACCAAACAGAGCCTTAATCATAGTTCACATCTCTACAAGTGTACATTGAATCTGCTTTTTTCTTTCCACTATTTTCATTGTTCTCTAGTGTAAGCTAAACGTTTAATAATGAATATCAAAGATTACATATATTCTTTAGGTAATAACATCAAGCAATAGCTCAAATTTAAGGAAGTTTAGTAATCAACTTGTTTGTTTATGATATTGTTGTTAATAACCACAAGAATGGTGACGAAGGAAGTTTTTTTTTTTTGCATTCGAAGGAATCAATTAACTTGAAGAGTTGGAGTATACTAATAAGTGTTGCCATGATACTGATTCCCTCTCCAATATTTTATGGAAATTTAAGGTGTTATTGTCAAATTGTCGCCTTTTAGATATGGAATTATCTATTACCAATAGACAACGAGAATGAAAAAAAAGAAGAAGTACAAATGCATAAATTCAAGAGCACAATGTCAAATTAACCTAAATATTCTTATGAGATACATATGCTTCAATGGTTTTGTGGATATTATCCATAAATACAATCAACATTTAGCTTTCATTCACATATGGTAAATGATTTTTAAAACTTGACATGAATGTATAAGAGCTAGCATTTAACCCCATATTATATGATGCATAAAAGCCTTGTTTTTTGCTTTGTATAGCTCCAAGCCAAATTGAATGTTGAATTGTATTTTGGAGCAAAATTCCCTACTCAACATCTAATCTAACAAAAATTCATTAAACATTTTTCTCTTAGAAGCTCCCAAAACTTCCCAAAACTATATGACCACTATAGTTTCTTTTAGTGTACATTGGACCTCTTTAGGATAAAAATGTACAAATCCTAACCCCATTGACAACTAAAACCAGAAGTGAAATGGAAATACCAACTTAGTGTGGTACAATTCTTTTCAAAATTATTCAATCATACCTTCATATTTCCCAAAACCTCTGAATTTTTTAAAAAGTTATGTTAAATCTCCAATTTTTCATTATTCAAAGGCTTCATTACTTGTGAAAACTCACCTTCAATATATAATGTGCCCTATTTACTAAGTAAGATATTGCTCAATTTGAATCAAAATCTTTGACAACAAGATTATTTCTAAACACTCTTTTTGATTAAAAAAGCACTATCAAATAATATAAAAGCAATTTTTTTGTAAGAAAAAATTTTTAAATATAAAATTCAGTTTATAATCAAATGTTGATACATTTCCCCATTTTTATTTCTCATTTGGGCCACATAAGAGGTATATTATCTACTAATTCCTCATTAATCATGATAAATCATCCATCACACGATTTGAGATGTAAGCTTTAGTAACTAGATGATGCTACTTACGTAAGACTACATATCTCATGAAGCTAAAGAATACCAAAAGTGGAGTGTAAGCTATAAATTATGACATACATAATATAAGGCATCTATAAAATTTTATACTCATCATACTTTCTTTCTTACTTTATTATTGACAGGCCTTTAATGCTTCAAACAGATGTTTTAATGCTCAAGCAGCACATACCACTTATAAGACATAGGTTTGAGATCATTAGGAAGATGTTTATGACGTCTTCTTTACAGGCTTTACAAGTGAGAAAAGCCAAAGCTTAAGCTATGTGAACTTGGTAGTAGTTTTTCAAGGGACTAGATGCTCTTTATTTATGTAAAGCAGAGTGGTAGGAAAAATAATTATTTCTTACTCATTCTAGATTCAAATTATCTATACAACAATCATGACCCATAAATAAGTAAACCATAAAACTTGACATCAATATAAGCATGTCTATGTGTGCTTACATGAAAATCTCATAAATAGGAATAGCTTCAGGTGAAAGTGATTAGATAATTTTTTATAGAAAAAGGACAGAATTACTAAACAGATAGAAGAAAAGTTAAGGAATTGAGTTGCAGATTAAGGATTAGGATGAAATCTTTAGTAGAATTTTGATGGTGGTAGCGATAATAATTTCTTTAGAGGAAGAAGTATTGAAAAGAAATAATGGTTGTGTTTACTTTCTTGCTTCTCCTTTAACTTGAAAAAAGGGAAGTGAGTATTAGTATTGCTATAACCAATATGTTGGTTAATCCCAAGGATTGCTACTTTTGGTTGAATGGAAATTGATTGAACTAAAGTGTGCATTCTGCCATCCAAATCTCGATAATTTGTTAAAAGTTCGAGAATTAGCACCTATTGGATCATCTTTACTTCCATCACTATTTATGATAATCTGTGTTTTCTACCTTCTTTATTGTGATGACTAAAGACGAAGGAGAAAGCAAAATTAAGTTATCTTGTTTGTGAATAAGGTGACTAGAAGAAAGGAAAAATTAATTTTATGGATTAATTAAATAAATAATTTGAATTTAATCTCTTATAAATTATTTAAAATAAATAATTTAAATAGTTAAGAATTTATTTATAAATTAATATTTATTTTAATGAATATTTTAATTATTAAAACTAAATTTATTTGAAATTTATATATTTTAAGGTATTTTAAATATAAAGAAACAAAGCTAGAAAATAAAAATTATTTTTTGTTTCTTTCAATTTCTGTAACTTATAAAAACTAAAAACTCATACAAATATGGACAATATATATACTTTTTAATATATATATGTAAAAATATTATAATAACTTTTGAAATATGTAAAAATAATATTTGAAATTAAATTCACTTATTATGTATTTTTATTTATATGATTATTAATTTTATATCTATATAAAAGTTAAATAAATTTTCAATTTTTTTTACAAAATATGTAAAAATAATATTAATAAAATTGTTATTATATCAAATTTAAATTATTTTGATTTTATAAGATACGATTAAAACAAAGTAAAAAATTGTATAATATAATATAATATATTGAAAACAATTTTATATAATTTTAAGAAATTAGAAATAATTTCATAATTTTAAAAAATATTTGAAATGATATCTGATGTTGATATTATTACTCTACTAAAATCAAATTCTGTCCAACATTCGTAACATTATTTCTATTTAATTGAGCCTTAAACCCTGTTCGTCAGGTGAAATTCCCCAAACGATCCAACAAAACCCCTTCACCGCCATTACCATCATCACTGCCATTTCTTCCACATTCACCCCCAATGGCGAGACTAATTCCCGAAACCGCACGAAAGATCTTCACACCGGATACTCTTCGCTCCGCCGCAAAACAGTCGACGGGATGCCTAGTAGTCCCTGTCCGCCTCCGCCGTGCCATTAAAAGATATCTCCGCGGTGGGGTGGCGCATACGATGCCCATATTTACGCACCCATCTTCATATTTTTTCCAATACTGAAAACATTTTTTATGCAGAGAACGAAGGCCCCCATATGAAGAGGAAGGTGTTGAGATTGTCACAGTCGTTTAGCGAAATTAAGGACGTAAACTTGATGCTTACAGAGTCCACTTCAAAGGAGCTTGTAGAGGATCCGCTTAAGTCTACGGAGAGTTCTAAACGTTGGAAAATCAAGAGTGCTTATGGTGATATTGGCCTCCTGTACAGTGATGATGAGACTATTGCTTATGTGGCTTCTCGAATGCCGGCTATCTTCTCTGCTTGCTACAGAGTGCTTAGTGAAGTACATTTCCTACGTTTTTCCTATTTGAGTAGTAGTTTGATGTGGGTTTGAGTTATTTTCTGTGAGCTATTTCAACTTTTGTAACTTACTTTTTCTTTAAAGGTTCAGAGAAGAATACCCGATTTTTCCCCAGCTAAGGTATTAGATTTTGGTGCTGGGACGGGTTCAGCTTTCTGGTGAGGTTTTCTTGTCTCAATCTGTTTAGTGACGAGTGAACAAAAGGCTCTCCAATTTGTTTATATGTTCCGTGAATTGTTGTAGGGCCATGCGAGAAGTCTGGCCAAAGTCCATAGAAAATGTGAATTTGGTGGAACCATCCCAATCGATGCAGCGTGCTGGGAGGAGCCTTATACAAGGTAATTGCAGCCTACTTAGCACTGCTTTTATATTTCAATTAAGCGATTTCATAGGAAGGAATACAATGTTGAGGGCACAATCTAGTAACTCTTGAACTTATCTTTCCAAACAAAGCAATTGGCATTGATAACTAAGTAGTGGGATGCAGAGCTGATTCTTTCTTTTTCCCCCTATTGATCCTTTCCCAATCATTGTGCTGCTCCCCCAGATGGATATATTATCCTTGTTGTCCAAATCCTCATTAGTAGTGAATGCACTATAAAGGTGAATCACCTGGGGCAACTGTCTCGGGATGTCAGGAATTGGTTCTTTTATGAGTGCATTTATATGCTTTTATTGCATGTGGTGTTACAAAATACTCATTTAGTTGTTCTACCCAAATTATGGCAAGTGGTGGTAAATTTGGGGTACATAGTTGTAAGACTTTGTTCTAATTTCTCAATCTAGCATCTTAGAGTCCTCCTTCTTTAGACTTTTACTTATTTCAAGCATTTGATTCTTTCTTTACATCACTTTAAAAAGGCTTAGTTGAGCTACTCTGATGCCATTTTATGAGTGTTTAGGTATGAAGAAATTACCAGTTATTCACAGTTATGATAGTATTCAAGCGCTGAGTAAAAGAATCAACAAGTCTGATAGAGAACATGACCTTGTAATTGCTGTAAGTTATGTTCTGTCAATGTTCTGTCAACGTTCTTCACTTATAATTTCCTTGAATGTTCGTTATGATTGAGATTGTACAAGTTCCAAGAAGGACATTTTATGCTTGTTGTACAGTCTGTAATCAGGTGCCTGTACAGGATTTGTTTTAGGGAATCTTTATCTTTTACCTAATTTATCTGTAATTTTTTATGCCATGAAGTCTTATGTTCTTGGAGAGATACCATCACTGAAGGACCGAGTTACTGTGGTGCGTCAACTGTGGAATCTTACACGGGATGTTTTGGTATAATTTCTTCCTTTTCATATCAATAATTTTTTATGCTTATTTTTGTTTATGTGCGAGATGGGTGATAAAGAAGAGTTGTATGCCTGGGAATCTTTTATTATTAGGCAATTATGAGCATTATAAGAAATTTGATGCTTTTCTTTACCTAGTGTATTTTGCATCATTCTTGGGAAGGGGAAGAAGAGAAGGTTTTTGACTGAGAATGAAAGCATATTAGACTATTGTATTTGTATTAAAAATTTGTGTTAGTTTTTCCTTATTATATCTGTTTTGTGATTCTGAAAACTATGCTGCAGAACAGGTCATAATTGAACCTGGAACACCTCATGGATCTAACATTATATCTCAGATGCGATCTCATATATTATGGCTAGAGAAAAGGGTAAATAAAACAATAATTTTGTTTAATCATAGTATTTCTTTTATCGGAAACATGTTGCCATGTTCATATATATAGCCGTACTGACTCTTTTCCAGAAATGTCGAAAATCTAAAGGGAAAAACAGTGAGGCATGTAAAGACTTTGTGTCAACCAAAAGTGGTGCATTTATAGTTGCTCCTGTAAGGACAAATTTATTTGCACTTTGAGGTTATAAATTTTGGAAGCTTCTTTACCCTTTGATTTCTTGTTTCCACTTTTTGCCCTAACATCTTGGTGTAGTGTTCTCATGATGGTCATTGTCCTCTGGAGAAAACTGGAAAATACTGCCATTTTGCTCAACGGTTCCAAAGAACATCATCTCAGCGTGCATATAAGGTTTATTTTTAATTCCTGTCCTGACTATTTGCCTGAATTTTCACATTTATAGGAATTTTTTATCTGTGCAAAGAGTGATGTTGCCGGGAGTTACACAAGAACATTAAGTTAGTTTAGTCCATATAACACTTTCTTTGTTGAAATGATGAATTCCCATTGGGCCAGCTGCTGTGTATCAGACTAGCTATTTGTACTCTTTGATGAACAGTCAATATGATATCTGTAGAAGAATTTGTAACCAAATAATGCTGCACTAATTATCCCTTATGGATTATTTTCATCAGAATATATCTGATTTCCCATTTGTTTTGTACTTGCACTTATACCATGCTGTCCTGTATGAATGTAAAACATATTGCTGGTTATCCTTTCACATGGTTTTGGATTCATCTAAAGATTGAAAACTTATCATTCTGCAATCAGACTTTTGAAAGTTACTGCATGTGTATGTCCGCTGTAGGGATAAGTAGATGATAAGTTTTAAAGCTTCTTTATTTCACAAATTAATAACAAAACTTTTGCATGTTGACAATTGGGTTTTAGTGTAATATAAATTAAACAAACGGCACTTGTTTATAAAGAGGGTGGCAACCTGCATCCTTGCTACACCTAAACAATGATATTTTGTCATGGAATAATTTTATAAATCTGTACTCACCTTGTTTCTTTAAATAAGATCAAGAATTCAATTAGGAAAAATATAAAGTTTTTAAGACTGATGTGTAAACTTGTGGAATGGTTGTGTTATGCTTGAAGTTATTCATGTTTAAAAGGGACACCATGTTTTCCACCATGATTGGTTGTAATAGCGGTGATCATCATTCATATTACATATATTTTCTGTCTTGCAGCGTACAGGTCGTGGGCCTTTACGTGGTTTTGAGGATGAGAAATTTAGTTTTATTGCGTTCAGGCGAGGACAACGACCTCGGTCAGTTGCCTAAATCTTATCTGTTGGCTTACTCATTTTTAAATTGGCAAATTTTAGGAAAATCTTGTGGAGCGTTCACCATTGAGGTCCTGATAGATCAAATACATACATTTGTTGTTGCAAGTAGATTGCTAGTTTTGGATGTCATGAGCACCTCTTTATCGATATATTCTCCATATCTATTGTTGCATTATGCTTTTAGGAAGGGTAAAAGGCACCTAACCTCCCCTAGTTTTGGATGCCATGAGCACCTCTTTATTATTATATTCTCCATATCCACTGTTGCATTTTGTTCTCTATGGTTTCATGAATTCTAATAGAATTTCCTGTGGTTAAAAGTCTTCTGGGAGTCTTGTATTTTGTAAAAAAGTCCAAATTAAACGTTTTTATGATCCTCTGTTAAATGTTGCAGATGTGGTAAATATTGAACACGTAGTAACGCCACATCAGTATAATGAGACCCATTTTGTGAATGAAATAATAAAACTCATATATCCAACGCCAGCCTGAACTGTCCTGCCCATTTTCTTCTAAAACTTATTTACCCCAGATCCATTTTTCACTCTCTTGGTCCTCATAATAGACATTATTTCCTCAAGCCTTTCCATCTTCAATGTATTTTTTTTTCATCGAAACCACCCATTCCGCCATTCTAAACCCAACAAAAAAAGCTGGTTTGTCAAAGGGAGTTTCAGCTGATAGCATCCCATCAGCACTAGTCATAGTCTCTTCCAAACACTGCTAAACGTCATCCATGTGCCGCATGTTCCCATTAGCAAGAACTGGGATTCTTAAAGCATTTTCCATAGCTGTGATGACCTTCCAGTTAGCTCGAATCTTTCCCATCTTTCCAATCTCTTGTTGGGCCACGAATAGCTAAAAGCAAGCAACTATCTTCCTCTACCATTTTGGTGTAAGCAACCGTATCCTCTAATTTTGGGAAGACTCCTACTTTGCATGAAATGGTGGCATTAAGATTGGGACCTAGTTTTTTTAACTAAAGCTTTCACGAAGGCAAAGTTATCCATTCGGAAAGCTGCATAATTGTCAAGTCCTAGTCTGTTGTCCTCATCGCACCATGATGGATGTTCCAGAAATCAAGTTTATGAAAATAGGGGGGAAAGGAAGGGGGAAAAATAGGGTTGCACAAAATAAGTTTTGGGAGAAAATTGGGAGGGTATGTGAATTTGATTATTTTATTTGTAAATAATATTTAACATAGAAAAATAATAAGAAGTGTTTATTTTAAAATTTTCAAAAAATACGTGGATTTTTAAACTATAGGGATTAGGGAGGGAGGGAGGGAGTTTTAGTAGAATTCATGAAATGATGAAAATGGATATTTATGATATGTTGATGTTTGATATAAACAGGGAACCATGGCCTCTTGACGGTGTGAATTTGGAGACTCTCAAGGAACAACGTGGTAAACAAAATCTGGAAGATGCCGAAATTGACTATGGTATTTGAACTTTTAAGGCTCTTGAAGTAATTATTATGTAATTATATGTTAAAAGTGCCCAAATTTTGTTAACAGACTCAGTCGCATATCCATTATATATTGCTACAAAGTTTGTGGCACTACTAAGTCGTCAAATTATCTACTGTGTCTGTTTGTCAGATGATGTGATTAACGAAGTGGAAACTGAGGTTGTTCTACATGAAGCAGAAGAAGAAGCAGAAGAAGCAGAAGTGAATTCAGTTAACTATGATTCTGATGTGACCGAACCTGACACCATCGACCTTTACGAAGAGAGTGAAGACAAACGACGAGAAGAAACAGGCGATGCTGATCTGGGAGGAGGGTGGGGAAGGATACTATTCATGCCGGTTCGGAGAGGCAGACAAGTTACTTTGGATGTTTGCCGATCTGTTAATCGGGAAAGCTCTGAGGGGACATTGGAACGCATAGTTGTAACGCGTAGTAAAAATCCTGCATTGCATCAACTGGGCCGAAAATCTTTGTGGGGTGACTTGTGGCCCTTTTGAGGCTTACCCAGTTATGTATATCACATCACAGCAATGCTAATCGTAAGCATACTGAGGTTAATGCTTTTGGACACGCCCACGAATGTAATTTTGAATACTTGTGGTTCACTTTACTTGTTAAGCTAAGCAGTTTGGTTAGGTAAGTTTAAATCTCTTTCTCCAAGTTTTTCAATTACTCTAAGCAAGAAGTAAACCTATCATTTTCTTCAATTTCGGTAGAATCTCTGTCATCACGTTAATTAACCCCCGTCGTTGTATTTCTCATATAAAGAACACATCTAGTACATATGCCTTTATGGATATATTTCATGAGATAATGCACTTAGAGATGGCAATCTGGCCTAGGTCTACCCCCTGACCCTCAGACAGTGCACGAGTCAGGTTTGTCCTGGTCCAAATTGGTCCGTGGCTCGATTGAAAGCGACAAAACGATGTCCTTTTATAAAAAATGATATCGTTTTTTGAATTTTTTTAAATAAATTATAAAATGGGTTGGGTTGAGCTACGATCCAACTCATTGCCATTCTTAATTGCAATAATAGGTATGTCTATTGTCTGCATAAAATTATTTATGCAAACTTATTTTAAGATTCGTTGACACTTAAACCAATCAATTTGGATTGCTAGACCATTTAATTTAATTATTTTATCTCATTTTTTGAAGAAAAATACATAGCCTTAATTCTCAAGTTATTGACTAACATTTATGCTTTATTACTTGGAACTAGCATATATAGACCGCAATGGATTGGGTCAATGTTGGACTCATCACCAACTCGACACAACTCATTCCTCTTAAAATAGGGCTTGAATAATTCAATTCAATTCACACGGCTTGGGCTTTGACCCAATGATGTCTTTGGAATCTGTCCAGACTTCGTTTCTATTCTCTATTGCCTCTCCTCCGTTTTGCTCCATCAGGTCTCAATTAACCATAAAACAAAAGATCCGAAACTTTCAGAATCGATGATAATTAGTGACCAATCTTATTAAATGAAAAAATTATTATTTATTATTGATCAATAACAAACGCAAAAAATTAGTCATAAAGCATTTTGGGTAGAATATTTTCCAACTTGTCTTACCTAGATTGGAAGTCCTGTAACTTAGTCTTTGCATTTTTTGAAGTATAAATAATACTTAATGATTAACCATTGGAAATTGCATCAAGGATACGATAAGAGTTTTGAGGTCAAGATTACAATTTGCAAGAGAATGCAGTGTTATTATTATTAAATATTGTCATTAGTTACTTACTAAGTGAATGTCATATTGCCATATGTCAAGAAGTAGCAGCAACTTCTCAACAAGCTCTTCTGGTCAACTCAAACGAGAATCGCTTCATTTAACATATGTAAACATAAGTCCTAGAAAACAAAATAGAAATACCCAAGCATGTCTACCTAGCCAAGCCAAGTACGAACTGAAGAGCAACAACTTAATGTCTGTAGCTAACTACAGTTTTAAAACTGTGAAACTTAATTCAATAAGATAAAAATTCATTCCCCCTTTTTTTGTTTTGACAGAATAGATATAAAATAAATAGAAAATATTCAAAGTTCCTTTCTTGCTTTGACTTATTAAAAGACATACTCTAGTGTTTTAGATTCATCGGAAAGAAAGCGAAATAAAACAAAGATGAAGCGTTTCTAGTCTATCTCTTTATATTTTTATATTCTATTTCTTTCAAAATCATCATATAATAATCCAAAAATTGCAATTTCTGCTGGGCCTATATACTTTTTTTAGGTTCATTGGAGTTTTTATTGGTTGGAATTTCTAGTTATCTTAGCAGAAATTTGATGTCTTTATTTCCGTCTCAGCATACCAAGAATATCCAAATATTAAACCCACTCTCTATATAACTTTCGTGAAATAGAAGAGGCTTTTGGTAATCCAAAGAATTTACTTTATGCATAGGTTATCGATTCGGCATTGGACAAGAAGGGTTGAATTACCCAGTTTATGAA
>JAOTAY010000191.1:26442496-26458346 GCA_025629805.1 Erythroxylum baracoense | reverse complement strand
AGTAACATCTATATACGATCATAATTTGATTATGATCGTATATAGATGTTACTCGCTTCTTCTCCTATTTTTACTTTATAGCATCATTTCCTTTATCCAATTAAGGTTTTTCAAGAGAAAATAATAGATATTATTTGGTGCATTCCCAATTTTTATTTTACATTTTTCATTTCCAAATTGAATAATCAAAGCATCTGAGGATCATTCTAAATATATTCGTATCACCCTTACTGTTAAATATGACTTTGCTTGCCCATTAAACTAGATTATCTTAGTTAGTTGTTAGACAGATAGAATTGCACCTAATTTGTACTTGTTTTCAAAGGTTTGCTGCATATTAGCGATAAAAGATTATATGAAATATTTTCATCCTCAAAATTACTTAATTTACATTTCAAATTAATGCTTCTTTGATTTTATTTTTAGTTTTTAGCCTCTTTTGGTTATAAGTCACCTAATAAATGATTTTTTTCTATAATCAAGTCTATGTGAGATATGTTGGTACAGTGACCTGATTTATGTTTAATCAAGTTGATCTTATATCTACACTGCCTGTATTTGGCATAGTTTAGCAAGTTATCTTTGATGAGTAGAAAGTCTCTTAGGTTGCATTACCAATGATTATGTTGCACTATCTCCTACAACATTCTAAGCTAGCATATACTTAAAGGGATTGAGTTTCAATTAGCTTATATAGGAGACTTAATTTACACTAGTTTTCATACAAAAATATGATATCATTCTTATTGCCTATAATTATTTTAAACTCCATTTTGATAAGATACTTTAACTTTAACTTTAACATTTAGTTTAGATTTTAAGAATTACGGAGTTTTCCTTTTAGGTTCTAAAAGTTAACAACTTTTAAGTGATGAAAGTGTGTCCATCTAGGTCAAATAGACTCATGCCATGCAAATTGATCCAAAGAGGGATCCTTCTATTTTTAATATCATGTGAAAGCAATCTAGGCTACCATTTTTCAAGAAAAATTCTCATAATATTGAACTACCATGAACCATTGTCCATCACTCTTATGGAATCATATTATGATACAAATTTGAGGATAAATTTATATTCATCTAATACGAGAACATTAATTTAGATGTTTTCCATGTTTTGCAGGCCCAAGTATGAAGAGGAGGAATTATCCAATTAGGGAGATTTTGTAGAAATTTAGATAATAAGAAAATGGAAAATAACTTCATAGGAGATGAAAGAAGCTAATTCTAACACGAAGATGTCGAAAAATAAAAAAAGTGGTGGAACAAGGCACAGTGATACATTAAACTTGTTGAGATAATAGGTGTTTGTCTTTCACAAAGGCTTGAGAAACTAAAAAGTAGAACAAGACGGGTGTCATATTTGACCTTAGACTAGTGCCAAATTTGTCTTGATTTTATAAAGAGAAAAATAGTTCAAAATCAAGCTAGTTACAACTTGGTGTCAAGCATTGGTTATTTGTAGCTTCGTGATGGTTTAAAGTTCAAAAACAGGATTGATTTTTGCATAGTTTTGTTCTTTTTAGCATAGAAGGAAGATTTGGAGCAAGGATTTGAGGAGTTAGTGACATCTTCCCTTATTCTTTTCCTCTACTCTTTTTCTATGCTAGGAATTATGTGTCTATGTGTTGTTTTTATTATATTTGGTGGCTAAAAACTTGAGTGGTTAGAGATGTAGCTGGTAATAATTATTCAATTATTTATACATGATTTGACTATCTAGTTTATTTATTTTAATTGTTCTTAATGTTGTATTTTTTATTGACTATCACAATTTTAGGGACTATATGAAGGACGAATAGGTGAAGTAGAATCTATGCACTAAGAGAATAGATAATTTAGCAATAGAGAATGATATTATCATAGATTAGTGATATAATTAACTACGCTTAATAAGTTTAATTAGGTTAAATTATACATTGAGAGGTGGTAGTTATCCAATTAGATATAACTATGCACCTTGATGGAGCCATAGATATCTTAAGTTAATTGTTATTTTAACTTAAATTATCAATCTTATATGATAATTATAATTTCATATAATTAAACCCCAAATCCATAATATTTGTCTTATTTATCTTTTCTCTTAGTTTATTTCCCTTATTTCATTAATTTAGTAATAAAATTCTTTAATTTATTTAGTTTATTTGTTTAATTAAGATTAATAGATTTAGTGACTAATTATCAATGGGATTGATACTCTAGAATCACTCTAATTTAATAAAATATCTATAATTAACTTTATACACCTACAAATATAGAGTTAGATTAATGGGCTCACTAGGACCTAGTCCAATTTCTGCCTATGCCCCTTTACATCTCTTCTTTGGTTTTAAAGTTAGGTTGATGAATTTCACTGAATAGAGGTTCATGAATTTATGTCAAATGAATGGAGGTTCATGAATTTATGTCAAATGAATGTTGATTCATAAAATGACTCAAATGGGTTCATATTAGTTATAA
This sequence comes from Erythroxylum baracoense, assembly GCA_025629805.1. Classification (NCBI taxonomy): domain Eukaryota; kingdom Viridiplantae; phylum Streptophyta; class Magnoliopsida; order Malpighiales; family Erythroxylaceae; genus Erythroxylum; species Erythroxylum baracoense. Next base: position 26,455,884 of record JAOTAY010000191.1, on the reverse strand, counting down.
GTTAAGGAGGAACTGGCAAACATAAGGAGTAGACGTTGGAAATTTACAAGCGAAATTATCCCACATAAAAAAGAAATATATGGATGAAATGACATATACAAAAATTAGACTCATAACTTATTGTCTTAAGGGATTTTTCCTTTTATGTTCTAATTATATTGACATTTAGGTTAGGTTTAATATGCTCTCTCTAGGATCTGCTTGCTTCCCTTCTTCTCTCCTTCACTTACTTCTCTACTATGGCTTTTAGTTTCTTGCATGTTTTTGTCTGCTTTTCTTGTTCTTGTTCCTATTCTCATTTTTGGAGTCATTGTTATCTTCATTGGCTCTAGTTTTTTCCTCCTTTGTGTTACTGCCTGTTGATTATCTGCTCATTTCCAACTGAGGGGTACTTCAATCTTTTTAGCCTTACTATGTCCTATATTAACCCTTCATTTCCTATTTTGGTAATTATTTTTCAAATTTCTCATTAGTTAAAAGATGTTTCTTTCCTTCCATATCATTATATCATCCTACAACTTTACTTTAAAGCCCTATCCCCTATTAATCAGTTTTCCCTTTCCTTTAGCTTCGCCTTCTCTAGTCCAACCCTTGAATGGAAGTTTGTTGTCAGATCTCCTAACTTCATCTAGAGCTCATAGAAGCTGGAAATAGGTTTTGGGGGATTAGGCTAACCTTTCACTCCATTTCTACCCCCTGGTGTAGAAGATGATCAATGTATTGTTTCTCCAGACCTTGAGGTGTTTAAGGTAAGAGCATGTACTTAAGTATCCTCCATTATTAGTTTCTTCTTAAGACTTAGACCTTCATTTCACCATTTCCAGTTGGGACAAGAAAAGTTAAACTAGCAAATGTTTAAAAGAAGTTGTCTTATTTGCGAATAACTTGGTCTTATTTACATTCTCCTCAAAGGCTGAAGCTCAAAAAATCATTGAGGAGGGCCCCTGGTAATTTCTATCAACTTTCAATATTCTTGTAATACGTAAAAGATTACACGTGAAAGCATCCCTCTATGGGTCAATTTACATAACATCCCTTTGGAATATTAAGCTATAAAAGGATTGAGCTTGCTAGCTAACTTCATAAAGAAGCCCCTGTGTATGGATAAACACACTACTTAGAGAAAAAAGATTGATTTTGCAAGGAGCATTAGTTTTGATTTGGAAAAGGAACTTCCAAACTGTATTCCTCTAATGCAATTGGGTGAAAATAACATTCTCTTTAAGCACTCAATCATGGTCATTTACTAGTGGAAGCCCTTTATCAAAATGTAAGGAAAATAATGGACAGCTATAGGTAAAGTCCTTAAGGGAGGTGATTATAGTGAGTTAATAGGTTTGGAAGATAATGATGATGAATTATTGGAGGCTAAACAAGATAAAATCATGGTCCTTGTTATTAGTCTAGTGAATAAATCAAAAGGTATAATGAACTTCAAAGCCATATACGAGATGTAATGAGGTTTTAGTTGTAAGGCTTGGTGGAGATAGAAGTGTGCAAGATTTTGATCTTATTCCTATCACAGTTATTGACAAAAAATATGCATGATCTTTATCCAGTCTCAACTCTAGTTGGTAAAAGCTCAATGGTTAATGATACTATAAATGTTAATACTTCTATAGAGGGTAAGTTTTAGAAAATTAAAAGAAGAAAATCTAAAAGAGGTAGTAGGGGAAAGGGCTCCAAAGGTGAAAATTCTCTTTATAAATAAATGTTTATATATTATAATATATGTGGTTTGAATTTCCCTCAAAATATTTTAACATTAAGGGATTTGTCTGTAAAGAAAATTTTTTTTCTTAGGATTGTTGGAAACCAAAAGAAGGAAGGAAAACATGAATAAACTGAGCATTTTAGGGCCTCATTAGCATTTTATCTCTGACCATCATTTTCATTATTATGGTAGAATTATTCCTACTTTTAACTCAAAATTGATCGAGGTTGAGGAACTAAAGTATAGTGATCAAGTTATGGATGTTTTGATATAATTTTAAATGAAAACATTATGGTGTTTTCCTCAGTAGTCTATGACTCTAATTTTAGTTTTCAAAGGCAGCTATTTTGGTACAATTTGATTCAAGCTTAAAGGAAATGTTATGGAACTTGGTTGATCTATGGCAATATTAACTCCATTTTGTACTAGTCTAATGTAGATGGTCGAGCTAGTTTGACAAAACACTCCAATGATCTGAAGGAATCTATGGAGAACTTGGGGGTTGCTGATTTGAGCCATGATGGTTATAAATTCATATAAAGTAATGAGCAAAATTCCAACCGTTACTTGAGAAAAAAGTTGGACAAAGCAATGATTAATCTAAACTAGATTATGTGCTTTCCTGAAAAAAAAGCTAGCTTAATGGAACCATCCTTCTCTGATCATTTTACTATTAAAATTAGTGATTTATTCATGAACATGCATAGGAATTTTCCTTTTATATTTAATAATTTCCTTGTCTTAGATGATGAATTTCAAGAAGTTGTTGCTGAAGGATTGGAAGTTAAAATTTATAACACTAGATAGTTTATATGTGAGCAAAAACTGATGTGCATCAAAGTGGAGTTGAAGCTTCTTATCTCAAAAAGAGTTCATAGTACTAGGCAATTAGAGTCATGTGCTAGAGAAAGGTTTGTGGGAGTCCAGAAAAATTTTCCTTAATATTCCTAGTTGCAATGAGCTGTTAGTGAAGGAAAGGATAACACTTAAGGAGTATCTGAATAGGGTTGAAGACTATGCTTCTTTATTAAGGAAAAGCACTAAATCAATTGGCTTAAAGATGGCTACAAGTTTACAAGCTTTTTCTTCAGATCTATAGTGGTAAAAAGAATTTATAATAGAATATGCTCAATTGTTTCTTATAAAGGTTGTCTCATCTCCAAATAAGAAAAATTGAAGACGGAAGCAGTAAAGTTCTTTAAAAGGCTTATTGGATCATCATTTTTTAGTAATTCTTTTGCTCTGAATGTCCAATCTTTTATAAGTACCAGCATAAACTGCATTAATGCAATGTCTCTTATCAAACTTGTTGATGAAGCTGAAGTTAAAAGAATTTTTTTCAAATGAATGGTCAAAAAGCTCCTGGTCCTGATGGAATGAATTAGTTTTTCTTTCAAAATTACTGGGATCAGGTGGGACACTCGGTGAAACCAACTATGTTAGAGTTTGAGTTGAATAAGAGATTATTATGTCTCATTCCTAAATCCTCCAATCCATTAAATTTTGGTGATTTTTGTATATTTCTTGTTGTAACTTTATCTACAAAATTATTACGAAGATTACGACAAACAATCTTCATTTCGTTATTAGTGCAAATCAAAGGGCCTTTTATAGGGTAAGAAAATTAAGGATAACATCCTTATTACTCAAGAGCTTTAAAGGGGTATGCCAGGAAAATTTCTCTATATAATTGTGCAATTAAAATTTTGTTTGATAAATCCTTTGATATTATTAAACCGGGAGATTGTGTTGCATTTGCTTAAAGCTTATGGTTTCCCTAAAACTTTCAAGAAAGGAAACAAGTCTTGTATGACCTCTCCTTCCTTCAGTGTGTTAGTGAATGGAATTTGATTTTAATTCTTTAAGGATGCAAGGGGTCTCAGGCAGGGAAACCTTTTATCTCTATACCTATTCATACTCAATATGGAAGCTTTAACCTAACTAATCAAACAAGAGACTTTGAAGGTTGGCAAGTTTAAGTTCCTTAGTAATTGTAGGAAGAATGAGTTATCTAGCCTATACTTTATTGATGATTTACTGCTTTTCTCCAAAGCTAGATTAGTTTTACATTAAGGTTTGATGAATTCATTAAAGATCTTTAAGGAAGCTTTTAGATTGGATGTCAATTTCCATAACAGTCATCTTATTATTTATGCCAGTGCTCTTAATAACTGGAATATCCATTAAACACCCTCCTCCCCTCCTGATGTACCTTGGATTACCTCTAGTTTTAAGAAGGTTGCAATTCAAAGAATGTATGTCTTTAATAGAAAAAATTTAAAAAAAGTGAAAAGAGCTTTATCTTTTGGAGGAAAATTGCAGCTTGTCAAATAGTTATTAACTTTATGGATATTTACTAGAGTGATTATATTTTCTTATCAAAGGGATTAATAAAAACAATTGAAGGAATGATGAGAAAGTTCTTGTGGGGCAAAGCCAATGAAGATAGATACAATGCCACAGTTAAATGGTATAAAGTTTGCAAGCCATTAGAAGAAGATGGTTTGGGAATCAATTATTTGAAAAATACCAACATAATCACAACGACAAAGAGATTATGGATGATATTAATGGATAAGGAGTCACTTTGGATGTAATGGATGCATAGCTATATATTAAAATGAAATAGTCTATGGGCTCTCAAATTAAAACAACCCATTCCTACTTTATTGCTTAAATTGTTAAGGATGGTGGGTATTATAGAATAAAACATATGTTGTGAAGTTAGGAGTGAATTAGCTGCTTCATGGTGTGATGATTAGACTAGTCATAGGGCTTTGATTAGAAATCAACAAGTTGTTCAGATTATGAGTGACATTCCCTCTCAAGCTAAAGTCAATACTTATATAAGGGATGGAGAATGGTATGGTTTTCATAGTAGCCTACATCACTTGCTTCCTAGCTACTCCTCTAATAGATGCTTGCAGGAGGGCTATAATTGGAAAAGCAACTAAAAGTCTAATAAAAATTGTAAGGAGTGGCTTATTCGTGAAGGCCTGTTGTTACATGGTCTAAGTTGGTGTGGAACAAATATCTCAAGCCAAGTACGCCCTTCCTTTTATGGTTAGCTACTAAAAGTAGAGCCAACACATAGGACATGTTATCTTATCTTCAAAATTGTAATTGTTATGTTCTTTTCCAAGCTACAAGTGAATCCTTGTCCCATTTATTCTTCAAATGTAACTTCTCTAGAATGATATGTATTTCAATTAGAGACTGTGTGGTTGGAAAATTAATGAATGTGCGCTTCCTAATGTTCTACTATGGCTACAGAATAAGCATGATCTGTTTAAAGACTCCCTTGTGGTGTATTTGGTCTATCTTGATACTTCTTTACAAATATTGTGGCAAGAAAGAAACAACAAGCAGTTCAAGAATATTGAAAGAAGGTGCGATGCAATTTTGGAAAGTCACGTATACACTTATTCAAGGATAATTAGTGCTTGGAGAATTAGCTCAATCAACAATTCATTAACCTTGCTTTTAAATTGTGGCAATTTGTATAACTTGTTTGCTTGTTGTTGGTGTTTCGTAGCTAGTTAATACATTATGGTGTTTGTTCTATCTTATTTATTCATTTATTAATATAATCTTTTCATTTCCAATAAAATCCTTTTTTTTTTCTTCCTAAATCCCTACCAAAAAAACTCTTCACATAACGAGTGCAACATAGTGATTGAAAAGCACATATTCACTATTACGTATATAGCCATTCTTTATTTAGAGATATACAGCTGCTTTGGAAACAAACAAACAAACCAATGAAAACGATCAATACCTTTGTTTTAAAATAATGAATTAGGGCCCTGAGGTTTTACATAAATTCGAAAGTTACACTTTCCGTATCAGAGAATACTATACTTTCAAAATTGGACATAAGCGGGGACTAATTTTCACACAACTTCTTTGATTATTTTATACAATTTAATAGATGCCAATAGCCACACGTTGTTTTCGATAATTCGTTTTTTGGTAAATGTTTCAAAAGCGTCCTTTTATCCCCTTGTCTCTAGGTTTCTTATGATCAATATTTTGTATTTGTGGCCTGCAGCCAGACATCATTTTCCTCAAGTGAAAAGACATGCATTCCAACCTATACTGGATGCTTTCTGATCTTTATGTTTATCTGTCTGACCTGCTACGTGGTTTGACCAGTTCTGCTAATGTTAGGCAAATTAAGAAAGGGGCCAGCATTATTAGGCATTACATGATTATTTAATCTAAGTAATCACATTGTTAGATTCTGGAGACTTCCTTCCATGCTTTGTTTGTAAGACACGTTCTGGTACGAAAAATGATACTAAGGTGTGAGTCAAATTAAAATTGTAATGCTAACTTGCAAATAATTTATTATCGTACTAGTAATTACTATAGAAGAGAATGGAGAAATTAAAATTATCACGAAATCAGATACTTAGAAGCTCAACATAATAACTACTATAGAAGAGAATGGAGAAATTAAAATTATCATGAAAGCAGATACTTATTTAACAGCTCAACATAATAACTAGCACTGCAATTATTCTCCAATTCGGATTGGAAAATATATACTATTCTTTGCTAACTTATGTCTTCTTTTTCTCGAGAAAGATTTAGAGCACTTTTTATTTATTGCGGATGTGATTTCCTCTCTCCCGTTGATCGTATCTTCATGCTTAAGCAAGAAATAAAAGACAGAAGCCTATTGCATCTGGAGCCAAATCTTCAGTACCGTTTTCTTAGTTTCAAATCAGTGCCAAATATTACCGTCTACAAAAATTATTTATTTATTACAAAGCTTGTGGACGAGGTTATTGGGCATAAGGTTGGAATTAAGAAAACGGCACAGAGGATTCATTTTCATGCTATCTATCAAAATTTCAATATTTGGATGTAAAGATGACGGGAATTGAAACTTCAATTTATTACAGAGAATCATAATATTAAATTAATCCTAATGCACGTTTCTATGTTCACATTGGTATATATTCTGTTCTATCTCCGTAATTGAATGCCGTCATTAATGCATAACATAGTACATATGCAACAAAAGTTGAAATCAATTGCTACTAAAGGAAAACAACACATTTGCGGAACTTGGACTCACCTTCTTTACTATTCATGCACAATATACTAACTTCAACGTACTAGCCATAGAGTTAATTAGTGCTTGACAGCATCTATTACACCGACAGCACCAGCCCTACTTTTCAAGGGTTTATAGATGACTGCCAATATATGAAAGCCATCGTTCTTGTCCATGTGCTTTGAATGAAAATGGCTCCACCTTTTGATTAAGAGGTTCTTGTGCAATGAGAAGGACATGGTATTATTATTTTATGTTTCCATTCATAAGGGTCGGAATTGCAATGTGATATTAATTATGCGTATATCTTTTCTTATGGTGCAATATATTAGATATTGTGAACAAAAGCTCAGCTTCTGCACTGTACGAGAAAGGATTGCTTCCACATATATTTAAAAGAATTCCAAAAACAATAATAAATTTCGAATCAAAGTCACTATTACTCTACAGTCTAATCTTAGTAATTTCTTGAACCTGATTTTTCGAAAATTAACATAGATGTTGTAACTCATTAAATTAATTTAATGGAATTGAACTTTTGTATCCCTAACTCAAATTGTATTTTAGTTTATTGTCTGATCATGAAATGATTTTTACTTTCTTATTTTCTCACGACAACAGAATACAATATTAGCTACATTTTTTTGGCGACAAAACGGAAATTGTCGCTAAGTATATACTTTTTGTGACGACTTACACATTTGTCACAAAAAGTCGCGATTTCGGTGCCGTCACATAAAATTGTCACTAAATCAGTTTCCTTAGAAACGATTTACTTGAGTCGTCGTTAAAAGTTCTCAATTGAGTGGTTCGTCCCAAAAGTCGAGCATGTTGCGAAGTTAAATTAGACCATCGCAAAATCACCAAATTTTTGTAACACAATAGTTTGTTCGTTGTTAAAAGTCTACATTTGGTGACCAAACCTATAAATGGTCGCCAAAAGTCGATATTAATAAATTTAATTTGATAAATTTTTAATGGTAAATATACTTAATAATCCTAAGGTTAATTATATTTGCTATTTTATAAATGATTTTTCATATTTTTTCATTTGCCTTCTTTATAAATTTGTTTAAATATATAGCTAATGCATTAGAACTCTATACATTATGTATTTCAATATAAAAAGATAAACATACCTAAAAATTTAATATTAATATCATAAAAATAATAAATTTAAGTTAATACTTTTCTTAATCATTAATATTTATTAACAATAAAATAATAATACATAAAAATATTGAAAATGGTAAGCAACACAATATAATGATATATGCAGGTAAGTAGTGCAAGATTTTAATTTTAAGTTTAACAATTCTTATAGACATACAACAACAACAATAATAACAACAAATCAGTATAAATCTTGTTGATACATGGGACCTGGGGAGGTCCAATATTACGCAGCTTTACCATTAACCAGTAGAGAAGTTGTTTACAAAATTCTTACAGACATAACAATAAATAAAGTTTCATACTGATTCAATCGAAAAGGAAATTAAATAATTAATGTTTTGGATCCCAAGTAACATGAGAGTCAGTAAAGGTAAATGAGTTCCTTATGTCTGAATTTCTAAGAAGGGTCATTGCACGTTCGAAGGCATCAATTGAAAAAGTCACAGATCTTCCCTCAAGTATTGGGTTATTGACATCTTCTTCCAACAACTTCTTAGCTATAACTAAATTAGTTGGAGATACAGTGAACGAATCCTTAGATGCAGTATGGATCATTGAATTAGATGAATTACCAATATGATGCGTTTCACCTAGGACTCAATTAGTATAGTACTTAGATAGCTAGTTAAGTCAAACTGTATAACGAAACCAATACGGAACACATGCATACTTGATCGAACATACATAATAATTGGAATCGATTATTGTTCCAAAACAACTAATTTTTCTAATCCTTTACGAACCATCGTGACATCGCCTCTGCCTCCATTTTCATCTTTTTCCTCTTGAAGATTCAAAGAAGCTTAACAGAACATATAGTATATACAATCAAATGTTCATATATATAATAACTTCATAACATGAAATGAGATCTAGATAATAAAGAAAGTGAGATAGTTCAAATGATACTAAAAACTATGAAGAAGATTGGCCATCGAAGGCAAATGGTTATCAGTGTACGAAGAGGAGATTTGTTCTGCATTGATTTTTTTTGCATTAGGGACAATTTTGTCAAATTCCTCTCAATGGAATGAATTTTCACCATCGAAAACTAGTCACCACGTCGACATTCCTCGATGAATTATGTTAAGAGTTATGTTCAATTAAATTCTCGATGATAAGTGAAAGTACTACAATTTAGTATTTAGACATCTTCAATTTGCCTAATGAGATGAAAGTTACCCTTATTAGAATAAAAGTAATCCATTTACCCTTTATATCCTATCTAAATTTTAGAATTTAAAGTAGAGTACACATGACTATGTTCTTTATATACAAAAACATAATATTTGATATATAGGGTTATATCATAATGATTACAAAAAAAGTGAAATTTTCAATATGAATAAGTGGTTTATACTCAAAAAGACTAATTTTCCTCAATAACTTGCTACAAAATTAAGTAGTGTTGCAAACTTTTCATCAAATAGTTAGCAGGATTTCCTGAAAGAAGATATGTAAATGACTTCCATTACAATATTCTTTTGTTGGACAGTGAGTAAATAAAAAAAATAATTATTACATAAATTGAAATTATCAAGCGCAATTATAAATTTAAATGATTCTTGAAATTAGATATATTATATAAATCTAAAGTCTTGTTGGAATATTTTAATGTGAAAGAGAGATCTAAGTTAAGAACATTAATTATGCTTTATTCCTACTATATGTTAGACTTGGGGAAAATTATGAAGGAGATCATTAAAGTAGTGCAAAAAAACAACAGAGGCTTCACACGATTTTAGTGACAAGGTCCACGTTACTAGATTAGCTGTAAGATGGGAACAACTTTATAAGTGTCTCTAATAGAACTTTCACCGAACACTTGATAATAAAAAAATCATCCTTAAGTAATAACAAAAACACAAACAATGAACCCATTCTGGACCAATATCAACCCATTCTGTCACAATGAAGCATAGCAATGGCAATTTATGCAGACAATCGAAACCACAACACAACAAATAGAGGGATAAAGAAGAACAAAAAAGCACATCACAACAACCCAAAGAATGAAAGGAGAATAGAAAATTGACAATACATAAGGTGGACGACTTACTTAAACGAACAGACAATCAAAGACAACCACAACAGAAGATGAAGATTCACCACGAGTGAGGCCTCTTCAACAATTGCCAAAATCAGAGGGAGAATGGATGAAAATGAAGAATAGTCAAAGAAGAAGATGGTTTCATCTTTGGCTTTAATTTTGTGTTAATAACCTAGTGAGGAACGACATCTTTTGTTGTATAATAAAATGAAGATGTTTGTTAAAATGATTTCATTTGTTGAATGGTGAAAAAAGAGGAATGTTGACAGCTAACACGAAAATGACATCATTTATAGTTAACGTAAACGAAGTGGTTTTTGATAAAGTCGAAAGAAATATATCATTTAGTCAGGATTCTTCAACCCATCCCCAAATGGTTTGCCATTACCGTTTGGTTTCACACTTGGGTAATATACTAATATAATATATGTAAATTATATGTTACAGTACGAAATTTTGATTTAATAAAAAGATAATTATTATTAAATAGAGTTTTAATAATAATTATCTACCTATATATATATATATATTACATAAGTAAGATATGAGAGTATTTATATATAATGTAAATTTTCATAAAACACTACACTAGTTACATTACCTGTTCGATATTAAATTGCTATTAAATTTTTTATTTAAGTGTTAAAAAACTATAATTTATTATATGTAATTTTTATAGTAATTTATATTTAGAATATATTAAAAATTGAGCAAAAATTTAAATTCTATAAAAAAAAGTGTAGCATTAGCTACACTTTTGAAAATTGGTCGTTAAAAGTGAACATTTTGCGATGATTTGTGATCTCGTCGCTAAATATATGGACAAATTAAGCAAAGAGAAACATCGTTGAATTCATACAAAAGGTGACTATTTTTTAAATTGGTTGCGAAATGGGTATTTGGCAGTTTTCTTTTGGTGACTAAATGTTAATTTGTCGTAAAATATTTGGACATTTAAAAACATTAGGTTAAGATGACGTCATTTCTTTGACCCAAAAAAAATGTCATCTCAGCATCTGTTAAATGAAACAATGCCAAGTTCACCTTCCCTTTATTTCCTCTCTCCTGCCCTAGCTTTCACCTTTTTCCTATCTTCCTTATTAGTTTGTCGTCGTTTCCTCTTCTTTTTGCTGGCGTTTGCATGCCTTTATCTTCTCTAGTTGCTGTCCTTTTATCCTTCTGTCGAGGTGAGTCATTCAACATTTATTGTTTGGTTTGTTTTGTATACACAGTGTTGGTATTTTAATATGGTACATTGCATGAGTTTGTTGAATTTTTGGAGTGTTTTTGCATTTCTTTGGATTATCTGTTGTGCATTTGGCTTTCCAATGTGTTATTGTTAGTTGAGGAAGGAAAAAGCCATGATTTCCTTAGGTAATTTGGGATGAATCTATTATGCCTTTGAAATGTTCAACAAAAGCTCAGAATGACCTCTTTAATAGTTTTCTCCTTGTTTTAAATGTCTAAATATCCCTTTAGGTCCCTCTTTACCTTAGGTAACAACCCAAAAACCACTCTCAGACTTCCCTTTTTAGTTTTTAATGCTCGGTACCACTCTGGGTGTCTTTTCACTTTAGGAAAAATCTTAGAAACCAATATAAGATTTCAATATTTAGGTTTAAACAATTAGGCATCTTTGTAAGTCTCCTACTAACTTTAGAAAAAGATTCCTATCAACCACTCTATAACTTCTTTGTTTAGTTTTAAATACCTTAATAATTCTTTAAGTCTCTTACTAATTTTAGAAAAAAATATAAACCATTTTAAGACTTCTTCGTTTAGTTTTAAATATCTAGATACTTCTGTATATCCCATTCTCACTTTAGATAAAACACAAAAAAACCACACTATAATTTCTTTGTTATGTTTTAAATGTTTGGATACCCCTCTAGATTTCTCTTTGACCTTAGGTAAATTCCTAAAAAATAATTTAAGGCTTCCACATTTGATTTTAAATGCTAGATACCCCTTTAGGTCTCTCTTCATTTTAAGAAAAACTCTAAAACCACTATAGGGCATCCTTATTTAGTTTTAAATGTTTGTATGTAAAACCATAGGAACCATCCTAGGACTTTTTTGTTTATTTTTAAATGCTTAGATATCCCTTTATATCTCTCATCATTTTTTATAAACCCTAGGAACTATTGTAGTATGCTTCGTTTAGTTTTAAACGTCTAAATATCCCTCTAGACTCTCTTTAACTTGGGTAAAACCCTAAAAACTACTTTAGGACTTCCCTATTTAGCTTGAATTGTCTTAATATCCCTTAAAGGACTAGATATCCCTTTGGTCTCTCTTTACTTTGTGTAAAATCATATAAACTGCTTTAGTACTTCCCTATTTAGTTTTAAATGTCTTAATATCCCTGAAATGTCTAGATATCCCTCTGGTCTATCTTTATCTTAGGTAAAGCCTTAGAAACTACTTTAGGACTCCCCTACCCCACTTAACTTTAAATGTCTTGTTATCCCTCTATGCATCTCTTCAGTTTGGGTAAAAACCTATAAACCACTATAGGATTATTCCCATTTAGTTTTAAACATATGGATATCTCTTTATATCTCCCTTTACTTTTGGAAAAAACTAAATCATTCAAAAACTTCTCCTTTTCTAGTTTTAAATGCATTGTTATCCTTCTAGGTCTATCTTCACTATATGAAAAACCTTAATTGCATTGATATTTGTATAACGTGTTGGGATAGGGTATATTTTAAATTCAGAAGATGTTGATTGTTATAGTGTTTTTATGAATAAATAGAAGTGTTTAGATTTTACAACAAGGATTTGTATTTTGAATCTCAAAAGATATTGATGTTGTAATGAAATTGAAATTGCACGGAATTTTAAGTTGAAAATTGAAGTTGTGAAATTGCTTATTATGGTACTTTGAAGATGAAATTGCTTATTATGGAGTTTGAAGTTCGAATTTGAAATTGCTTTTTGTGGAATTTGAAGTTGGATTTTGAAGTCAATTAAATGACTGTTGGAGTTGTCATATATGGTACTTATGGCATTTAAGAGTTAGTTAAGTTTTGAAATAGTCATTTTAGAGTTGTTGTGGATATTTATTTCATTTTATTTACCAACAATTGAATACAAGATGAACTATAATGTTATTTGCAGCTATACTAATAACCAATAATAATTTCTTTTAATACTAAAAAGATAAAGAACAACTATATTATATTAGATACAAAATTCCCTTATTTTGCAGGCTCTGTTTTATGTTGAAAAGCATCGATAATAGTCCGATGTCATCCTTCTTCTTTGTAATTTGCAATTGTAACATCCCGTTTCCAGAGAACGGGTCGGACCAGAGAAACGGGTCCAAGTGTGTTAAATTAACACATCTCATGCTCATGCAGTTGTGAATAGTGAGTTTT
>JAOTAY010000191.1:26411102-26425969 GCA_025629805.1 Erythroxylum baracoense | reverse complement strand
TTTTTGGGTTTTAAACATTGTGTTATTTATGAAGTAGTTTTGATGCCATGCTATATAGTGAAAGTGTAATAGTTAGCATATCATTTCTGTCAGGTATGCGCATATGCGTCTGAAGGGCATATGGACATGTGTCTGATGGGGTGGGGTGCTACAAGCTCATTTAGGATAATTAATGTGTTTGAATCTTCTAAAGAATAAAAGGACGAAGAATAGATGACAACAGACATCGAGTTTGAAGAAGCTATGAAAGTCTCTGCTCATATTGTCGAAGAAGCAGAGGAGATGAAGGTAATGAAGGAAGAAAGAGAACAACTCACCTTCTAACAGGACAAAGTATTGGATTCGATGGAAGATTCAAGGAGTTCTGTTATTCCCTGTTTTGTTGATAGTTCACTTGAAAGAAGGACATTATTGAGCTTAATTGGTTTTCATAATGTTATCAACATTGTCCTTCTAATTATTTTACAATTTGTAACTTACTTATAAGCTATAAAACTGATGTTGAATGAAAAGGGTAGAAGTAATTGATTCTAGCCAAGTTTCCAATGAAAGAAGAGCGTCGGCCTACCGATGTTAAAAGAAGCACTGCATGGGAGGCAACCAATGGATTGGTAACTCCTTTGATTTTTTGATAGTTTGAATTTCTTAGTTAGGATTATTTCATATCCAAATCGAATCGGGAAAGCATAGGACTTCGCCATTAATTAAATGATTAAGGAAGTAAGCAAGGAGAGGTGAAAGTGAAGTTAATAAGTGACTTCAGAATGTGAAGAAGAATAAAAGGAAAAAATGAATGAAAAAATTTAGTGGTACATTGTAAGCCACGATTGTGGCCTGCAGCAGGGTAAAAATATGGGCATATGAATGTCATTTTCAATTTTTATCATTTCACCCTCCAATCACCTATTTATTCATTTCTAACTTCACTTTTTCACTCACTTTCATTTTTACTTTATCTCTCTAAGTTTTAAACTTCTAAACACTCTCACTTCTCTCTACCCAACTTGCAAACTTCCAAATTTCTTCCAACTTCTACTGACTCACAAGCTAGTATATCCCGTATCAAGAAAACAGTAGGGCGCTATCAATCAACGAGGTGAAACTAAGTCTCAGGATAAGGGAAAAGAAACAAGGCGGACTATTACGAAGAACTTTTCATGATCTTCTTAGATGAGGAAAGTAATCGTTTTCATTCTCTTCGTAATAAAAAAATTATGGTTTTAAAGTATTTTCATTTTGAAACTTTAGATAGATTAGAATTGCGAGACAAGGTCAAATGTTTAGCAGAAAAAATTTGAATATGGTCAGTTCATTCAATTTCAATTCCCAGTTTACGAAGAACTTACCTTAGAATTTTTTACATCCCTTCAGTATGAATTCAACAAACCAAGGGAATTGTGGTTTAGGATGTAGGGACAAACATATAGGCTTGATTATGAAACTTTGTATGAAAATTGTTGTCCGTAGTGGATTAGCACGATGATTTCTGTGTTAACCCCTACTGGAATGAACTAACTGGGTTAGAGCATTTCGACGCTAAGAACACACATAACAACATCATTCGGAGCCACAAACACTTATTGATGCACAAGTTCATTTGTCAAAGTGTGTTTGACAAAACAGAAACCAACAAGTATTCGACGAAAGAACTTTTGATGTTGTGGTGCACGGATCATAGCATCCCAGTTTGGACAACCACCCACATCTTTAATGCCATTATTGCTGCTTAAAAGAAGAGGAGCAATAACTTAGGAATGGGCTGATTGGTTTTGGCCATAGCCAATAACTATGGATTTGAGTGCAATAGACTGACAATTTATCGTCCTAAATTCATGAACCATCATCATCTATAGTGAGCCAAAATCTTGAAATCTTATAATATGGAACTTCAGGATATTAGTGCCAAGACACACGTCAAGGGCAGGACTGGTCAAGCGAGTTCAAGTGCTCAACAACAACAAAAAGAGGATTTGACCAGCGAGGAATTCGAGGAAGAAGAAGAAACAGAAGAATCGGGTTGGAAGAAAGTACTAGATATAATCTTCGCAAACACCAAGGTAATTACAGATATGCTTGTGGAGAACTCCAGAAGGATGAAGGAGATAGCCTAAACTCAACAACGTTAAAGTCAGGACATACGTCATATCCATTGTTATTGTGAGGCTCAGGGTGTTCAATTGCCACCTTCAACACCATCCCCGCGTCCATCACCATGAGGCTTTGTTCTAACCCCCTTTCTTTTTAAATTTAATCTTCATTTTTATTTTTTGTTTTACGTTAATTTAGGTTTCTTCTTTCCTTGTGTGTTTGTTTGTCTCCTTCTCACATTGAGGACAATATGTTATTTAAGTGTGGAAAAGGTTATGTATTTTTGCTTTGAGTGTGATTCTACTTATTGTATGATAGTTGTTAGGTTGCATTTTGTGAATTATGTAAATATGTCAATGGCTTATATGGATTGGAATTGATTTAATTTTGAACATAGTCTCTTAGGTTGTGAAGAATCATTAGCTAGTAAAATTGGTGGATTGGGGTCTTTGGCTAAATATGTAGCTTAATTAGAATTTAGTGTGAGTTTGTCACCTTTTAAATTGTCATATTCATTCATAATTTGAGGCCTTTCAACTTAAGTAGCTTTATTAGTATTTTTCATGGAAACAAGTAGCTAAAGCAACAAGGTAGGCAATCAAATAAAATAAAAAAATCATGTTTACTAAATAAATAACTATTCCGCTGGCTTTCGGGTTATGAATAGAGCTAGTAGCTAGTTGAGATCATGATATAGCTGAGTAACCGGATCGACAAGCATAACAAATGTGTGCCTTCGAGTAAAAAGGCTATAATGACGTTCCAACTAAGCAGCTTAATAAAAAACATGACTTAGTCGAGTAATCGAATCGACATTCATTACCATTTGCCTCTGTGTAAAAAGACTAAGTCTGCGTTCACAAAAAGTAAAAAAAAAGTTTTCAAATAAAAACCTACTGAACATATAATAGCTAACTTTTCATGATATACTTAGGAGTAGTGACAGAATCTGAATGACCAAAGAATTATTAATAGATGTGTGCAATTGAAAAGGGTAAACAATTTAACACTTGAGTCTTGATTAATATGTATATGTAGTTCAAAGGCCCAAGACGCAAATTTGGCATGTTAATGATTGAAATGACTCGAATGATTGTATTTAAAATTAAATTTATTTTATGAAGTTGAAGCCATTGTCTCATTATTGCATTGTGTGTTGTGTGTTTGTTGTTTTGTTTGCTTGAGGACAAGCAAACATTTAAGTATGGGGATGTTGATAAGTGTGAATTGCATTATGTTTTAAGGCTTAGTTTGATATGTATTAAGTGTCAACTTAATCATTTAGTATGTGTTTAGGTTAGAATTATGCTAGTTTGTTAATTAATTGTGTTTAAGTGTTTTTTATGGGTTGGTCAAGTCTTTGAGCTTAATTATTATGTCTTTAAGGTACCTTAATGTATTCGTTAGTGTTTCAGGGTAAACATCGAAGAATGCAGAAGTTTTGGAGACACTCGGCCGAAACAATGGCCTATGATTGTGGCACAACAGGCCATGATCGTGACAGAAGCACTGGAGTCAACTCACGATTATGACCCATATGCCATGATCGTGACAGAAGACCAGGAGTTGCCATGATCGTGACAGAAGGCTCAGATATGACCCACGATCATGGCTTGTAGGGCCACAGTCGTGGCCTAAGTCAGACAGACACACATACACTCAGAAAAGTCATGTTTCGAGGAAGTTTTTGGACCTTTTGGATCCCGAAAAAATCCTAAGGCTACTCAGAATACAAAAGGTATATAAAAATATGACAAAGAAGATGAGGAGCTTTTGCATCAGCCACCATTGATAAACCCTATGGAGAGTTCATTTAAAGATTGAGAAAGAGAAGAAGGAAGAGAGATGTGGAGAAGAAGTCGACACGAAGTACTTCCCGAAACAGGAGGTTTCCCGACATTGATGCCTCCATCATCCATTTAGATCTTGGTTCTGATGTATTTTTAATTTTATTAATGTATAAAATTGGAATAATTGTTAATGATAGGATTTGAATGTTGAGGACATCTAAACTCACCTTTGAGTTATTTTTATCTTTGATTTAATAAAAATCTGATTATTTTTATGTTATTTGGATTCATTGCGATTGATTTCTGAGATTGCATAATTTGGTAATAGACTGAGAAGGTGAATCGAATGAAAAATAATTAAATTGGGCTAACGAGAGTTAGTGTTTTAATGAGAACTAGAAATTAATCAAATCGGTAATTGTGGGAAGAGAGATCTCATATAGGTTTTCAATAGTTTATTGGACAATTTCATATCTAATTACCGTTTTGGATAGATTGTTAATTGACAGATTGCAATTTTCTATAATCTGATTAGGGTTTAAAATTTAAGGTTAATAGTTATAACTCAAGAGAGAGTAATCAACCCCAGGATCGTCTAGTTACAATAATCCAATATTTTATAATCAATTAGGTTAGTGTTAAAGATAGGTAAAAATTCTCCTTTCTCTCAATTGGTTGTTCTTTAGGTCGATTCTTAAATGTGTGCATTGCAATTGCTAATTTGTTAATATTTTGTGATTGATTATTGAATTGAATTACTTGATTGAATTGCATTCTTGTTTTAGTTTTGTTACATTTTGAATATTGCGTAATGTTTTGGTCTTAGATTTTAGGATCAGATTAACCCTCCTCGTGAGATCAATACCTTAGGTACTACACGAATGACCTATATGCTTGCGGATTATCGAGGTTAAATATTAAAACTTACATATATCAGAAAACTGTGATCATGTATATTACTTTTTATTCCAACTTTTATATTTAAATTTTGTTATTCAATCTAAATTCTTGATCTTTGCTAACATTTTTAAATAAAGAGCACAAAGATTTGATTCAAACCAAAGGGATTGTTAATGTTAAAGAAAGACATAAGCTTAAGTTCCTATCATGGTTTAGGAATCAAGTAAGTTATTTGTTGATGGAATATTATGAACTTATGACAATTTGAATCTCAGGTTAACTTCTAATTTCTTTTTGGTCTTATAGATGATATAGTTACATAACCGTAATATGCGAGAGGGGACAACAACATTATATTCTTTAGCATATGAGCCTTATATATGTGGGAAAACATACATAGGTTATATTGTTAATAGGGTTAGATTTCACATACAAGATCGAGATAGTCGACTTAGAAGCCAAAATTGTAGGGTTATCATTGAGGGATGTCATGATGAAATTTTTATTGACTTCTACAGTATCATCTCTGAAATAATAGAGTTGCATTACATCAAGGATAAAAAGGTGGTTCTATTTAAGTGAAAATGCTTTAGTCTTGTTGACATGAAGGTGAATGAGAATATTACTAGCATCAATGTTAGTAAGACATGGTATATATGATAATGACCCTTTTGTCCTTGTAAGTCAAGTGAAGCAAGTTTTCTACCTCAATAACATTGTATTGGGCAGTAATTGGAATGTTGTTCAAAAGTTTCAACACCAAAGTCTCTTTAATTTTTGTGAAAGGGATAATGGTACAATGAGTGAGGATGATGACGAAGTATATCAAGAGATTGAATTGGACTTGAATAATGAAATCATTTGAATAGAAGATACAAATATATATTTATTCCATAGGAGAGATGTTGATCCTAATATAGTATAAGAGGATGAAGTATAAGATAATTTTATTGCCAAAAGAGATGAAGAATATATTGAGGATGAATTATATGACAATAATGATACTTTGGCTGGATATAATAGTGATGAAGAGTCGCATCATAATGTAATTAGTGATGATGATTTTGAAGATGTTGATGATGATGATTGAAGGGGAAAAGTTGTTGTTTATATGAGATTTTTGTTTATATTTTTTGAAAACTGACAAGCCACCATTTAAATTAACTTATGATTATAATTAATTAACTAACTTGGGATTGGAGAAAAAAATCAAAACAATCCCATCAAGGGATCTACAATTTTGATATTCTAAGTTCTAATAGAAATCATACTCATCATGTTTGTCAACGTAATCTTTCGTACTGCGATGATTTTGTCTCATTCATGAGATAATGTAATCGCAATTCGAGGATGAGAAGTGATTAAAGAGTGTTATAATACAAACCTTCTTGACATGTTTATTATGAATTAAAATTTGCTCAACTCCTGTAACTAAACTACATCAAATAATCGTCCATCTACTTCTTGTTCCTGTGTTTTGAATAACAAGTGATAAAATTAAATTATTTTCTCACCACCTAGGTATATAAATGATGGACTTTCTAAATTTTACAAATTCTTTATACTGTTATTTTAATTTTCTCCTTATTTTATTTTGAAACTTCATTCAAAAATCGTTTAATAATATCATTATAGATATTCAATATAATGGTACCTGATAGAAATAAGGAAAAGAATGTGGCAACTAGCGAAGATGTTCCTTCTCCACACTAACTAGATCAAACACAACAACCGGCTTTATCCACTAATGAAGCCAGTCAGCAACAACATGTATCTACCTTAACTATTAGTGAGGGAACTTTAGGATTGTTACTCTTTACCACCTATGATTTCACTTATCTTCAAATATATATTAACATGTTTAGTGCATTTATCATTATTCTCTTGTTGTCAGGTCCAATACTATTGTCAAAAAAATAGGTAAAAGTATCACTAAAAGTTTTGAATTGCATCGCATGAATATTGCCATAAACAGTAAGTTGTCTGTTCATATTAACCTCTCACAAGGTTGTCCTGTTGACAAGGTCCGGTCAATAAAATTTTCCAATGAGTTAGGGGTCGTCGTCAGGACTGAATTGCCTTGCCTTAAGCATGCCAAGTAATTGAAGGAAGACAACTTGCTTCAAAATGTTCTTGATAAATTTTCAATTTATTTAAATATATGTATTTTTAACTAATATTTAAACACTAATTTAACTTTTACTTGTTGTTCACAGATGAAACTAAATATTGTCGATATCGAGAATCTTGAAGTTTCAAGCTGTGTGAGTTCACTATTGAAACAAAGGGCGAAGGATCATCATTATTGACTACATAAATACTACAAATCTTTTCCTTCGGATGAGGAGACAAGGAGACATGTTCCTGAACAAATGACTCTAGAAAATTGGAGTCAAATGTGTGATTATTGGGCCTCGGCCAACGTTAAGGCTTGTCATCTTTTTTTTTTCATTTGCTTTAATTAATCTTGTGCCACATTTAATGACTATTTATTTTTCTGTATTTAGGAAAAGTGTGAGAAAGTCAAGGTTAATAGAGAACAAATGAGAACTCTTCACAACCAAGGCTCCAAATTATTTGTTGTCATCTGAAAAGAATTTGTGATTTCTTTAGCTAGAAGTTATAATTATATCAGTTAATACAATATTATTTAATTTGTTTCAATTTTGTTTTCATAAAACAGAGTGAAAAGGAACTATATGAACAAGAGTGTGATAGTATCACAGTCTACAAACTGATACATTATAAGGAAGGTGAAAGTTGGACGTCTGAAGAAGCGCATGATAATTATGCAAGTCTAAAAATTTGTTTAATTTTTATATATGTTTATTAACTTTTGAATTAAATATTGATTTTGTTTTTTAAAATTTTAGAATAAGATACAAGAGTTATTGTAGAGCTCATTGTCTAACAGAAATAAGCCAAATGTAGATGACGGTTGTAACAACGTCCTTAGTACAAGATCGTGCTACATCAAAGGTCCTAGGCATGACCTTAAGCTGATTGGGGCATCCTCATCATGACCAGCATATGTAACGATACTTCAAGAGGAGAATTGGTCGCTTAAGACTTTGTTATAACGTAATGAACAAAATTTAGATCGTAACAAGAAAATTTTGGCCAAGCTTGAAAAGATGGTCAAATAAATACTAGGCTCAAATTATGAAAGTAGTAGTGACAATGGAAACGACTCTTAGTTTGTACATAAGCTTTTTTAATTAACATTTATTGATATATGAAATGTTGTTTATTTTAATTTTTGATTAATTAATTATAAATAAAAATATCTAAATATTACAAATAATATGATGGATTAAAAATCTTAAAAATAATCATAATTGAATATCCAATTTTTTATATGAATGTTTACTAAAAAATCAAAACTCATCATCAAGACTTTTTAGCAACGTTATTCAAAATGTCACCAATAATTTTTTTAAAAATTAAATAAAAAACATAGCTAAAACTATTTTCCAATGATTCCAAAATTGTCGCCAAAAATATTTTAATACATTACCTAAATTGTTGTAAATAACATTTAGCTATGTTTTGAAAATCGTGGCTAAAATATGTTTTGCTACGTAAAAATTATTGTCACAATATAATATTAGCTATAGGTAAGTAACATAGCTAATAACTTTACAGGTAAGTAATGTAGCTAACAACTTAACTTTTAGCCACTAATAATAACCGTCACGAATAGTCTTTTACGACGATTAGTTTTGACCTCATCTATCTCTTTTGGCGTTGTACCATAAATTAAAGTGAAAAATAATTTGCAATGATGTTCCGAAAAGGTCGTTGATAATATTTTACTACCTGAATTTTGTGATAAAATGTTCAACGATTTTTTTTTGTCACTAAAAAATGTTTGCGATGAATTTTGTGCTTATACTGACGAAAATATTTGTCGCCAAATATCCTTTCTGTTGTACTATCTGTCAGCGCATTCTTTATCAGTTGGACATCGTCTCTTATGTGAATTTTTCTATTTAATTAACGAAAGGTTGTTGTTATCCATAAAAGAGAGGATTTAAGAAATCTCAATGTACCTGAATATAAAAGGTAATGGGAGTACTGATCAGCATAAAAATATTATAAATGAACAATGCTGTATGTACTGGCCTTTTTAAATAAAATTTCTCCATAGAGTTATTAGATCATATTATTTATCAAAAGACCTATGGTAATTAAATTAAGAATGCAGAACACACTGCTCCAACCTCATTTTGATAGTGTGAGCGTTAATATCTCTAACATTAAAAGCAATTTAATAACGAGGGCTCATGGATACTTTATGAGGAATTAATCACATTCCAAAGTAACAGAAGCTGATGATGTACCAAACTAATGGAAAAATAGTACATACCTTTGGTTCCCGTGTAAGTGTAAACGAAATTGAGTGCAATTTAAGAAAAATTAATCATACTCCACACAGCAGTTAATCACTAGCAGAGCCACCATTATAGATCATACCCATTTGTTGTTTTCTGTATAACATAGTAAGCAAGTTATTTACGTTTATAAAGGGAAATATTATTCCCACTTCATTAAAAAATAATTGAGCCGTGTAACCAGGGGTAGAATACGTTCCACTATTGCACCTCTCTCTCTCTCTGGAGCTACAAACCATAAAGCAAGGTGCTACACAGAAATCTTTCACACACAAACACTACCATACCTCCTTCTCCTTCAGAAATTGAGTTATTCTTTCAAGATACTATCTCATCCATGGATACTGCTCAGTGGCCACAGGTAAAAGTATATACAGATCCATGGCATGGCTAGCTCTTGATGATGTCGTTGAACTTTTCTCTCTTATGGTTATATTTTTGGGAAGTCAATTTCATAATTAAATTGTATGGATTTGTTGCTTTATTGCGTTCTCTTTTTTGAAAAAGATGAGGAGGGTATATGTTATATGGTGGTGCAACAGGTTGCTCATCCCAGTGATTTGGACTTGATGTTTATCATTTCTTCATATCCACATATAAAGCACTTTTATCTCTTTCTTTTGCTTTTGCTTGTGCATTAAATGTGTGATAAAGAGATAAAGGGGTGCTATTTCTCCTTTCCCTTTTCTTTTCCGACCTGACACCTTGTAGGAAAAGCGTGAAAAGGTAGCCAAATTTTTTTGTATATGTTTGTTTCTCTGTCAGCTATCTTTCTTCCTTTCTTTCTTTCTTTCACTATCTCCAGGTTTTTCATCTTCATGGTATGGTTTTCTTTATGCCTATTTTTCATTCCTCTTTTTGCTTCTGTTGTTTCTCGTTGCTGCCTTCTCTTCTTTAGGAGATAGTGGTGAAACCAATAGAAGAGATAGCCACAAAAACATGCCGAAAAGCTTCTCCTTCAGCATGCCGAAAAGCTTCTCCTTCAGCTTCAGAGAGACAGAAAAGGCCTCACAAAGAACAGGCCTTGAACTGTCCAAGGTGCAATTCAACCGATACCAAGTTCTGCTACTATAACAACTACAGTCTCACACAACCTAGGTACTTTTGCAAGACTTGTAGAAGGTACTGGACTGAAGGCGGTTCTCTTAGAAACATTCCTGTTGGTGGTGGTTCAAGAAAGAACAAGAGATCATCGTCTTCTTCTTCCAAAAAACTGCCTGCTCTTGTCTCCCCTCCAAGCATGTCACAATCAGCTTCCACTCAAAACCCCAAGACCCCTGAAAGTAAAGACCTAAACCTTGTCTTCTCATCAACTCAGAGTTTCTCTGAACTGATGCAAGTTCGAATCTTGGAAAACAATAACAAGAACCAAATCTCTTCTCCTTCTTCTACATCCAATACATCTCAACTCTCACCTTTGGAGTTGTTAACTGGAATCTCTTCAAGAGGTTTGAATTCTTGCATGCCTATGCTGATTCAAGATCCCAACACAATATATCGTGCTTCTGGGTTCCCTCTTCAAGATTCCAAGCCAAATTTAAATTTTTCTTTGGATGGTCTTGGTACAGCGAGCAGTGGCTACGAAATCGTTCAGGGAGTTCAAGAAAACAGTAGTGGAAGGCTTTTGCTCCCTTTCGAAGATCTAAAGCACTTATCTAGCACAAATGGAATTGATCAAAATGCTGATCACGAAGATTCAATAGGATATTGGACAGGGATGTTGGGTGGAGGAACATGATAAATTAGAAGTAGATGGCCAAGAAAATAATAATTATATGGGTTTTATTTCTTAACTTCGGCTTCTTTAACTTCTTATAATTTCTTAAGGTGGGTGACTTGTATTGAAATATTCATTACTAACAGATAGGATATTTTCTTTGTTAATTTAACACCTGCGGTGTTCTTTACTTCTTTTCAAGGATATGGGAACTTGAAGAGCTTTACCGACTTGTGTCATTGGTTGGCTTGGCAAAACAAAACATAAATGTATAATGTGTTAGTTGTAATAATTTGTATGGATGGTAAGACTTCTATTCATCAGTTTTACTAAGATTTGAGAACATCAAATGTGTTGCAATGAATTCTCTGTTTCTTCCCAATCTTTCCTTTGTGTGCGTGGGTGTGTGCGAGCAGATATATATATATATATAACAGGTTTCCGGTTCATGACCTCGTCAAGAGTTCTGATATTCTTAGAAATACATCTTCCTGAAGCAAGCAGGTAGGAGGGTAGAGAAATTGCATTGAAGAACGCTTCTCATGAAGCACACTCATAGCGGTACCAAGTCGCTTGCCAGTTGCCACCACCAAAAAGCTCAACCACTAATGTCTTTATCTTTACAATAGCTGCCCTATTTCCCAGAGGCGAGTGATCATTGCTTTCAGTTTTCTTATTTTCTTCAGTTCTTTTTTCTCTAGTTTAAAGTGGTCATGGTGTTAGGACCCACAAAACATTCTCCTTGGTTAGTGTGCAATAGAATAATTCACCCCCACTCAGTGTGATGATCCATCATCTAGATCTCCACTGTTTTGAATTAAAAGTATAGTACATCTTCGTTTCTTTGCTGTAGCCCACTAGTCGAATGCTGTTGGGTGCAATGCTGTTGGGTGCACCAGCACCACCCTCAGCATCCATTATGTGGGATTCCTTTTTCAATCATGCATTTGACTATCTGATCTCAGTTCCTGGTGCAATTGAAGACTATTAAGGTTGCATTTGGATCTGCGGTGTAGTGAAAATAAGTACTTATTTACCGTAGTTTTTAAATGCAGTTAAACATTTGGATTTGTGACCGACAACCGCAGGTTGGAGAAAACTGCGGTGCCACCGCAGAAATAGATAAGCAAAAAGAGGGCTGCGGTAGAAAACTGCTTATGTGGTGAAAATTTTACTTTCCAATAATAACCTCATGATATTTTAATATTTTTCATTATATCCTTACTTAATTAATAGAAGAAAGTTTTTGTCAATGGTATTTAAGTAAGGTGAAATATTTTATTTACTAAATTTATTTTATTTATATTTTCTTCTTTTAATTTAAAATTTTAATATTTATAATTTAAATTTATATAACTAATAATGAATTTTTTTGAAATATTTATTTACTAAAATTTATTTTATTTATATTTTTTATTTTAATTTAATATTTTATTATTCATAATTTTAATTTTATATGATTAATAATATTTTTTTGTTTCAAAAAACAATAATATATTTTTAATTATTTATACAACAATTAATAGTTTATTAAATCAATGGACTTTTTAGTCATTTTATCACTTTTCAGCAACTGCAACCGCACTTGCCAAATACTTATTTTCACGTTTCAGCAATTATCAAAACAGCAATCTCAAACACATAAGTACTTATTGAACATTTCAGCAAGTTGATTTCAACAGGTTATCAACCGTCACCGCTCTCCCAAACTAAGCCTAAAAATGTTCCCTAATACTGGGAAATGTTTGTTAAAAAGAAATGCCAAAAACTATATAAACTAATTATGCCGCCTTTAATATTTCATCTATAATTGTATATAACATCATAAGTAACTATATAAACTAATCACAACGGCAGACCCATATCACTTTAAGGGAGACGGGGGTAGAGAAACTTCAGCAAAGAATGGCACTGGCACGTAAGTAGTCAGCTGATAGGACAATACGTCGTACATAGTATATCGTGGCAATGCTACGACTACGTAGGAATGAAAATACGTAAGAGCATCATGTTCTTTCTGATTATTGTTAGTTTGTGATCGTCATTTCCCCTCGTTCACGCATTTCCCCTCGTTCACGCATGGCGTTCTGAGCATTGTCTTGGATTCTGACATGTCCTGTCATTTTCTTCATTCTTACCCGAAATAACATTCATTGTTCAGAGCCTCTCAAATCAAAAAGTCTTGACTGTAAGCATTAGTTGGCAAATATAGGAAAACAACATCCAGTTTTTAGACCATGCATGGTTTCAATGCTAGAGGATTTATACATTGACTTGTTGTGTACTGTAGATCGAATAGTTCAATTAGATTCCTTCCCTTTCTTTCCTTTAATCTAGAGAAAAATCTATTATAATTAATTTAGTAGAAATAGCTCTTATAAGTTGGGAGAACGGGTAGCTACTTGGACTTACTAGATTGGAAAATCATCTGCAGATTTACAAATTGCATTACGTTGCACTCCAACCACACAGTATTTGAATTTGAAACACACCAACCTCGGCTCTATCTACGATTACGAATTGAAGATTATTCAGGAAATCATAAGATAAGATAATTCCAGTTGAATTTTAATTTGGTTCATTGGGATCAACAGCCACAAACTCAGAACAATAATAAATTTACAGGAAAGAAAATTAAATAACACAATATCTTTTTATGTTCAATAATGTGTGAATTTTATTCTCACTTGTCTTATAGTGTACAATGACAAAATCCTAGAGCCCTTTATATACTGAAAACCTACAATAGAATATGAAAATTCTATCTAGACTAGGAAACTAGTTAACTTTTCATATCTTCTATTAATTCATGCTACAAATAAAATACTGCTCCTAGCAATACAAGAAAACTAAATATTCTCATCAGTATTCATATCTCAACAAGCTCCCATTTAAAGACTGATGCTTTAACTAAAAAAACATCTTGCCTATGCACCTTCAACAACTTTCAAGAACTTTACATGACAACACCTCCATCATCAATTATAAAGGCTAACTGAGGTCTTACATAACCTCGGTTTTCTAGCATCAACACACTTAGTGAGCATGTCTGTTGGATCCCTCAAACCAAGAGTCTTCTCCAAATGCAACATTCCTTCTTTAAGAAAATTGCAATTGAAGTGATACTTATGCCCTATATGTTTGGTCCAAGAATGAAACATTAGGTTCTTCACAAGCTATAAAGCACTATGGCTGTCACTATAAAGTACATTGTCATGTTTTTTCCTACCTATCTCCTCCATAAAATTTTTCATCTAAAATGTCTCCTTGCTAGCTTTAGATATAGCCATATACTCTACCTTTATAGCTGACATAGAAAGACATTTTTGGAGTTTAGACATCCAACTTATGGTTGATTGATTTATTATAGTGAAGATATAACCCGAAATATTCTTACTAGTGTGGAAATCCTACTAAGATTATCATCAACGAACCACCCTTCCAATTTCACTTTGCCCTTGTCAAAGCAAAGTGACATACTGGAAGTACCCTTTCAGTACCTCAATAGTCATTTTATAGCTTCCTAATGCACTTTTCCTAGATTTGACATAAACCTACTCATAAAATCTTACTGCATAAGCTATGTCTGATCTAGTACAGACTATGTATAGCATACATACATCAGGCCACTAATTGCATAAGTGTATGGTATCTTTAACATATATTCTGACTCTTCTATAGTTTTTGGAGACTGCTACTTAGACAATTTGAGATGACTTCTCAACAAAGTGTCCTTAGGTTTAGTATTGTCATGACGAAATCTACTCAGCATGGTTGAGACAGAGATTATGTGTGCCAGATGTGGATGATTTGAGGAAGAAGATTTTAGAGGAGGCTCACATGGCCACCTATGCTATGCATCCTGGTACTACCAAGATGTATAACACACTAAAGCAGCATTATTTCTGGTGGCCTGGACTGAAGAAGCAGGTAGCTGAGTATGTATCTCGGTGTATGACGTGCCAGCAGGTTAAGGCT
>JAOTAY010000191.1:26387059-26398366 GCA_025629805.1 Erythroxylum baracoense | reverse complement strand
ATGAACCAAACATTCAGCTCTAACAATTTCATTACCAAATACCAACCAAATCAACCACAACTTTCATGTTTTCATTACCAAAATCAAAACCAACCCAACAAATTTCACACGTCCATACACACTTACTAGAAATCCTTCACAAAAAATTACAGATAACCAAAAATCCTTCATAACTCCAAGTCTCCAACCCAAACAATTAACCAGAAATCTTCACATTTTCATTCCTCATAACAACACAAACAATTATTAGAAGCATTCTAACAAAAATTGGAAAAAAACACACCCAACAAACACAAATTCACAGTCAGATTCACTCTTGGGTTGGGTCCAGATTTGGATATTATTCCCAGATCTGTCGGATGACGCATTTGTGGTCGTCAGAGACTAGAGAGCAGAGCCAACAGTGGTTGGTGGCGACAAGCAGAGGTGGCAACAGGCAAAAGAGGTGGTGACCCGCAACAGGTGGAGGAGATGGCAACCCACGACAGTCGTAGGAGATGACGACCCACTACAGGTAGAGGAGCAGCCAAGCACGTTGGACAGCACTACGAACCACCGGGAGTGGAGGAGAGGATGACGAGAGCTATAAAGAGAGGAGAGGATGAATCGGTGAGACAGAGAGGAAAAACAAAAAATGAGAGTAGACGCAGAGAAAAGAAGAGGTCGGGGGTAGCTAGCGAAAAATTTTAGAATTTTGTAGATTACTCCTCCAAATTTGTAGCTTTCACGGTACCAGCCCAGTACTGTCCAGTATAGCGAGTACCGAAATCCAACGTACTGTTTCATTTTTCAGCCGGTACGGTATCGGCTAGTACAGAATGAGATTAATAACTCTGGTTTCCACACTATAATATTATTAAAATGATATTTAATATAATTTGAATTGGATGTAAAAGTAGTAAAAGAGATGACAGGAGAGTATTTAAACTTTTTGTTAAATATTAAGAGATTATTTTGAATTTATGTTTGAAGAAGTAAATTTTCTTCTTTAATGATAACTCTAGCTAAAAAGACATCATTGACATAAAATTTTGTGAAAATGAAGATAAGCATGATTGAAGGAGATCAACCAATTGTATAAGGGTGACATTTTTTTTTGTATGTTTTTGGAGGTGATTTTCTGTACTTCAAGACTAGATCTTATTTTGTCTCTTTCAATTATGTTTATCTTTATTTTCAAAAAAATTTTAGCAATTAATGATGTCTTTTTGGCTGGAGCTATCATTGAAGAAGAAAATTTGTTTTTTCTGACATAGTTTCGAATAAGGACTATCACATCCTATCATAGTAGACATTTTTAAAAGATAACCATGTAAGGAAGATTTTTCTTTATTTCTTCACTTTTCTTTAGTAATATAGCATCATCACACCATTCACTTAATTTATCTTTTAAAATTGATTAATAAAAGACTTAATTTTTTGTTATTTATTTTTAATTACTTACTGTGTTTGAATTGAAATTTATTAGCATTTTGATTCAATTTTAGATTTCATATACATACACTAAGATATCAAATATATAAATCATGACAAGAATAATAAAATTTAAATGGAATTTTAGAGATAAGAACATGTAAATCTTTTGGATAAAGTCAAATCTAACAATAAAATTCATTGAACAAGTTAATCACTTGATAAATGCTTAATTGATTATTTATTTATTCTCTAATGCTTAGTGATTAGTGTTCACTTGATAAATGCTTAATTGATTATTTATTTATTCTCTAATGCTTAGTGATTAGTGTTTATTGTGCATCTAAAATAATTACTTTAGTTCATATTTTGGTTTAGGTACATGATGGAAGAAAAAAAAAACTAAACTTAGAACTTTGGTGTAGTTTTATTGATATTTGGTTTTATTTGATGTGTTAAGGTGAAATCAGGGCAAAGAACAGAAGAATTGGAATCATTTTGGAGCCATACGCTTATGTGAAGATATACACACTCGTTTAAGTTACCTATATGGTTGTGTGAGAGACCATGTGAGTCATTCTAAATGTGTATGATCTTGAAGAAATTTTGACTGCATAAAAATATACACAGTTATGTAAGTATTTACACATTGATGTATATTACCCTTATGTCTATTTGAAAACGTGTATGTTCGTGTTTTTGAAGAATTAACAAAAGATTAAGGTACACAGTCACCTATACGACTGTGTGGATGGCCATGTACACTTTTAAAATCCTAATTATGATGTATAAAAGGAAATTAAGCGGCCAATTAAAGGGGATATATAGGTAGGACATCAAGACACGCATATTCCTCTCTTTGGACGTGTGCCTTAAAGAACTTTGAGCGGCTAATTCTCTTCCTTCCAATTTAAAGGGTACATTTAAGCCTAGTAACATATTTATGCATTAATCAATCCCAATAATGTTGCTCCTATCTCTCTTTTGAAATTGATTACATTATTATGTGTTTAATTTCTTGTTTCTTAGAGTTTGATAATCCATATCACTTTATTGCTTTTCATGTTTATAATCTAGAATTAACTTATTTTCAACAGAATGGCCCTAGATCATATCGTATTAATACTAAATATCTTCCATCTTGTTGGTGAGGATAATAATATGATTGTTGATGGAATTGGACAAAAAAATTATATAAGAAGACCTAAAAAAGAAATAGTTAGGATGATAAAAGTACAATTTAGAAAATAAAATGATTCAATAAGCATAAAAGGTAGTTATTATCTAGATCAATAGAACTTCCTAAATTATGAAATTATACTCTCTTGAACTAAATCTATCTATTCTCAACTTAGTTAAATCGTATATCTACTAAGTTAACACCACAAAGAATGAACTACTTTTTGTGAACTTTTATAAAATGTTTTACTTTAACAATACTCCATTTAACCCCTAATATCTAATTGATTTTTCACTTATAAGAAGGTTCTTTCAAATCGTCCATAAGTGAATTAAGACCAAATCTAATCATTGGAATTAATTAAATTAATAGCAATCGAAGATATTTCATAAATAAAACTAAATCAATCTATAAAGTAGAATAACTAAGATTTTCCCTATCTAAACATATAGGACACTTAGCCACAAAACATTTTTGAACTAAAAGAAATAATTGATAAAAAGACCTCGTGATATGAAAAATTATTAAAGCATGTCAAACACACAGGAAAATAAAACTTAACTTTATACAACTGAACTTATAATAGTGGTAAGAAAGGATCGTATTTACAAAAATTTTGTGATTAGCTTTTGTAATGAATAGATTAGTGTATAGCATTATGGGGTTTGGTTTAATTCAATTGATATAATAAAATAAAATTAAACAATAAAAGATAAATTAAATTAAAAAATACACAATTGAAACAATTAATGAATGGGTTTTAAATCCAGTTCACATTTCAATCTCAACCTTTCACATAAATGTGCATAATCAATTGTAATGTTATTCTCGTACCTCTCAAAACTATTAACTATAGATTAACAACACGCTCAATTAATCTCAACTTTTTCTTATATTGTAATTAATTATAACAAGCTCTTTAGTTAGGTCTAGCTACCAGACAACCCAAAACAAACTCCCTAGATTTAGAGTGATATTTGCATTATAGATTAAGAAAATAGGTTAAATCGAAGTAATAATCACACAAGCTCAGATCATTTAACTTATACTATGTTATCCTTAATAATGCACAACCATTAGTTTATCACATATGAATAAGATTTACAATAATTGCGAATTGTAATCATGATTCTAGTAATTAATCCATACATGAATAATCTAGCAAGCCTATCTAAATCATTCATATATTAGTCCCAAACTTTAAATATAGAATAACATAGTCAATCTTAAAAGAGATTTAAGAACAACATCATATTGATCAATGACCTAACATGTTAACAGACCTCAATATCCCCTTTGAACAGGAAAGAAGAAGATTAGTTGCTTTTGTTTCTATAATTTTTGTATACCTTGATTGATCTCTTAATTACCTTTTGTTAATGTAAAATTAAGGTTGTGTGATTATACACGATTAGCTAAATAAAAGTGTAAGTGACCTTGTAAGGTTATGTATCTCACTTGCACAACAATGTAGGTCATATATATGATTGAAATAGTTTCTTCAAGTTCATACACATTTCTAGTGACTTACATGACATGGTCATGCAAGTCACATACACGAGTGTATACACTTCTATATGGGTGTATAAGTCATAGTGTTCTATTTCTTCCATTCTTTGTCCCATTTTCACCTTAACTCATCTCCTTTTCACTTGACCAAGGAAAATGATACCAAGCATTATTAGAACTATATTAGGGATGTGAAGTTAGCTTATTTTGGTTATTTTTCCTCCAACTTATTCCTAAACCAAAATATGAACCAAAATAAGTATCTTATGCAGCAAACACATTAATAACTAAGCATTAGGGAATAAATAGATAATTATTTAAGAACTCATCAATTATAGATGCACTTATTTGTATTTTAAATAGTTTGATCCATTAGGGTGATCTCTAATATTGTTTCTCAATTAAAATTACTGCAAAATTGACCTCCTAATAGTTAAGCATGAGTTTTAAATGGAAAAGAACATGAAAAAATCCAAAAATCTCTAAATTCTTCCCCAATTAGGGTGTCCACACTTCAAATACATTTAGCCCACCTAAGACATAACTGTGTCCCAAATCATGGATACTTTTGTTCCTTCTAGGGAGGAGCATAAGTTATAGCATGCCCTTTTCTTATACTATAGATCTTTTTGTAACTTTTTTTCATAGACATTGGTTAAGGCTTAGACGTTTCTCAAGATATATCTCCCTTCAAAAATGCACTCCATTATACGATGTCTCTTTTGACTATATTTTCATCTCCAAGTAATCCATAATGGACATAGATAGGCATATAAATATTTGCTATAAACTATATTCAACCAAAAATTATGGCTTCCTTTATGATTTTTCTTACAATACTATCTAATTCTTAACAAATCACATCCTACGGAAAAATCTTCTCAAGTTTCTAAAGTAATAGCAAAAATCAATGACAAAGGTTAATTAAACATGAATACAAGGCAAGATCCTAAGAAAAATATGTGCATTTTTCACAACATTAATATAACTCTTTATTATAAAACTAAAACCATGCTGTAAAAAATCAAGTAGGATTTCATCTAATCTAGATAAAAAGAAATCCCACCACTAGTCATCCTTAAAAAAATAAAATGATAGAAAACCCCATTGCAAGTATCCCTTAATATTGATCTCAATCTTCTGAATTAATAAACTTTCTTAAAATTATTATAATCTCTTATCTTATTAAAGACAACTATAAGATATTTGTATGAAGGATATTTCTTCCTAAATGGTTTTAAATTACAAGATGAAAAGAAGATAAAATAAATTACAATTTACTTACCTTTTTAGGGCTTCTCTGTCTCTTTAAAAAAGACCTTTCAGTTATGAGCATGATCGAGAATATGATATTATTCTAGGTCATACATCACACTACCAATCCATTAAAAAATGGAACATGGACTTTGATAGTTGGCATTCTAGGTTGTATTTTACAAGTTTTCTTTTTATTATCCCATACAAACTCTCACCCTACTGTGTATGAGATCATGTCTTCACCTAAGTTTTAATGCAAAATATACCCTAGTACACAGTCCTGTATCCAGCCGCGTTTTATCATTCAGACGTCTATTTTTATCTAGTGTGCGCGTACCAATCCTTGTTCAGTTAAAGTTGAGTTTTCTTTATATTTTTTCTTGTAAAATCCTCCAATCCTTAGCCAATATCATTCTCTAAGAAATTTCCCCATAATTACATAAAACATAACTTAAAACTAATTAAAATCAATAATTTGAATGGAAAAAATAACAAAATACTAAGAAAAATATATGTACATTTCATTTACATCAGATAGCCTTACTATATACATTGTGTAAAAAGGGATGTCTATGTTTTATTTTATGCATTTTAGTAATAATTACTATTCAATTTTTTAGTGATTAAACTGTAAAGGGTTGCTGTTGTTCGTGGTAAATATAAATGAATTAGGTTACTCGTTACTTGAAATAAAGACGTGTTTTAAGGTCTTCCTTCATCCAAAAGGAAGACTTTTGTGAGGATTTCTCTTCACTCAAAAGGAAGACATTGAAGGTTTATCTTTAAGCAAAAGAAGATATTTGTAAAAAGAGCTCCTCTTTATATATTGAAGTGACAGTTAATCTTAAGAAGAATTAGAGTTTTTATGATGGAAATTTTCAAATATTTAGGCCAAGGTATTGTAAATTGATATTGTCATTTCTTCATTACGAGGTCATTTAATTTCAAGCTTAATGATTGGTCTTGTTTATGATTACGTGATTGAATTATCTAATTATTCTTATTGTATATAATTAAAACTCTAATCGCATTAATCAACGTGTTTAAAGAGTTAAAAATAATATTTATTGAATTCACCTTTCATTTAGTGCCATATAAGATCTAACAAACTTAAATAACCTTAATAGGCTCTAAATGTCTATGTTCTTTTTAATTGAGTTTTTATTTTTATCCTTAAAAAAAGCATATCTACTACATACTTCACATTAATCCCCCATTTGAAAAGAAATAATTAAGCTTCAGTTGTCTTAAAATGCAAAGGACTACCTAATGAATAAAATGGGTATATACTTACCAAAGTAAATATCATATAATTTATTATTCTGTTTGAAGATATATAAGATAGGTGTTAATCTTGAAAAATAAGTATAATCCATAGTTTTTATATCGCAACATATTATATGTCCCACTATAATTCTTTCTTTTCATTGAACTACTATTATTGATCTCAAACTTTAAAAGTTGTTGACAATGTATAAGAGTGCTTTGAGCAACATGTATTGTTGTATAACAATAATTAGGTGATAACGAGGAACATTATCAAGAGATCATGGATAATTTAAAGGAAACTCATTAAAAAGACAAAAGACAAAAAACAAATACCTCTAATGTGTTGAACTAGAAGAATGAAAGAATAAAAGTTGGAAAAGAGGAAAAAGAAGGAAACTTCAAAGGGAGGATTAGCATAAACAAGGTAACATGCATTGTATTAGTTAGACACTTGTTTTGAAGTTCATATTATAGCAATGTCAAAATTTTGTGTTAGGGTCCTTTTTCTATAAGTAACCATTTTGTAATTAATTGGTCCTCAAACTTTCTAAGATAGGAATTAATCTTTGTATCAACCGTTTAGAAGGTAACTTCTATCTTCGGAAATAAATTTCTTTTAATTTCTATGAAAACTTTAAAAACTATTTTTAAGATGTTGATTTGTTATATTTTGTACTTAGCATTAACTTCCTTTAGTTTTTATTAAATTTAAATATTTGTTATTAAAGATCTATATTTCCTTCGGGTACATTAAATATAAGACTTTTATGTAATTTGAATAAGTTAAGAGTATATAATGATAATTTAATGCACATAATAGAAAATAAATATTTTTTACACTAAAAATAATCCTATTATAAGAAAGTTTAGTTTATGCCAATACGAAATCCCACTAATTTGGTCTATCTATACGAGTACTCCTAATCAAAATGTCAGAGTATTTCTTTCAATGATTTAATGTAAGCGCTAAATTTTATCCTCACTTTATGACATCTTCTCTTTTTTACTTTAAATTTCATTGTATCTGTATGATAACAAAAACAAGATTAGCAATCAAAATGGATACAATAAGTGCAATACAATGCTGAAAGCAATTGCACCAGGCACTTAAGGAAGAGAACATCCAAATAAAATAAATTACATGTTGTTGTTTAATCCAACTTTCATCTAGCTACATAATTCCCCGTATGGTTTTGATTTCAAAGCTAATTTTGTGCTTGTGGTTCTAGAGATCTAGATGTGATCCGATTTTGTCCCATATGATCTTGGCTAACTCCTCTTCTTTGTGGTTTATGTTTGTGTGAACGTTGTTATTTCTTTCATACCATATACTAGTGAAAAGGTAAGATAGAGCTATTTGTATTATCCATTTGTATAGAGCTATCTATATTATCCATTTGTCTGCTTCAGGCCTGGTTGTGCTCTTTTGGCTCCAGTGCATAATGTTAATAGAATACTAAAAGTGAAACTATTTTGTATCAATTTTAAAATTCAAGATATTAATTTATTAAAATCAAAATTAAATTATTTCAATAAAATTTTAAATAAAATTATATAACTATTGGATATGTATTTTGATTGTCATAACATTATTAAATTAGTACTAATTACACTCTAAATAAGGTACAAAAATAATAATAAAGATAATGGTAAGAGTTCATTTAGAAATTTTATAAAAATGTTAAGATGAAAATACCGACTCTGGTCAATTTTTTAAGAAATTATTTTTAAGATTGATGTTGTTTTATCACATTGAAATTGTTCGTAAGAGGCCGAAGAATGGTGCATTAGATCTGGTAGCTCGTAGAGGGAATTCGATCCAGTAAAAGCCAGCCCGTAGGCTTAGGTACAACCTTACCAGTGCTTTCTTCGTAAGTTTTTCTTTCTATTTTATTTACAGAAGTTTATGCCCTTGCTCACCTAGAAGGAAGAAGTCTGGAGAGTGAAGGAACGAGATTAAGGGAGTGAACCCAAGGCAAGAATCAACCAAATAGGTAGAGTCTCGATAAACTGGGAAGGTAGTTGTTCCACTCTTCTTTCCCGGTGCTTGTCATAGCTCAGTTTCTATTTTTAAGATTAATATTGTTCTATCACAATTAAGCAATTTGAACTCATTATACAATATATAACATCAATTTTAAAAATAATTTCTTAAAAAATTAAACAGAGTGGGTATTTTCATCTTAACATTTTTATAAAATTTCTAAATAAACTCTTACCATTATCCTTATTATTATTTTTGTACCTTATTTCAACGAATTACAACAGTCACCCATCTCTCTCTCTCTCTCACACACACATACGAGGAAGCATGAAGATGAAGCTATGAAATTTATTGACAACAACGGAGAAAAGGGGTTGAAGTGTAAGACGGAAGCTTGCAAATAGAGAAAGAACCTACTAACTTCTGCTCTGTAAAGTACCTCTCTTAAATACAAACACCTAACTTTTCTTTTTCCTTTTAGCTTTAAGTGCTTTTCTTCTTTAAAATAAATGGTGTGAACGTTTTGAAAATGTTGGTGGTCAGAAGAACCGAATCAGACGAAGAGTCAAACAAGAAAAGAAATGTTCTTAGATCTTTATCCATCTTGGGGGTTCTTCCTACGTGAACCTTTTGGTTACTTGCTTTTGTTGCCATTTTTATCGTACAAGCTTACACGAATGAGTTAGAGCTAGAAGTGGCACATTTACTGGAAGAGAATGCAAGACTGAGGAGATAGTAAGAGGAGGTAAGGTAGAACAAGACATCAGCTTCTAGGAAACCTGCCTAGGAACCCAGAAAAAGGAAACTTACATTTGTTTCTATTTCACTGTTAGATACGCATGCTTGCTGTTAAAAGTTCCAATATTTCATTAAATTCTTGCATTTATTCGAGTATACGAGTACGCTATTTGGGAGCTACTTGGTGTGGCTTTTATGGGTTAAACGTTGATTCTTTGGGTGTTATATGTATTTATACACGGTTATTCGTAGGTGCAGCTATTCAACTTCCCAAAAAGCACACTCTCCATCAGATGTCAATGGCTCCATTTTGAGAAATATCAGAGCTTTCATGTCTACTTGCAAGTCGTCTCTCTCTCTCTCTCTCTTTTAACCTTAGTAACAGTTCCTTTTGGGGTGTCTGTGATAAAGAGATGAGTAGATTGTAAAAGAATAGGAAAGATATCAACTATGGAGGTCCAATGTTGTGGGAAAGATGACTCCTCACAAGACATTTGCTTTTAGAGGAACAAACATGTCTGTATTTGTGTGTTTGGAAGGAAAGAAAAAAGTTTCTATACTAATTGGCAAGATTTAGGAATATTTTAGTCTTTGGCATCTGTGTGTTCCCTTTATTGTAATTTCCTTGTCATGTAAAAGATGGGTTCAGGACACAGGAGGGTAAGTTTTGGGTAACAAACTGAACACACAAACATAGCTTCTTTATTAGGCTTAAAGACATTGAGCAGAAAAGAGAGCTGAGACATCACTTTCATAAGACTCCTTATCTCTTGTTATCTTTTGGGTCATCAAAGGGTAAAATCTTTCTCTCCCTTTACGAATACAATCCTCTGGGGCCTTCTTTTGTTGTTGGGTATCTGATGACACTTCTCCCACTTTCTATCTTTGATTTAAGGACAAAGTTGTATGCTGCCATGACCATTTCCAATATGGTTACACTTGAATTGATATTGATCAAACAACTTTTCATCTCTATTTAAGTCTTAGGCAAACCAATAATGTATGCAGTTGAGTCTTAGTTATCAACTGGAAGCTCATATTTTGAAAGGTTTGTACTCCCAAAACTTTCATAAATGATAAGGTCTGATCAGAATTATTACTTTCATATGAGAGGTTCAAAATCTAGTCATTTAGAGAATGATATTAAATGCCACTTGACTTCAGACTTGGTACACATTTCGCAAGATTCAAAAGTGTTATGAAAGACTTTAGCTAAGAAATGAGTGCACTATCCCAACTGCTACAAGTCTAGTCTCAATCTAGACGACAACAATAAATCTGATCAAACATATAAAGCCTATTCACATTAGGCCCAACTTCAGTTTGCAGTCAACATTTTATCATTTGCTCTGAACTTCACATTATTCCATTGTTCCATTGCTTGCAACATGTTTACAATTATGCTCTCATCACCAACTAATTATAATGTCGAAAGGTTCCTTGACAACTATAATACAAGTTCATGCAACTAGAATCCTGCTACATGAAATGAAGAAAACCAAATAACTATCTCTTTAATGAGCTGCTCTTCACTCTTACAATACTTTGCTTCTTCTCACATCGAGAACTGGCACACTGGGCAAGTTTTTGGACACTTGCTAAGCCACCTATTGATACATAGCGTATGGAACATATAAAGGCAAGGAAGCATTCTGGTTTCCTGTCCTACCATCAATTGTGACAAGCACAAACAGCAAGGCTTATCACCAATCTGCATTCTTTTTGCTGAGCTTGATCTTGAAGCTTCCTTTTCTTTACCACTATTCTATATATATATATGTTTGTGTGCACTTTTTTGGAAACTATTATTAT
The DNA here is from genome assembly GCA_025629805.1 of Erythroxylum baracoense. Lineage (NCBI taxonomy): Eukaryota > Viridiplantae > Streptophyta > Magnoliopsida > Malpighiales > Erythroxylaceae > Erythroxylum > Erythroxylum baracoense. Next base: position 26,387,204 of record JAOTAY010000191.1, on the reverse strand, counting down.
CTTAAGTCACAGATCAAAGCAGCTGGATTTCTGTATAAAGGGGAGATGATTTATAATTATATTTATTAACAATAAAATAAATCAATTATCAATTACTTGTACATATTTATCAGTATTAATAAATAATATAATAAAATATTTAATT
>JAOTAY010000191.1:26353065-26370282 GCA_025629805.1 Erythroxylum baracoense | reverse complement strand
TAAGCCCAGAATTAATTTAATCTCATTAGAATTAATTCTAGCTTATTAACTAAATGTCATTCCACTAAAGACAATTATTTGAACTCTTAAACTATTAAATATTATGAGAACACATATTTTATGTCCAATTGCAAACTCTATTTAGAACCTTATTATAACCATTCGCACAAAAAATGGTAAAATTACCATTTTGCCCTTATGTTAGTTTTTCCTTCTAGATCTCCCGTTTTACTTTATATGGTGATTAACACGCAAGATCTTATCTTGGTGTTAAGACTTGATGGGTAGCTAGTCCATCAAACTACTAGCGCCAGTTTAATCACCAAATTTCCTTAAAACATTTAGAAGTAATGATATCATTATAAACTCTTTATTTGAGTGAATGTTCCCCGATACATGTTTCAATTAATAATTCCAACATATAGACACTAGAATAATACTTTGTAAAATTCCATTCTGATCATATCAAAAATTATAATGAAACATATATGAGTTCGCCACTCATCAAGATTGTGGTCGAATGCTTAAGTTGTATGTTTTAAGATTAAAGTAACGATCCACTTTATTCTTGAAAACATAATTGATTCCTGATTCATTTAATAATACCGTTATTGAAAGTCAACTACTATCATGATATGAAACTCATCATTTACTTGAAGTAAACTCCTTTACTTACATGGAGATAAATCGCAACACTACAGTCTAAACCATAATCAAGCAACCAACTTGATTATTCAACTGTAAATCCATTAATTTAGATTCTAATAATATACATGTTTCCCGTAAATCTCTATGTATATGTATATTCCTTACAAAAGAATCTTGGTACCTTATAACTAGATATATAATGCTCATTAAAACCAAACTCTTTTATTTTATTAATAATAAATATTTCCATTACAAAATTGTAACTAAAGAAGATTAAGGTACATATAAATACACTTGCTTTCCAGGGCACTATATTTGTATAACTCAAACATTTATTTGTTAATTCAATCATTTAATATGTGTTTAGGTTAGAATTGTGTTAGTTTGTTAATTATTTATGTTTTAAGTATTTTATGGGCTAATGCAAGTCTTTGAGCTTAAATATTATATTTTTGAGGTACCTTGATGTGTTTACTAGTATTTTAAGGTCAACATCGAAGAACATAAGAGTTTCTGAGACATTCGGGCCGAAACAACAGCCCACAATCATTGCATGTCAGGCCACGATCGTGACAGAAGCACCATAGTTGGCTCACGATCATGTCCTACATGCCACGATCGTGACAGAAGCCCAGGGAATGGCTCACGATTATGGCTTGCATGCCATGATAGAGACAGAAGGCTCAAATGTCAGCCACAATCGTGGCCTGTGTCGAGCAGATGTGCAGACACTCAAGAACGTCAAATTTTGATGGATTTTTTAGACCTTTCAGACCTCCAAAAAACCCTAGGGTTTCTCAAAACACAAAAGGATATTTAAATAACAAAAAAAGAGGCAGAAAAGAGCTTTTGCATCAAACTTAGAGATCTTAAAAAGATACGTTAGAGAGAGGTTCTTTATCTTCTCACTAAGCTTTAGCATCCTCACTCCTCCTTCTTATTCACACTTCTTAAACTCTTCACAGTTCTAAAATGCACCTTTCATCCTTCCCTTCTTCCCTCAGATTCCTCTACATCCTCAAACCACTCTCTCTTTCAGTTTGTTTTTTGATCATCCTTGTGTGCTCAGCTTGACAGGCTAGGGCAGTAAGTTATTTCTCTTTTATTTTCTTCCTCCCGCCCTCTTTTATTTCCTCATTTGGCATTTGTACCTTTCCACTCTTCCTACCTGTCAAAAACTATTACCTATGCAGATACCATTGTCCCCTCAACCCACTATACAACAAAACAACTCCATAGAGGATTTTCCTCTTTTACCCTCACCTTTAAACCCAGCTGCTACACTGAAGGCTCAAAACCCTTCACCCTTACCCTCCACCTCTTCTGCTACACCAACTTCTCACTCTCCTCTCCTACCATCTCCTTCTAATCTTTCTACACTCCCCTCCTCTACTTTAACCCAACTTTTGCCTCCCACTTTATCGACCAGTCCAATACTGGGAAGGAGAACTTGGAAGCAGGTAGTAGGTGGCTTCTCAGACCTCTCTCTACACTTCTGTCTACCCACGACTGAAGCTGTTCACATTATTGTATCCCCAGATCTGGAAGTTTTGTAAAAAGGCATCAAATCCTGGGAGAACTCCCTTATAGGGTTCTTCTAGGATAAAAGACCAGTATTTCCTGTTATTAAAAAATAGGCATAATCAGTATGGAGAAATAAAGGTTTTATTGAAGCTGTTATAGCAGAAGATAAATATCTATTGTTCATATTTTCTTCTAAATCTCAAGCACTCAAGTTAATGGAAGAAGGGTCATGGCATGTGTCAAAATTTTCATTTTTTCTATAGCCTGGGCAGCCAGGTTTTGAGATCGATTGCAACAAAAAAAACCTATTCCAATATGGGTAAATCTTTATAATGTTCCCCTTGAATATTAGGAATACTAAAGGTTTGAGCATGATTGGTAGTTATCTAGGCAAACCCTTACATTTGGATGATCATACTACAAATAGGAAGAGGTTAGGCTATGCTTGAATATGCATAAACATGGATTTATCCAACCAGCTTCCTGAATCTCTCCTGATTATGAGATTGGGACTTGATGGATCTCTATATGAGGATCAAGTGACAATTCAATATCAACGGAAGCCCTCATATAATTCTCCAGGTAAACAATGGCTTCCTACAGTTAAAACCTTCCAAAAAGGTTAATATAAGGAGCTAATGGGTGAGAAAAGCATCTACTAAGATGATGGACTGCCTAAGGTATCAATACCAAGCACAAACTCAACTAGTCAAAATGGTGAAGATGGTTTTCCAATTGATGGGCTAGGGGAATCTGTTAAAGCAGATAATAGTAAAACAAGTATCGTTGAGGAAGACTCTGTTATAGCTGATAGTACTTGTACTGACAAGAGTGATGATACTCGTGTGGCTGAACCCTCAAGTATCTCTTTTGATATCTCCAAAAATGAAGAGAAGTTGGTTACCACTTCTCCTCCTCTCGAGGATAAGAAGGATGATGTCCTTATTATTGGGAAATTTTTGACAACTACAAAAAGGAAATCCAATAGGAGTAAAGGTAAGAGCTCCAAAAATAACATTTTTTAATTATGAAAGTCTTTGCATGGAATGTGAGGGAGATTAACTACCTTAAAAAGTTCTCAGCTTTAAGGATTTTGTCTATAGCAAAAATCCATAGATTTTCGCTCTTTTTTAAACCAAAATTAGATCTGTAAATTTTAAACTAATGAATAAACTGGGCTCTAGAAGAAATTTATTTCCAATCATCAAGCTCATGTCTATGGATGAATCATTATTGGTTATGTTCCTACATCGATGGATGTCCACATTTTTGTTACTGAAATGCAAGTTATTCACCTGAAATGGAAATCCATTTAGGCAAATGTTGAAATTTTTTCTTCTTTCATCTGTGGTGCCAATCATGTATTCAAAAGGAAGCTTCTATGGAAAAGTTTATCTGAGTTTCAAAAGGTTGCACATGGCCCTTGGCTTCTATATGACGACTTCAATTCTACTTTATATAGAACTAAAGTTGATGGAAACTTTAGTTTGAGGAATTTCTTAACCAACTTTCATGACTGTGTGAGTAAATTAGATATTCTTGACCTTATGTCCCACATTCACTTCTACACATGGAGTAATAGGTAGTCTACTAGATGTGCCTTGAGGAAGAAACTGGATTATACTATGGTAAATAGAGAATGGCTTAATCAATTTCCTAATAGTGTCTCTAGGTTCATGGATCCTCTATTTTCTTATCATACACCTATGCAAATTGAGATTCTACTCCAACATCAAGGCCGAAGAGGTCCTTTCAGGTTTAATAATTTTTTGCTGGATGATGATGGATTTTTTAAAACTTTTCAGAGGGCCTAGAAGTTTCAGTTGAAGACACACACCAATTCAAGTGTACCTAGATGCTAAAGGCTTTTAAGATGGAGATGAGATCTTTAATAAGCAGAAGAACCACGTCAACACAACAAGCTATTACCACAGCTAGAGCAGAGTTGGAATCTATTCAGGCTAAGCTTGCTTTTGATCCTTCAAATTCTATCTTATTAATCACTGAGAAGACCTTCTGATATCTTATTTATCCAAAGCCAGGGATCATGATAGTATAATGGAACAAAGAGCCAAGGTCTGTTGGCTAATCAAAGGAGAAAGGTGCTCTAAATTCTTTTTTAACTACATATTAGACATAAGGAATTCTAATAGGATCTTTTCTCTTAAGTTACAAGATGAAGTTGAAATCTCCCATCAAGAAAACCTCCTAAAGGAAGCCAAGAGATACTTTAAGAGCTTTTATGGTTCTACCGGTTCCCAGGCCACTCTTACCCCTCTTTACTCCATCATTCATACTAAGATCTCACAGGAGCAAGCTGCAACACTCATTAAACCAACAAAGGATAGAGAAATCAATGAGTTTATGTTTCAAATGCATCCTAATAAAGCTCCTGATGGATTTAATGGATATTTCTTTCAAAAAACATGGTAGGACATTGGCCTTATGGTTGAGAGTGCCATTCGAGAATTCTTCTCTAGGGGTGTGCTTCTTAAAGAGATTAACAAAACTCGTATTTGTTTGATTCCTAAATCTTCTTGTTCTTCCTCATTGAATGATTATAGGCCTATTGCATGCACCAATTTTCTCTACAAAATAATCTCTAAAATTCTAGCAAATAGGTTGAAGACAGTACTGGATTCCCTAATCTCAGATAATCAAAATTCCTTCTTGTATAGAAGATAGATTGGGGATAATATCTCCATTGTCAATTGATGAAAGGGTATCAGAGCAAGAATAGTCCTCCTAATTGTATCATTAAACTAAACTTCAAGAAAGCATTTGATCATGTATAATGGAATTTTATTTTATAGACACTAAGTCTTTTAGGTTTCCCTCAAAAGTTTGTCTGTGTTGAGGCCTGTATAACCACTCCATCATATTTCATTTTCGTTAATGGAAGGCCAACTAATCTCTTTAAGAGTGTAACAGGCCTTAAATAAGGTGATCTTATCTCTCCTTATCTCTTTATCATATGCATGGAAGTCCTAACATAATTGATTATGTAGAAGGTAAGTACGAGTAAGGACTTCAAATATTACAGTAAATGTAAGAGGGTAAGGCTTATCAACTTATGCTTTGCAAATGACCTATTGCTTTTTTTTCAAGGCACATGGTAAATCTATTGAAATACTCATCTCGACACTATCTTCGTTCAAAGATATGTCGAGATTGGAGGTTAACTTTACAAAATTCCATTTTATCCTAGCTAATAGTGCCATTATGATGGAAGGTCGTATCTTTTCAATTACAAGGATGTGTAGGAAGTAAGCTACTCTAACTTCTCTGGGTCTTTCGATTACCACTAAAACGATACAATTCTCTGAATGCTTCCTTTTGATAGAAAAAATATAGAGAAGATTGAGTAGTGGACTAATAAGATTCTGTCTTTTGGTGGAAGATTCCAACTTATTAAATCTATACTCAGTTCCCTTCATGTCTACTGGTCCTCTAACTTCTTACTTACTAAAGGAGTGATCAAAACCATTGAGAAGCTATTTAGAAGATTTCTTTGCGGAAACCTTAATTCAGACAGACACTTTGCAAAGGTGAAATGGTCAGAAGTTCGTAAAAGGAAGAAGGGGACTTAGGTTTTATCTCTATTGCCTCCTTTAATAGGTCAGCTTTGATAAGAAATCTGTGGAATATTCTACTAGATAAGCAATCTTTATGGATCCATTGGTTTCATACATATATCCTTAAAGTTTCTAGTCTTTGGACTATCCCTTTTAAAACCTCATTTTCTTGGTCTTTGATTCAACTACTAAAGTTAAAACCCCTCTTACAACCTTCAGTGACTTTTAAGGTTGGAAATAGTGAAAAAGCATTCCAATGGTTTGATAATTGGATGGGTAAAGGATTCCTTATCAGATATCCTCAAGTTCTTCAGATTTAGAATGGCCTTCTTATCAACTAGAAAGTTAAATCCATCATCCTAAGGGGCAAATGGAATATTCCAAGGAATTACAGTATCTCACTCCTCATTACCATCCTAATTTGGATAAAGAGGACTCATTTCAATGCCTTAATCTCCCTCCTAATACCTTCCAACTTGCAAAATTCAAGAAATGGGAGAATCAGAATCACCCAAGACAGCCATGGTTCCCTATCATTTGGCACAAGGTTCTCATACCTAGCTATTCCATTATTCTCTGGCTCACTATGCTAAATAAGCTAAGTACATTGGATAGACTACACTATATTACTTCTAACTCTATTTGTGTTCTCTGTAAGTTAAAAGAAGAATTTAGAAATCATCTTTTCTTCCTCTGCCTTTTCTCCTAGTTCATATGGGAGAAAATACAGAAATTATGTCTTTTATCTAATGTTGGGACCACTTTTGGGGAAGCTCTAGACTTGTTTCAAAAGGTGAATCATACCTTTAACTACAACAAGTAGATCTATGTCATCTTCTCTGCCTCGTCTATTAAGGAGATTTGGTGAGAGAGAAACATCAGAAAATTTCAGAACACACATCACTCACAAGATGAGGTTCTCTTCTCTCTAGTTGGCAGAATTAGAAAGAAAACTCCTATGTTCTATAAGTTCTAACAGAGTTTGCCCTAATCTAGCCTTATCATGGAGAACATATTAACATATAAAAGCTAAAATTCTTGAAAAAAGAAATCAACTCAAGTTGCATGTCAGTACCCGAGTAAGAGGTGTCCTTTGTCTTTGATGCATGGAGGGCGTCTGTAGAAGCTGAGTACTCCAATCCTTTCAATCCGTATTAGTTCCAAATATAGGATGCATATTCTTGAAAATCCTCTCGTTCCATCAGATGTAGCACTTTCGCCTGTTGCGATTGGCAATCATCTTCCTAAACTCTGATTTGGTAAGAATTGTACTAAAAGAAGAAAAAGTGATCTAAGCTTTCCAAATTTGCCTAACTCTTCGTTTGATGGTAGTATTAAGCTTTTGTGACTCTCATTCTATATGCTATTATTGTACTAACTAAAATTATTATTTTTGCCTCTAAACGATGTCGTGGACGTAACTGAGCTTTATCATCTAAACATTATCATCGCATGACCTGCTAGTTACTCTTGATCTCATATGTAACTTCTTATTTAATTTATTAATATATTTTTACTTATTAAAAAAAGAACTTTTGCATCATCCATCTTAAGAAACCCTAGAGAGAAATCATCGAGAGATAGAGGAAGAGAAGAAGGAAGAGAGAAGAGGAGAAGAAGCCGATTCGAAGTACTTCCTAGATCAGGAGATTTCCCGACATCGCTGCCTCCCATCATCTATTTTAGATTATATTTCTTGTTATTTTTCAGTTTTATCATTGTGTAGAATTATATTGACCAGTTGATGATAGGAGCTAAAATGTTGAGGATGTTCTAAACTCACCTTCGAAATTTTATTCTTGAATTAATGAGAATTTGATTGTTATGTGTTATTTGGATATTGATGTTGTTTGATTTCATGATTGCATAATTCGATAATAAACTGAAAGGACAAATCATATGAAAAACGATTAAATTGGACTAACGAGAGTTAGGTGATTTAATAGAAACAAAAATTGAATCAGATTGAGAAATTGTGCAGAGATAGATCATGCATAGGTCTCCGATAGTTTATTAGAGAACTTCATAGCTAATTAGGGTTTTAGATATGTTGTGAATTAAGAGATTGCAACTTCCGTAATCTAATTAGGTTTATGATTTAGGATTAATGGTTATAACTCGAGAGAGAGTACTCAACCTTAAGATAATCTAGAACTAACATTCCAATAATTTATAATCAGTTAGGTTAGCATTAAGGATGGGTAAAGTTCTCTTTTTCTCAATTGGTAAATTGTTTTGTTTGATTCTTGGGTGTGTTACAGTTGCTTAGTAATTAGTATTTTCGTGTTTGATTCTTAATTTGAGTTATTAAATTAAATTCTTGTTTTAATTTCGTTGCATTTTGAATTTCTATGATTCGTTTTTGGCCTTAGATTTTAGGATTAGATTAGTTCTTTCCTTGTGGGAACAACATCTTTGGTACTACACTAACGAACGTGCACTTGTGAATTATCGAGGATTATTAATTAAAACTTAGACGCAACTAAGCCACCAATTAATAAACTTTGTCATGAATTTGTTTAATAAGTTAATTATTAATTAGTATATATAAGTAATTTTGCTTAAGATAATTTAAGAATATATTAAAAATAATATTTAAGCTATAAAGATGTGTGTTTAAAGGGTGTTAAAAAAGAAGTTACAATAAAGTTAGAATCTTTTCTATTGACTTTCTTTAAACATACTTTTATGAATTTTTAAATAAATGATAATACAGAAATATAATTTTTGTTAAATTTATTTTATATTTAATCTTAGTTTAAATTATTAGATTTATTATATATTAATAGGCATTATTAGTTCATTTTTATTTCAATAAATTATTTTATTTTATACTATATTTTCACTTATTCTTATAATTTTTACTTAGTATTTATTATATATTTATTTTATAGCGATTTAATATTAGTTGAACCTTTAAATCTTAAATATTTTTTTTGACCGATTCGGTTTTTAAAATATTCATGTTACCGCATAAAGTTCTCAAATGTCTAGCAAAATTTAAGTCAGAAATGTTTTTGAATATTTATACTAACATTAAAAATCTTTATTAGTTTATAATAAATTTTAATTTTAATTTATTTTTTCTTAATTTGTCCTATTGGAGCTAATATGGCACCACTTGTAAATTGGACTGTAAGAAAATAGTTATTTTGGATCATATAACTTGATCAATTATGTAATTAACACGACTAATAAATATTATTTTATTTATAACTTTCATGATAGATCATGTGAAATTTCAATAGTCTATATATAGTCTACTAGCCTATTCAACAAACCAAGTAGGCATTTAGTCACTTATTTAAAATTTCCATTTTTTGGTAAGCTCATTTATATAACAATTTGTTATTCTTCAACTGGGATTTGTCATTTACTATTCTTGGTTCTGCATGTACAGTAAGTTGATTGCGTAAATTGTCTGTTATCTTCTTACTTATTTATTAATAAAGAGAGTTATCATCAAAATAAAAATTATCTCTGTCTTTATTTCTATTTCTATCTTTTAAGATGACAATTTGAGTAATTTGTAATAATTTTTGGATAAAATCTTTTTTTTGTTCTTTAATTTCTCAACCACTAGAATAAAAATAAAAGAACATTTTAAAAAATAGATGATTAAGTTTAATCTGCCAACTCAATCGGATGATTAATATAATTATCAATGATTTAACATGATCAATCAGTCAAATATTTCTCGATTAACCAAAAATTATAAGTATATATTTTCACATCTCTTGGCAGAAATTAAAAGAAAAAAGATCGAATAAAAATGAAAACAATAAGCACAACAGCGGTGTGTCGTTTGGATGTTTCCCTTTTCTCCCCAGAAATTGACTCTCGCACTCGCACCCGCGCCGCACCCTCACTCTCAGCTTCTTTTTCTCTTTGTCTCATGTCACAGTGTGAGAGAGATTTCCCTCTCTTGCCGACTCAATCTCAGCTCTTCTCCAATTGAATTAAGGTTTGCCCTTAAATTTTAATATCAGTCTTGTTTCTCATTTGCTTTTGCTTTTGTTTCTGAAGGCTCATTTGATCGATTTTATGAGTGATTTGGTTTGTTTTGTTTGATCTTCTCAGTGTATAATTCCAAGCCAGTGTAACCATTTTAAAGCAAGTTTTAGCTCTAAATAACGTGCCATACTTGTGCCTCTCTTAACTCTCGGTGTCGAAACACTAATTTTTCCTTTTTCTTCTGGGTTTTACTAATTTTGTATGCATTGATCACGAGTCATTTCTCAGTTCGATGTGGTTTTCTTTGATACACAAACTATCACCAGCTGCTCTTTTTATGTTTCCAAAACTATAGTTATATGTTTTTCCTTTGTCTTGTTTAGTCACGGTTTTCCCACAACTTCGTTTTTGCCAATTGTGCTGGTATATTGTTAAAGAAACGATAATGGTCGATATTTGTGTTGGCTCACGGATTTAGATAGTAGTCTGTCTTTCTGCTGTTGAAATTTTCTTGTCCTCTTCTTCAAATTCAATTTGACCGAGTTTATTCTTATGAATTTTCTTACAGATTCTTGGGTTGATTGGTCAGAAGTCGAGTGCTTTTAGATTGTCAGCAATGGCAGAATTGGTTGTGCCAAGGTTGTACAGTTGCTGTAATTGCAGGAACCATGTTGCCCTTCACGACGATGTCATTTCTAAAGCATTTCAGGTAATAGGTTGATGCTCATGCTCAATCTTCTTTGCATATGCTTTTGTCTTTATTCTCTTTTCTGTTTGATCGAGGGACCGATTAGTACCTTGAAAATATTTCATAAACAATGAAGCTCCAAATAATGGGAGCATGTCTTTTTGAAGAACCTTCCCCTGATATTGCTTACGCTGCTCATACCAATGAAGTAAGCAGAATTTGTATTGAATCTGTTGAAGAAAGTTCGATATGTTTACTCTCTTTGGTTATCATCAGATCTTTGAATCCACATTGTGCTACTAGGTAGTGATCACTTGGTTTACTTTGTCTTCAATCTTTTGAATTTATGTCATCTCTGTTCTCTAATGGTCAAATTGGCTTAAGTGAATTCTATGGGTGTTATTTCTAGTAAGTGCTTGGTGTAGCTTGACACTCATTATCAACTCTGCTGATCCAGAAGCCACTAAATCTCTGTACTGTGGTTTTAGGGAAGGCATGGTCGAGCGTTTTTATTTTCCCATGCAATGAACATCACAGTGGGGCCAAAGGAGGACAGGCAACTCATGACAGGCCTCCACACAGTGGCTGATGTGTCTTGCTGTGATTGCCGTGAGGTGCTTGGTTGGAAGTATGAACGAGCTTATGAAGAAACACAAAAGTATAAGGAAGGAAAGTTCATACTTGAGAAGTCAAAAATAGTCAAGGAGAACTGGTAGCAGTGAAGCCACTTCTGCTTGTGTTTCCTAGCATCCATTCGTGTGTATAAATGGTACTGCATGTTGATCTTGTTCTGGAAATCTCTTCAATTGCAAATAGTTATATAATGTTCCTTGACGTGCATTATTGTTGTTTTCCCTGTGGACAATAGGGGATTGTTATCATTATCAATAAGTTTGTGAATATTTCTCGTCATTATCTATTGTAGTTTTCTAGGTTAACAAAGTGAAAAGTTTACCATCATTTGAGCTCATTGATATCTTTTACTCGCGGGTTAAGAATGCTGATCGTATGCGTCTCTTTACAATGTTTTTTTCCTTCCTTTATATGATCATATTACGATCAGAATGTGGGGTTGTAGAACTATTTCTGCAGCAACCTGATCTGATAAAATTTGGGTCATATTGTCTAGCAAACTGTGCAATTGTTTGTTTACCATTACAGTAGTCAAAATTTATAAGCATTTTCGGCAAATTACTTGTAAATTGTCATCATGTTTACTCTGCGGTTTGTTGCATTTTTTTTCCCCCGTTACGAATGACCGGGATATATACACCATCGATTGGTCAGACCAACATTGTATTCAAAGAGGAGGACATTGTGACAAAATAATTGAGTTGGAGAAAGTGACACGCCATAGGATATTTTAGTTAATTGGGTAAGATACCCAACTGAAACGAGACGTTCATATCACATTCCATATAAGACTTAAAAAGTACCGTTGAATGTGCACATATGAGCTTCTTTTGTATCAGGTTGCCGAGTCATGTAAGTGAAGAGGTGACTCAGGTGATTCAAGACACATCTAATGGGATTGCTAGTGCATGCTTCGACATAGTGCATCACAAACCAAGCTTTCTCATGCTGGTTGATTTAAGGGTTAGAAAAAACTAGTACCTGAAACTGCTCAATTGGAATCATTTTCTCGTTCGTATTTATTGCATTTCCTTATGCCTTCCCTCGATATTCTCTTATTGAAGAAAATTAATTTATTGACGTTTAGAGTGGTAAAGATGATGAAACCAAGACATTTCCAATTTTGTAAAGGAGTTGATGGAAACGGATTAATAGAATTGTTGTCAACCTGTTTATGAAGAAAAACTAGAAAAGAAAAGGATTAGAGAAAGCAAAATTCCTTACTAAATTAAATTAATAGAATTGTTGGGTATCCTGATTTCATTCTCTGAAATTCGTTACTAAATTAAATTTAAATTCTTTTTAGACGATAAAAAATTTCTAGACATAGGAATCTTGAATGATGATGGATATAATAACCTATGACTGTTTCCAGATTTGGAGAATGAATTATAATACAGTTTTGTATTTGTTATTACAAAATTGTTATCATATTTGATTCGATTCCAAATATGATGAATCATTGCTGAATTACTGTTTAGCAAAACTTGATCTTCATTTTTGGGCAGGACATCAAATCAATTGATAAATTTTAAATATTAGAGTAGATTCTAAAGAAATTCCACTTCTTAGATATTTATCTTGAATAGGAATTTTTTTGTTCAACTTTATCCTAATTTTGTTGGAGCCACTCCATTCTTTTTACCTTGAATTGCAAAAAAATATTCACAATTTATTATCTTTTTTTGGAGGATTAGCTTCAGTAATTAAGAGTTTATAGCTGATTGATAATGCATAAGAAAGTCACCTCTACTTAAATTTAGTTAATTTTAGGTCAATTGAAGTGCAAATATAAATGAGCATGTATAAAAATCTAATTTATTTGAAATAATTCACTTTTTCATGTTGAAAATTTTTAAAAATGCGGAATTTAATGCCAACTCTAACAATTATTACTATTTAAAAGATTACTTAAAGATGCACTAGAATGAGACTTCAAGTGTAGACCTGAAAGCGTGTCGTAACACTACACAAATAACTAGACTTAAAAATTTAGCTAGTAATGAGTCTAGGTCAATGCTATAGAGAGCGTGTGTAAAGCTTTTGAAACGAAAAGAATTGGTGTTTAGGTTATGAGGGTTTTGCTTTAATTTTAAATAAGAATATAAAGTGAAAATAAACTAATTAAAGCAAATTAAATCAAACAACATAAAAATGAGAAAAGTGATGTAGGGATCCGGTCATCGGGTCTATCTCGACCTACATACAATTAAACATACTTCATTGGATTGTTATTCTCATACCTATCATAATAACTATTAATCGTAGGTTAACAATAAGCTCTGTTAACTTTAGTTTTTCCTTAGGTTGTGTTTAATTAAAATGAGCTCTTTAATTAAACCTAGTTACCGTACGACCTAGAACAAGCTATCTATATTTAGTCGGATAGCTACATTATGAGTTATGAAAATAGATTAATCAAGGCAACAACCATATAAGCTCAGGTCATTTAACCAAGGTTATGTTGTCCCTAATGATTCGACATCATTAGTAGCTAGTAATGAACACAAAATACAATGATTACGTATTGTAATGAAGATTTTAGCAATGAGTTTATATAAACATAATCCAATGAGTACATTGAGATCATTCTTACACAATACCCATCTCAATAAGCATAAAATAAACACAATGTAGATACACCCAAATGTGTTCTTCGGCATCGATTTCACCTCTGAACCAGGTTTGGGAAGCTTAGCCCTCCATAAATCTCCAAAATAGGCATGCTCTGCCCCTAATTTTGCTCTCGAAACAATTCGTGTCTATTTTTTCCATCAAATTGTTCTATTTATACTATAAATTAGGTTTCGAGGCAGCCCATATCGTGAAAGTCACGACTGTGCACTTTGGGTCACGACTGTGAATTTTGAATCACGATCATGACTCCTTAATGCATGGTCATGGATTTTGATGCCCAAATTACGAAGTTCACAACCGTGAACATTTATGCATGAGCGTGAACTTTACACTGCATTATATACTCTTCATTTTAGGTCATTTTCTTATCTCCTCTTTTTCATCATCCTTCTCTTTCTTGTTTTATAAAGACAATTAAGTGTGAATCTTATGAAGGTAGCTCAAAGAATATGCTTTCAACTCACTTTAGCTCTTATGCTTCCGAATTGTACCTAAAACCAAATATGAATTAAAATGAGTTTCTTAAACAATTCATAGCATTAATCGCTAAGTGCTATGGAATCAATGTATAATCAACTAAGCACTTATCAAGTTCCCCCACACTTAGCTTCTGACCATCCTATGGCAAAACAAAAAAAATTCAATATTACAAACCAAAACACTTCAACATTTTCCATATTTTCTAAGAATAAATAGTCATAAGCCAAGAGAAATAACTTCTAAAACCATAGCAAGAACTCAGCATTCAATGCTTCTACTCATGAACAATAAACCATCATTCCCTTAAAAAACTAAGCAAACTAATGGTAGACTTGGAAAAAGTGTGTGTAAATAACATTGATCTATAGGTACACTCAAACAACATTCATGATCATGACATTTCACGACTTTGCAAATATTTTCATTTCTCCACCATTAAGATTCACATACATGATCATGAATCAAAGGACTTTTCAAGGTTGTAATGTGGGTAAGGGTTAACATGAGATGTATTTGGATAGTGTAGCGTAAAAGCCATATAAGCTAGTGAAAAGAAGAAAAAAACTCAATATAACATCAAGCTCAAAAACCAACTTTCACTCACAACTATGTACATCAGTTATGATAAAACCAAAAACTATGTTCCACGTCTTAGATTCAAGTACTCATATGATAAACCACATGAAGCATAACTAATTAGAAAGGATCACTCATAAAAATTGATGATATAAAGAGTGATCCATTAAAACAACATCTCCCTGATATGCATCATACTCAAATCACCCATTCCATACAATTATAGGAGGAAAAACTAATAATGATCAACTTTGCAAAACATATGCATTTTCCTCTTGATAATTTTATTTAAACAAAGTTTTTCCTTTTATTTTTCTTTTCCTTTTCTTTTTTTCAATAAAATTGAAAGAAGCTATGTGGATATTTGAAATTCATTAATAAAAGATAAAATGACATTCCAATCATTGTAACCAGCTCACATATATGCACATCTTAACATTTACTTTTGTGCATCCACAATCATCAACAATTAACAAATGGTCTATTATCTTTAAGGCTTGGATAGACATTTGCTTAGGTTTAAAACATGTAATGTGGTTAGCACAAAAAGAAAGGCTAATAAAGCACAAGAGGGCTTAGCAAAGGGAAAATTCATATCAAAAGGTAGGTTATTTGGCTAATGTAACTTGTGAAACAAGGAATACCTATATCATTTCCATATTAATGCATGTGATAAAAATGTGGTCTTAAATAGAAAATCAAAGCAAAGTCAAGATGTACATGTCATGAAGGCCACATATGAACGAAAGACAATGAGATTGATATAAAAATGTCAGTCTATAAAGGCTCAAAATCTCTCTAGATTGTGTCTACCATTACTTACTACTCTTTTAAAGATAGTGCATATTGACTAATCGCAAGAGTAAAAGTACATGCTCAAGTTCCCATAGATTTTTCTAGTCAATTCACTCTCTAATTATGACTATATAATCCTAGAAGCAATAGAAAAAGAGAAAATGTTTGATTTTCTTTTTAATTCTCTCTCTTTTTGTTTGTAAACAAAAATACATATAAGAAAGAAATGAGAAAATGTAAAGGACAGAAATAAACTTCCCTTGGGTTGCCTCCTAAGAAGTGCCTTTGTTTATTATCGCTAGCTTGATTCCTTGTTTTCCTCATCATGTGAAAAAATTATAATCTTCAGTGTCACAGTTTGTGCTTTCTCCACTTAAGGTTCTTCCAGATAGGGCCTAAGTTGATGATAAGTCATATTCAGTATTTTCCCTATCTCTACACTCTTAATCTCTACTAACTCCCAGCACTCTTGGAATATCTCTTTACCCTTTTCCCACTCATTTAATTTCTCCAATCTACCAAGTAAAGGTAAAGAGTTAGTTTTAACAACAATTAGGGACTTAATATTCACCTTCGAGCCAAATGATATATCCATGTTTCCTTTAAGCTCCTTCTCCCCTTCTTTTACACTAGTAATCCCTTGAGTAGTCTTCCCAGGATTCTCAAGCTCCTTTCCACTTTGTAAAGTTTTTGCATCAATGTTCCTTAGGCATACCTCAAGTTTAGATGATTGTATCTCTTCGCTTTGTGATGCTAGGCAGTTGATAGTTCACGCCATCTGACACATCTGAATTATCAAGTTCTGGATTCTACAATTGGTATCCTACTAAAATTGCAAACTATTAGTAAGCAAGAGACATGACTAAATCTTCCAAAGGTGTACTTGAGATAGAATGAGAGGCTTGTGGTCTAAGCAAAAATTGTTGTGTATCTTGTAGCTCATCTAGGAAGTAGTTTTGCTGGCCCTCCCATCCATAACTAAAGTTCATATGATCACTTCAAACTTTGTTATGGGATTGAAGATATGAGTTATAGGAAAATTTTCCATCAATAACATTGATAATATCTAGCAGTGACATACTCACTTCCATGTCTCCTTTTTATATACAAACACAAACAACACGAAAAGATAAAGAAATAAATGTAAAAACTAATTAAAAACAAATATATACAAAACACCAATTAAAATGAAGAATAAAACTAAAGCACCACACTCCCTAGAAATGGCGTCAAGATTGGTAGAACATCATAACACTACAAAAAATAACTAGACTTTGAAACTATAGTTAGTAATGAGTTTGGGTTGATCCCACAGAAAGTGTGCATAAAGCTTTCGAAATGAAAAGAATTGGTGTTTAGGTTATAAGGGGTTTGGTTTAATTTCAAATAAGAAAATAAAGTGAAACTAAACTAAAAAAGAAAATTAAATCAAACAACATAAAAATGAGAAAAGTGATGAATGCAATAGAGATTTGGTCATTAGTTCAATCTCGGTCTACACACAATTAAACATACTTCGTTAAATATAATAATAAGCTTTGTTAACCCCATTTTTTCCCTTAGGTCGTGTCTAATTAAAAAAAAGCTCTTTAATTAAACCTAATTACTGTGTTAAGTCAAGAAGACTTCGCTTCTTCTATTGATTTTGATGAAAGTCAAATAATAATAATAAAAGAAGTGTGTGAACTGTTTTGATGAGTTTGTTAA
>JAOTAY010000191.1:26337444-26352965 GCA_025629805.1 Erythroxylum baracoense | reverse complement strand
ATATGAATGCATGAATATGTCAATGCAATATTAAACACTCCTAACCCGTGCCAAATTACCAAATTACCCTTCCCATAAGTGAGGGGATGTTACATAAGTGAATTTGGAAAAGTTTATGGATCATTTTGTAAAAAAAAAAAATCACCCCCTCCGGCCCTCCCCCACCGTCACTGCCAAATTCTCTCTCTTACTGGTTCACACGTTTCATTTCTTTCTCACTCTCTCTCTCTCTTTCGCTCTCTCCTCTCCAACAACTCTCTGCCACGCACTCGACACTACCTCATCATCTCTTCCTCACAGTCATGGCTCACATATGCACACCATCGTTGTCTCTTCCTCAGTCAATCAGTCCTCACACACAACACACCACACCACGCTAAGTAGAACAGACTAGAGGAATGAAGATTCAAAGTTGCGTTGTCTTAGGGAATTAGGAAACGATAAACTGAAGAGCTTTCAGGGATAAATCCAGAGAGTTAAGGACTTTTCTGGATCTTGGCTCTTAGGATGTCGCCTGAAGTGTTAGAGTTAGGGGGCTTTTGGAGTTTTGCTTGTTAAATACAGAAGCTTTTGGATCAACTAAAAAAGGACATATATTCAGCTCTTGGGTTATTTTAGGTTGCTAAATAAATACTGGAAGCTTTTAAAGGTCAAATGAGTTTTTATTAATTAAAGAAAAATAATTATGATAAATAATAAAAATTTATACATAACGATTATATATTTATCTATATTTTAAATGTAATATCAATATTTATTTATATATATTGTTAATGTAACATTTTATTTTTTAATAACTTAAAATCCTTTTATAAACATTCTAAACTTCATTCATGCACCAATTTTAATTATCATATAGCAATATCTGCTAATTTGAGTGTTATATATGTCATCAACTCATTCTAATTATTCGTAAATTGTATATATCAAGCATGAAAACATTTTTGGACATGTATTATTAGTGATTTTGAAGCAAATCATCGATCTCTTGATTAATTTGAAGTCCTAGAGTCAAGTTTGCTAACCAAATTTTATTTTAAAGTTTATTTGATTTAATTATTATTTATTATATGATAAAGTTGTAATATTTTAAATATTTTATATTATTCTTAATTTTATATTGGTATGATGATTAAATGATATTTTTAATATTAAATATGATTATTATTTATGTATGAAATATATGACAAATAATGTTAGCAAAAATAAATAAATGATTGTTATTTTAAATTTCTAATATTTTGATTTTTGAGACATGGTTGATGTAAAATTATAAATTATACAGTACAATATATTAAAGGACTAATTTGTAATTTTAAAAAATTGGAATATTTTATAAATTTAAAAATTATTCGAAATAGTATCCGGTATTGATCGGTACCGATATAGTACTGTATCGGAACCTAATCCGGTACCAAGCCTGGTACAATATTCGCAACATTGCTCAAAACCCATGAAAATCAACTGTTGCCTTCTTCTTTTCTCTCTGGCCATGAGTCTCCTATTATCTTCTTCTTTTCTCTCCTCAATGGCCAAATCTCACTCTTGCTTCTCTCTTATTTTCTTTTAGTTTTTGGGCTCTTTAATTTCACTGTCACGGCACCCTCACATTCACTTTGACGTTGACTCATCAAATGTAATAACTTATGTCTTAAATTTGCTTTTTATACTCATTTAATGGATTACACTTGTCACCATCTTGTTAGTCATCACTAATTACTTATCACACAAATGTCATTTTCTCATTGGCCATCTCTAATGAGTCACTAATCCACTAATATCATGTAAAACAAGCCAAATTGAACTTATTGAGTACCTAAGGCCCAAATTGCCCTTTAATGCAATTAATTCACCAACTAATCAAATTAAATCCCAAAATTATTCCACAGTCGTCTTATCCTCAAATTGACCGTGAAATAATCTCATCATTATCATCACCCAGTCTGAAATCCTGCAATGAAGCGGGGTCTGGGGAGGTCCGATAGTACGCAGCCTTACCCTTATATAGTAGAGAGGCTATTTCTGGTGGACCCACATGCAAAGGAGACAATATACGAATGATGTAGGTTACAAAAACAATTCATTAAAAACAGAAAATAACTGAAAATATAAGTAATGGGGAATACCTGAAGGAGGCCAGATCGGCGAGAACCTAATATACTACAACGCCCAATCCCTTCTTGTCTCCAAAAATAAAAACACTTCACCAACACCAGAAGTAATCTAATTAAGGTTAATACTTGTTGATTGAATGTTTTTAGAAAATTTGAATGGGTTTAAAATCATCAATACCCATTATTTTCCAAAAAGGGTATTTTAGTCTAATAATTTTGGATTACCCAAATTCTATTCAAACAAACTCCGTTTTAACCCGTTTCAATTCCTATGGACTCCAATCATAATTCTGAAACTTTTCATTATATTTTGAAATTCTTTGGTAACGTTTTCGATTTCTCAAATGAATTTTTAGATTGAATCTAGAAATCATTGAATGTTACTGAAATCTTCCGAATTTCGTTCAAAAGTCTCACCTAAATCTCCAAAGTATATTTTAGGGCTTTTAAAGCTTGTTCGGATTCATTACGTAGCTTTTTGGAGTTTTTAGAAATTTTCTAAGAAATTTTCAGTCCAGTCCAAAACTACCTTTAGTTTATCTGTGATCTTTGTTATAACCTCAATAATACGTTTAAAAGCTTAAATTACTCTAGTACACCATAAATAGAGCACACTCTAAGCATGCATGTACATCATATTACACAGTATAATAATTAAACTAGGATATTACAGTAAACGTTCTTAACAAACCTTCCATAACCAAAATAATGATGTAGGGGGATAGAGGATCCCCTATCTAATCCCTTTAGCACATGACACAGGTTTGGTGGGTATTTCATTGACAAATATACTCACTGAAGAGGTCTACAGGTACATCATAACCCAAGTCGAGAATTGGGTAAGGCATTCCAAAGCATCCATGCAAGCTTGAATAAAGTCTTATTTGACTGTATCAAAGGGCTTATAGAAGTTGATTTTTCAAACGCAACTCTTTAAGTTTTTTCCAAATTGATAGTCTTTAAAGAGCTCTTGTATAAGCATAATGTTATCACCAATGGATCGACTCTCTATGAATGCACTCTAAGTTCGGTTAACATTTTCTAGCAAAGCCTTTTTGATTCGATTGATAAGAAGTTTAGCTAAGACCTTATAAAAGATATTACAACAGTAGAAGGGTCTACAATTAGTCAAGGAGGAGTGGTTTGTCTTCTTTGGCACAAGACTAATAAAGGTATGGTTAACTTCACTCATCATCCTACATGCAGTCAAGGTTTCTGGGATGACTTGTGTGAAAAGTGTATTGGTTATGCTCTAGGTCTATTTGAAAAAAATGCTTATTTAACATTGTTGTAGGTATGGCTGCTATAATGAATGTTTTCTAGATTTTATCTTTGTGAGAAGAATAAGAGACTGATTTTAATTGAATTTTCAATGTCATTTCATTCTTCAAATACTTTTAACTAATATGTTAAATTTTCTTTTGTAGGGGAAAGAGTTCTTGATATTTAGGTGTAGAGGGTGATAGCAATGTAATTTAGAATACATGTCACCTATATATTTTGTTATAAAACAAGAAATTGTGTTTGACTAGTTTAATGTAGCAGTCTCTTTAAATGAAATCATCAATACAATGCAGTTAGGTTTCCCATAATCAGGCTCCTCTTATGCATATTTGTTAACCTAGTAAAGATTGTTGAAGTGGACAAATCTTTAATTTGAACAGTGTAGAATCAAGAATTCAAAATCATTAGCCTATTTTTGGAAGAATTTTGTATCTTATCTTCTCCAAGACTTTTTCACAATGCTCAACACAACATGTCTTATAGGATTAATGTGTGTACAAACTACTTTTAATTTGTTATTATAGCAAGGTAGACATTTGGCTAAGTTTTTTGGCTACATTTTAAAAATCGTCATTAAAAGTCCACTATTGGCCATGATTTTCAAGTCCACTTTTGGTGAAAAATTTTAAAATCGTTACCAATAGTGGACTTTTGGTGACTTTGGTGAAGATTTTTAAAATTGTCACCAATAGTGGACTTTTAGCGACAATTTTTCAAAATCGTCATAAAATCATTGCCAATGGTGTATTTTTGGTGTTGATTTTTCAAATCGTCACCAAAGGGTCCACATTTGGTGACGATTTACAAAATCATCACCACTTTTATTGACGATCAAATCGTCTCCAAATGTATACCCTTTGGTGACAAATTTTCACCAAAAGTTCACTATTGGCGACAATTTTGAGAATTGTCACCAATTGTCTCCAATAGTAGACTTTTAATAATGAGCTTTTAGCGACGATTTAGGAAAGATCATCACCAAAAGTCCATTAAATAATTATAGAAGGGAAACACAACGAAAAAGGGCATTGAAAAAATGCCCAAAAGCTAAAAACATCTCTCATCCTCTACGCCAACAAAATTTCTAATCCTCTGAACGAAACTAGCAAGTATTGTTCTCTTTCTTTTCTTTTTTTTAT
Organism: Erythroxylum baracoense; assembly: GCA_025629805.1. NCBI lineage: Eukaryota > Viridiplantae > Streptophyta > Magnoliopsida > Malpighiales > Erythroxylaceae > Erythroxylum > Erythroxylum baracoense. The sequence goes on along the minus strand of JAOTAY010000191.1, from coordinate 26,348,428 downwards.
AGGTTAATTGTCAATTATGAGTTCTTTTAATGGGTTTGTCTTTTCAGCTTTTGGGTTTCTGGGGATTAGGATTTTGTAAATCTTCAAAGTCAAAAGCTCAAAACAAATGACTCCAGAGGTTTTATGTTAGAGCCACTACGTGGAAAGGTGCTTTCCTCGTGTTTGATATAACCTTCCTTTCATTAAAACAAGTTTTTGATTGTAGTTATAAAAAATGATGAAGTAAAATGTCCAAAGATTACCTGTTATTTTTGTTAACGCTTAGGAGTGCCAATAATGAGACATATAGAGTCTTCTACTCACTCTCTCTCTCTCTCTCTCTCTCACATATAGACAGTTAATGATACCAATCTACTATACTTGTGATGATATCATTAGTATTTGATATGGTTCCTGTTATGTTAAGAAGACTTCACTTCTTCTATTGATTTTAATGAAAGTCAAATAATAATAATAAAAGAATTGTGTGCACTGTTTTGCTGAGTTTGTTAAGTGCGCAGATGAATGTAAGTAGCACAAATCATTAAATCAAGATGATATTCAAAGAGCTGACTAAGACAAAGTGTGAGACGGACCAGACGAAGTCACATGTCTAGGAAGAAGTTGACAAGACGAAGTCACATGTCCAAGACGAAGTCGTAAGACGAAGCAAAGTCATAAGAAGAAGCGAAGTCATTAGACAAAGCAAAGTCGTAAGACGAAGCGAAGTCATCAGACGAAGCAAAGTCATTAGACGAAGTGAAGACATAAGACGAAGCATACAAATCAAATCAAGACAATATAGTTGAAGAATAATCTACAACATCAATTATGTAATTGGAGTTAGCTACAAGACTCAACTAATAACTGATCTCTGAAGATTCTACAAGCAATTTTCTCAAAAAGACCGTTGGAGAATTAGACTATAAATATCAGTTGTAGTCATATACAAAAAATAGAACTTTCAAATCTCAACTCTTTACTCACACGAAATAATTTTGTGATTAATTGAGTATACTGTAAAAATATCCTAAGTGAAAAGAAGGAAGAAGAGAGATCAAGAACACCTGTACTGTGAGTTTAGAAAACTTAAACAATATCTTTTTAAGTGGAAGGGAAGGCTAGAGCCTGAAGAGGCTAAGATAACAGATAAAGAATACTTTGTGAAAGAGACCTGAAGAGGCTCTGGAAGTGAGAAATAATATTTGTAAAGTTGTAAGAGATAGTGAAATCTTAGATAAACTTTGAGGGTTGGATGTAGCCCAAATGTTAAGGGTGAACTAGTATAAATCGCAGTGTCATATTCTCTAACCTTTATCTCTTTAATTTCTTGTTGTTAGAAGAATAGATACTATTTCCGCTGTTGCATTACTCAAACAAAATAAGTGCGTTGTTTTGTAATCATATGAATTTATCAAGAAAATCAAGAAGTTTTTTAAAAAGATTACTATCTTAGAAGATTTAACACAATTCAACCCCCCTTCTTGTGTATTTTACATATTGTACGTGATTTCTATAATAACAAGTGATTTACTTCATACTGAACAACTTAGAACAGGCTCTCTAGATTTAGTCAGATAATTGCATTAGGAGTTAGGAAAACCAATTAATTAAGGCAACAACTATATAAGCTTGGGTCCTTTAACCAAGGTTACATTATCGCTAATGATTCAATATCATTAGTAGCTACTAATGAACCCAAAATACAACAATTTTGTATTTTATTGATGATTCTAGCAATAGGCTTACATAAAAACAATCCAATAAACACATTTAGATAATTCTTACACAATACCCAATTTAATAAGCATAAAATGACGTAAATAGATTTGAAAGAGAAAAAGAACAACAAACATAATGTAGATAAACCCAAAGAGAGAAAGACTCCTTAATGCACTACTATGAGTTTTGATGCCCAAATCATAAAGTTCATGATTTTGATCTTTAATGCACGAGCGTAAACTTTGCACTGCATTATATGATTTTTATTATGGCTTTTCTTGTCTCTTCTTTGCTCTAATCCTTCTCTTTATTCTATGAGGGCAATTGAGTGTGAATTTTAAGAAGACAACTTAAAGAATGTGTTTTCAACTCACTTTAACTCTTATGCTTTTAAATTGTACCTAAAACCAAATATGAATCAAAATGAGTTTCTTAAACATTTCATAACATTAATCACTAAATGTTATGGAATAAATGTACAATCAATTAAGCACATATTAAGACCTTTTGACTACCAAAACCTACAACACGTGTATGGTTTGAAAAAGATATCTTTTGATTCTTCAATTTTTTATTAAAATTTAAGTTTGATTTATAACAGTTCATATTGTTCACATAACCTCTTTAAGTTATAAAAGTTTCCTAATTAACATTCAAATAAACAAAAATTAACTCTAGTTAAGATTTTGTTAACCTAAACCTACATGATACATTTTTTAATGCAAAAGGTATGAATTGTCTCCTAATATATCCAGAAAAATATTAGTTAGTTTTAACCATTATTTATGATATCACGCTATACTTTGACATTTTCAAAATAGTATTGGATGTACCCTAAATACTAATTAAGTTTTTGACAAATTTTAGTATACTAGTCATAAATTTAACCTATGTTATGTCATAATAGGCAATTTGAACCTACTAGACACTAATGTGATCTTAAAAATTATTTCTTTGTACATTGGACAAAAGTATGATTTTCACTTTAACGTCTCACAAAAGGCCTAAGCTCCTACCATATCTCTATTACCATTTTAAAAATGCAAGGATTATTATTTTAGTAACGTTAAAGTGCAATGAGTATTATTTTAGTAACTTTAGATTGTAAAGTTGTACTAAAGATAACGGTAGGGACTTAGACCTTTTGTGAAACATTAAGATGCAAATCACACTTTTAGCCTTTTTTTTAAATGAATGATGCACATTGATGTTATATTATGTGTTTTATTATATTTTCTGTATAAATTATTTTATTTTAATTTATTTTTTAATTTTTTTAGGTAATATATCACGTTAGAACAAACTTTGTCAAGAATTAAAAAGTTTATATTGAAAATCAAGAAAAGGTCTCAATTTTCATAAAAACACAAGATGGCACACACCTATTTGTTGACCCATGCATTTCTTAAAAACTAATAATTGAAAACACAATCAAATACATGATCATTTCTATGTTCGTATAATTACCCAAAAATTAGAAAAGAGACAATGGGAAAAATGATTTGTGATATGATCATGTCCATGTGTAGAAAAGAGATAGTGATAAACATGGTTTGAAGATATAAGCATATTTGTACTCGTGTAATTTTCCATATAAGAAGTAATGAGAAACATGACTATGTATGAGTATCTGTACTTGTGTAATCTTCATATAATTAGTGAGAAACATGATTTTTGACAAGTTTTATAAGATAAAACTCTCAATACTACAAGTATACGGGTTGTATTTTGTAGTATTAAGGGTATCGTACTCACGAGGACTATTAGACACCTAACAACTTGAATAAAACTTTGTATAAGGTACTAAAGGTTTATTTGAATTAAAATAAATAATTGAAATTGAAACAAATAATAAAATGAACAAGTAAATAATTGAGCTGCCAATAAAATAAGGTTGATCAAAGTTAGAGACTTAGGAATTATTCTATCCTTGTTTTGTTTTCCATTTATCTTGTTGATCCAATTATGTTTGATCCTAGATATCCTAAGATTTTGATTACCTACTCTTGAGATCTAATAAAGTAATACTAATTGAATTTGATAATAATGGAATTGTAATACTCGATTCACAAAACTACTCTTAACTTATTCAATTACATTTAAAGCAACCCTAAGGATAATTTTACAATTAAGATGTCGCTTCAATTGTTAATTAATTTGATAATTGTAGGTCTAATAAGCGAACAACTCTAATCGCGGACCCTAACACAAATAACTTGATTCACTCTCTTGATATATTACCAAGTATAAGCATAAAAATTATCACAATTATTCATATATGTACTGAAATAAAAAAGAATAAAGTTTAACAAAATAATTCAAGAACAATCCTTAATATTGATCGAGAAACCCATAATTATGCTAAACATCATAACAATCCAAATAAACATCCAAGACAATGAAAAAAATAAAGGGAAAAGAAAGAAAAACTACTTGGAGTCTTAATCTTGAAATCTAGAATTCTTTGAAGCTCTCTTGATATCTCCTCTTGATCTTATTTTGATTTGGTGGCTACTGACCTTTTATTGTGCTTTTCTTGTTCTTTTATAGTTTATAAGGCTTCTAAGGTTGCTTCTATAGTTTCTCCACTTAATTTGGTTCCAAAAATAGCCTCAAAATGTCAAAAGTTTAAAAATCTTGCAAGCTAAAAAGACAGTTTGTCACGATTATGCATGGGGCATGGTCGGGACCTAAAGGTTTTTTTCCTCTCTATCACGACCATACATGGTGTCACAATCGTCATAGAGGACCATGCAACATTCATCATCTTCACTTGTCATAATCGTCTACCATACCTGCATGCATTCAAAATCTTCTCTTTTCTTCACATTCCTATTCCTGCACACTCAAAAACACATCAAACACCTCTTGAAACATATAATTAAGATCAAATTCTTACTCTAAACAAATCAAACAATTAAAACACATACAAACACTAACAATAACATAATTCTAAGCCTATACACATGATAATCATCTAAGAAACACTTAAAAACACACTTAAACACCTAGAAAAACATATGATAATATATACCCATGAACATCCCCATACTTAAACCTTTGCTTGTCCTCAAGCAAAAAAAAAAATCAAACAAACAAAATACATAAACATACAATCATGTAACAATACAATAATGGTACAATGGTAACAAATCTCATGGAGTGAACTTATCAACTACTTAAAATGTGCCAACATACTAACTTATTCCTTTCACGTTTCAGTGCTTTGATTTGAATATACATATATATCAAAATATTAACACCCTATTCATTCACCTATAGAACTTCTAAGCATGCATCTATCATTATTAATTAATTATTAAGGTAAACTATCACTAAGTAACCTTTCGTGAAAATTCTTAGTATTTGTAAAAGATCAATAGGTTTCATTTATTGTAACATCATTTTATTTTATTTTATATTATTTAATGATAACCTAGTCTTTTGACATAAAGGCAAACACCTTATCATGAATGTCTCCCGGTAACTCAACTAGGTCATATTTTTTATTTAGCTTGGTTAGAGTGTCATTCTAGTCTTTTGATATGATGACAAACATTTTGTCATGAATGCCCCAAGTTACTTAGCTATATCACAACTCTTAATTAGTTACCAACTCTATTCTTTACCTAATTTTCTTAAAAAGGGCAAGTGGTGTAGGAATTTATTTAATACACTTCTTCTCTTTTTTTTAGCCTACCTCATTTCTTTTTATTCAATCATTCTCATGAAAGGGTATTGATGATGCTAACCTATTTAATTGAACGTAATTATAAATGTATACGAACAAGTGTCATAAATTGAAATAGTAGGTGTGATATCCTAATTAACATGCATATTTATCTCAAAGGCACTTGAAACATAAAATTCATAAGTTATTATGCCTTTACAACTTAAATGACCACTTGCAAAGCTAAACTAATTCCGTTAAATTCTTGCCATTGACACACTCATACAATGCACATCATGTAACAAAATGTTCACACAATGCCAACATAATAGAAAAAACTAACATAATACAAATGCAAAATTCACACTTAATTGATATGCAATTACATATACATCCCCACATTTGAACAACACCTTGTCATCAATGTGAGAAATAAAATAATACCAATAAGGATAAACAACAAAAAGGAAAAAATTAAAGCAAGAATAGATTTGGCGATTCGGGTAGTGATGGTGATGGCGATGCAATTTTGAGATAATTTATGCTATAAAGATACATCAATTCACTCCCTAAAAAATAAACATAAAAAAATAACAAATTACCAATACAATAAAATGAAATGAAAATAAATAAATAATAATTAATAAATAAATATCCTAATTCTTAGGTTGCCTCCTAAGTAGCACTTGTTTAACTCCACTAGCTTGATGCACTCTACCTTCTACCCTTATCTTGAGACTATAATTAGTGGCTTACTTCCATCTATTTCTCCACTTGGCAGTTTAGTAGCTTGTAAATAAGCCACCAATTTCTAGATAATAAAAAGGACATAATTGCTCAAATTAAGAAAACCATGTAAGTTCAGTAATGTCCTTTTTAACAACAAACTATTAATAACATAGGAATGATGAAACTCTTTGCATCTTTAATTAAATCCAATAGTTTGTATTGTGGGAGGCAGAAACTATTCCTACTTAAACCAACTTCCAATTCTTCATTAATAGTTTCTGAAATTGCTCCTCCTCTTACTTCTTTAAAGATTCAACTACATCAACTCCCATAAACGAGCTACCTTCCTTCCAATTCTTTAATATCTTATTCATATTGAATTATACTTTTTCATCACCAATTTGAAGGATGAGGTTACTTTCATAGGCATCTACCAAATCTCTTCCAATATTCAAAAGGTTTACTAAGAATTAATGGACAGTTTTGATCATTTTCAAAGTCTGGCATGGCAAAATCCAAAGGAATAATAAAATTATCCACTTTTATAAGCACATCCTCTACCATGCCAAAGGTTTCTTTATCGATTGATTTGTAAATTGAATAAACATGGAAGTTGGCTTCACGTCTCCTAACCCCAATTTCCTGAAAATTTATAAAGGGATAAGATTTTTTTTTAATAAAAAAGGGATAAGATTAATACTTGCATCTAAGTAACATAAGCATTTACTAAATTCTAAATTATCAAGTACATAAGGCATAGAAAACTCCCAAGATCTTTCAACTTTAAGGGCATGTGGTTGGTAATATAGAGTTGTAGCTTTCTATCATAGAGACCGTTTGATTGTCAGCCTAAGTCTGTCTTTGAGAAATTTCTTATACTTGGTTATGCTCTCCAAAGCTTTCATAAAAGTGAAGTTAATTTGCAACATCTTCAGCTTTTCCATGAATTTTGCAAATTGTGCATCCAGTTTGTTCTTCTAAAGTCTTTGTGGGAATGGAATTTTTGGTGGATATGGTGGAGGAGGAATGTAGGGAAGGTTCTCATTCTTCCCTTCATCTTTTTATTTCTTCTCTCGGTCTTCTACAAAGTGGGGCTTAGCTTGTTTTTTTGCTGGTTCTTTTAGCTCTTTCTCGCTCTTAAGTGTGATAGCTTTAAGTTACTCATTTGGATTTGCTCCTGTATTGCTTTGAAGGCTCCCCACACTTCATGTACACAATTCATTGGCTAACTAGCCCCCACTTAAACCTTCAGATTGTGAATAGAAGAGGCATGATACTTCTTTAGTTGCATGAATTACGCTTCCATCCTTTTTTAGACTCGTGAAGTTGGAATTCATCATGTCCATAAACTTTTCCATCTTTGCATCCCTTGAATTGGACTTATCTTACTAAAATCTAGGTAGGCCTCAATTGAGTCCCAACATTGTTAGACCAATAGAAATTTGGGTGGCTTAGGATTGTGCTTTTTTTTAATAAGGATTGTTACCTCCCTGACTAAATTGTGCTCCTTTTTAGTTGAGTTACTCCACATGGTTGTTATGAACTAAGAAACAATCAGTAGTAATATGGCTCTCTTGCATGCATAACTAGCATCGATGATAAATTGCTCTAAGTGAAGAGGAAGAGGTGGCTTTTAGGCTATTTAGTTATTTGGTTAAGTTGGTGATTTCAGCCTAAAGTGTTGTCTCTGAATACACAACAATCATTCCCTTATGATCCCAGATGGTTGACTATTTTCTACTCCAGTTCGAAGTCTAAAGATAACTATTATTTGTCATTTCCTCTAACAAATCTTCTACTTCCTCAACTATTTTTCATATTAATGATCCTCCAAATAGCTACATCAATGATGTCCCATTGGGTAGATTAACACTATTATGTGCTTAATTATTGATAAATTTAATCTATGATACTTAGTGATTAATTCTTTAAAATGCTTAAGGCATTCACTTTAGTTTATATTTGGTTTTAGGTATAATTTGGAAGCATAATTGCAAAAGTAAGTTGAAAGCACACTTATTAAGCTGTCTATTTTTATTCACACTCAATTATTTTCGTGGAACAAAAATGAGAAGGATTAGAGGAGAGAGGAGACAAGAACATGCATAAAACGAAGAATATATATTACAGAAAATCAAGTCATGGTCATGACTTTATGATCGTTAAGTCATGCCAATGAAAATTAAGTCATGGTTATGATCACCATCCTCATACCCATGACACAAAGCTCACAATTGTGAGCTTCAATGAGGCACATTATGGTCTTGGCCATCAAGTTCACGACCATGAATTTTGCCACTTGGCTACCCAAAACCTAGTATTTGATATAAATAGAAAATGTTGACTACAGAAAGAGGATTCATCATTTTTAGGACTTCTTGCATAGCAGAACCTTACTCTTTCAAGACACTTATCGAGGGCTAAGCTTCCTAACCCTAGTTCAGAGGTTAAATCGATGCATAAAGTCACAGTTAAGCATATCTTCTCCTTGTTCAATGTTGAATCTCTCTTTATGGATTGTTATCATTATTCAATGCTTATTGAATTGGGTATTGTAAAGATGATTTCAATGTGTTTGTTGGATTTCTTTATTGCAAACCCATTGCTAGAATCTTCAATATAATCTGTAATCTCTATGTTTTAGATCCATTTGTATCTATTAATGACATTGAATAATTAGGAACAACTTAACTTAGGTTTGATAACTCGAACTCGTGTTAATGCCTATATTGATTCGTTTTCCATATTGTAATGTGACTGTCCAATTAAATCTAGAGAGCTTATTTTTGGTTGTTTGGTAGCTAGGTTTGATTAAAGAGCTATATTTCTAAGCAAGGTGTGCAAAAATTATAACAATGGAATGTGTTTAATTGTGTGTAGGCTGAGATTGATCTAAGAACCCGATTTTACACATATTCATTACTTTTATCACTTTTGATCATTTTCTATAATTTGCTTTCGTAGTTTAATTTTATTTTGTTTTCTAAATTGCTTCAAAACTAAACCCCTTTTTATTTCCATAACATCAATTATTTTCATTGCAAAAGTTAAACGTATATTCCGTATAAATACAATCCCAACTTACCATAACTATAAATTTTTAATGTGTAAAGTTAGGTAAATTTTGCGATGCACTTGACAATTACTATCAAATTTTGGCACCGTTGTCGAGGAGTGTGGTGCTTTAGTTTTTTTAATATTTCAATTGGTGTTTTGCATATATATTTTTTATAATTGTTTCTTTTAGTTATTTGTTAATCTTTACATATTTTTTAGTTTTGGTGTATGGTAGTGACAAGATCTCCTTATAAAGAACCTGTAGAATTTGATTTGGAGATCAAGACGAAATTGTGAAGATTAAGAAGGGAAACAAGAACAACTTAACAAGAACTTGAATTTTAATAAACAATGGCAAATCCAATAACACTAAGGCTGCGTTTGGATTTGCGGTGCGGTGGAGATAAGTACTTATCCACTGCAGTTTTCAAACGCAATCACACGTTTGGATTTGCGGCCGACAATCGCAAGTTGGAGAAAACTGCGGTGCCACCGCAGAAATAGATAAGCAGAAAGGGGGTTGCGGTGAGAAACTGCTTATGCGGTGGAAACTTTACCTTCCAATAATAACCTCATGATATTTTAGTATTTTCCATTATACCCTTACTTAATTAATAGAAGGAATTTTTTGCCAATAGTATTTAAGTAAGGTGAAATATTTTATTTACTAAATTTATTTTATTTATATTTTCTTATTTTAATTTAATAATATAATATTTATAATTTGAATTTATATGACTAATAATGTATTTTTTGAAATATTTATTTACTAAATTTATTTAATATTTTCTTATTTTAATTTAATATTTTATTATTTATAATTTTAATTTTATAAGACTAATAATATATTTTTAATTATTTATACAACAATTAATAATTTATTAAATCAACAGACTTTTTAGTCATTTTATCTCTTTTCAGCAACCGCAACCGCACTTGCCAAACACCTATTTTCAAGTTTCAACAGTTACCAAAACAGCAATCCCAAACATATAAGTACTTATTTTCAATAAGTACTTATCATTTTAGCAGGTTGATTTCAGCAAGTTATCAACCGCCACCGCTCTCACAAACCAAGCCTACATTTAAAGGAACTTTGTAATCTTTTTCCAAGTTAAGCATGATGGGAATTTCCTCCTTTCAAGTTTACACATATCATCTTTATCTATTTTAAGTTTCTCTTATTATTCACATACAATTATGTGGACATATATATTCCTTGTACATTTTCTATTCTGTTGTCAGGGGTTACATAGCCCCAAAGTATGCCATTAAAGGAGAGTTGTCTGAAAAAGCAAACATCTATAGCTTTGGACTACTTGTGCTTGAAATCATTAATTGTAAGAAGAACATTGTATTTTGAATATGTTAAAGGTAGAATTTCATTAAGTCCATATCGACTATATGATAGCATATATAAATGTAACTTTTTGGTCATTGACATTATATATTTTAGGACATATATTAATGCATGTATGGTTACTTTTAATATTATATATCATTGTCTTAGTGAAAAATTAATGTATTTTGTTGCTAGTGAAAGGAAAAACTTCTACTTTTCTTAATAGATAATGTTGCTTAAAAAATCTAATTCATTGCCTTATAAAGATTCAAACTATTATTATATCCATTCATCATTTTTACTATAGTTTGAAACTGTTTTGTTGTCTTAGTCAAAATTGTAGGCAACATTATTCACTTTTTTTGTAATAAATTTTTTTTATTGCCTTACACTTATAGTAGCACCACTTTTATTTAATGGTATGAATTATGATGCCTTAGTAAAAAGACAATAATAATTGTACTTATAGTTATGCTTTTTTCTAT
>JAOTAY010000191.1:26308033-26337344 GCA_025629805.1 Erythroxylum baracoense | reverse complement strand
TTTTAATTATTTATACAACAATTAATAGTTTATTAAATCAATGAGCTTTTTAGTCATTTTATCTCTTTTCAGCAACCACAACCGCACTTGCCAAACACTTATTTTCACGTTTCAGTAGTTACCAAAACAGCAATCCCAAACACATAAGTACTTATTGAAAATAAGTACTTATCATTTCAGCAGGTTATCAACCGCCACCGCTCTCCCAAACCAAGCCTAAGGAAGTTGGCTGCACCAAACTTAACCCAAAGGCCCTTATTTATTATATTTCCTAATTTTGATGTACCATTGAACTTAAGTCTGGACTAATACATTTGTTGCCTAATTTTCATGGTCTTGTAGGTGTGGATGCTTATAAGCATCTCAAACAACTCAGTGTGGTATATATGAGTATGAAGCCTCCAAGGGTGATAAATGAGCAAATCATATTGAGGGTTTTCCCATTCTCATTGAAAGAAGCAAAAAAGGATTGGTTATTTGATCTCCTGCTGAGAGTGTGAATATTTGGATAGAGATGAAGAGGATATTTTTGGAAAAAAAAAGTTTAGCATTTAAGACAGTGAGTATTCGAAAGGTAATATATGGAATAAAGCAATATAACAGAGAGTCCTTTTACAAGTATTGGGAGCGCTTTAGGAAATCTTGTGCCATCTGTCCCCACAACAACATATCTCAACTCCTTATCCAATATTTATATGAGGGATTGTTACCTATAGAGAGGAGTTTCGTGGATGCAGCGAGGGTGAAGCATTATTTGAAAAGACTCCTATAGAGGCTCATATTTTAATTAAACAAATGGCCACTAATACTCAACAAATCGGCACTCGCAACGATGTTCGTTGTGTAAACGAGGTAAATAATTCATCCATCAAACATCGTTTAGATGATCGAATGTCTTTTATTAGAAAACTTGTAGTCAGATAGTCACTACTAAAAGCATATGGAATATGTGTAAACACTATCCAACTAATGAGTGCCTGACATTGTAAGAGGGAAGTATAGAATATGTAAATGCTGCAGGAAAGAACTTTCCTAACCAATACAACCTGTATTCCTAGATATATAACCCATACTGGAGGGATCATCCCAACTTGAATTATAGGGGGAATAGGCAACATAATTACTTGTAGAATATGCCACAAGGATCACAACAATTCCAACCAAGGCCATAAGCTTCCTCTTCTATTTCAGGTACATCTCCAGAAGACTTGGTCAAGACTCTTACTAATAGCAATATTCAATTTCAATAGGGTGTACAATAGTTTCAACAAGATCTAAAATCAAGCATCCAAAATTTGGAAAGCCGAATACGTAAGATGGCAGTGGCGATCAACTATCTAGAATTGCAAAGTGGACAAAAGCTGCCATCTCAACCTAAGGTGAACCCAAAGAATGCCAGTGCTATAAAATTGAGATGTGGAAAGGAAATTGAGGTTCATAAGACAACCTCTCTAAGGATTGCCAATGAAGAAAAAATCGAGAAGGAGTTGGGAAATAAAGAAAACCCCTTGTCTAGCACAAAGGTAAACTTCAAAAGCCCTAATAGTGTTAAGACTAATTCTCTACCTTTTCTTAACAGATTAGAAAAAATGAACAAAGAGGATAAAGATAAAGACATATTAAAGAATTTTTAGAAGGTAGAAGTGAACATACCTTTACTAAATGCAATTAAGCAAGTACAGAGGTACACAAAATTATGAAGGAACTGTACACAAATAAAAGAAAGCTGAGAGGTGATGATGGGTGAGAACATTTTTGCAGTTTTTAAGAAGATACCTCCAAAATGTCAGGATCCATATATGATCACTATTCCCTATAAAATTAGTAACACTGTGATTCATAGAGCTATGTTGAATTTGAGAGCTCCAATTAATCTTATGCCTTGTTCAATTTATACTTCCTTAAATCTGGGCCCTTTGAAAGAATAGTGTTATCATATAATTAGTTGATTGCACTAACACTTATCTTGATGGTGTAGTTGAGGATGTATTAGTGCAGGTGAATAAATTGCTATTTCATGCGGATTTTTATGTTATTGATATGAATGATGAAACTGTGTACAATCCAATAACTATCTTGTTGGGGAGATCATTCCTTAATACAGCTCACATTAAGATAGATATTCATAAGGGTACCTTGATGGAGGAATTTGAAGGGGAAGTGATTCATTTTAAATATTTTGATGCCATGAAACATCCTCATAATGATCACTTTGTTTTCTTTGTTGATGTGATTGATCCTCTAGTGCATGAAATGTTTAAATTAAGTTGCAAGGATCTCTTAGAAATAGTCTTGACTGGGCATATGGAATCAAAAACCATCAATGATGTTGAAGTGGGAGAAGAGCTAATTAAAATGGTAGTTACCTTGGAATAATTATTGTGTTCTCCTAAAAGGTATGATTCGGCTTCCATCCAGTTATCCAAATCTCACTAAAAGCTATTACCTTCTGATGTGCAAGTATCTGAAGTGGAACTAAAGCCATTACCTATCCACCTAAAGTATGCAAATTTTGGAGATAAACAAGCTCTTCCAATTATCATTTCGGCAGAGATGACTTTGGATTAAGAAGATAAGCTAGTTCGAATGCTAAGAGAGCATAAGAAGGCCATCGGATGGAAAATTACAAATATCTAAGGAATAGGCCCTTCTATATGCATGCATCATATTTTGATGGAGGAGGATGCCAAGTCTACAAGTCAAGCTCAACACAGGTTAAATCCTCCAATGATAGAAGTCGTGAAGAAGGAAGTGCTAAAGCTTCTCAATGATAAGATCATTTACCCAATCTTTGACAATAAGTAGGTAACTCCTATTCAGGTGGTTCCAAAGAAGTCAGTAATCACATTAGTGACTAATCAGGAAGGTGAGAGACCTTTGTTGTGTTGTGTGCAAAATTTGTTCCTCTGAGCTCCAAAAGGATGAGATTCATCTAATTTTTCCTCAACATTGGCACTTTCTTCATGCCTCTTCTTTATTTCCTTTCCTTTAAACTTTACGAGGAGTGACTGTCTAGAGAGAGCAGGGAATTCTTCTGGAGCTATAAAGGATTCCCCGTCTCTCTAACTATATACAAGGCCTTGAGAAGGCCTTCCATCAAGGTTGAAACCTTAGCCGTAGAGGTTGTAGTCGCCTGGTAGAAGAAGAAACAAACCAGGTGCAGTAGAAATTGATTCTAAAAAATGGAAAGTTACAGGGATATTATGGTAAAAGCAAGTAGTGAGAAGTCAGATAAAAAGCAAGTAAAGAGAGAAGTCTTTTCCACTCTAATTATGTTAATTAGGATAGGACACATATTCTTTCACTTTATGACTTTTGTTCATACACATTTATAATTATATTCAATTGAATTAGTTAGCATTATTAGTACCCTTTTATGAGAGTTATTGATTAAGAAGAAATAAGGTAGGCCAGAAAATTAAATGATAAAAATGTGTATTAAATAAAATTCCTATTCCTCTAGCCCTTTTTAAGAAAATTAGGATAAGAACAGATTTTATAGCCAGCTGAGAATTGTGATATAGCTGAGCATCCGAGGGCATTCATAACAAAATATCTGTCTTCAACTCAAAAGGCTAGAATGACTTTTCAACCAAGCTAAATTAAAAACTTGGCCTAGTTGAGAAAATAAGAGACATTCATGATAAGGTGTTTTCCTTCACATCAAAAAGAGTAGGTTATCGTTAAAGAAAATATAAAAAAATGGTGTTATAATAAATGAAACCTATTAATATTTTACAAATAGCAAGAATTTTCATGAAAGGTTACTTAGTGATAGTTTGCTTATTTGATTGATCAATAATAATAAATGCATGCTTATAAGTGTCATAGGTGTATGAATAGGGTGTTAATATTTTGATTGGTACGTATATTCAAATCACTTTAAACATGAAAGGAATAAGGTAGTATGTTGGAAATTTTTGAGTGATAGATGTTTGATGTTAAGATAATTCCATAAGATTTATGCCTTTGTACCATTATTGCATTGTTATATGATTTTGGGATTTTATGTTTTTTATGTTTTCTTTGATTTTGTTCTTAGTTTTTCTTGAGGATAAACAAAGGTTTAAACATGGAGATGTTGATAGGTATACATTATAGGATGTTTTTCTAAATGTTTGATTGTGATTTTAATTGTTTCTTAACTGATTATCATGTGTTAGGCTTAGAATTGTGTTATTGTTAGTGCTTGTATGTATTTTTAAGTGTTTGATTAGTTTAGAGCAAGAATTTAATCTTCATTTTATGTTTCATGAGGTGTTTGATATGTTTATGAGTAGATGAAAGTAGGAATGTGAAGAAAAGAGAAGATCTTGGATGCATGCAGCCATTTCACAATCGTGACTTAAATGTGACAATCAATAAATTTCAGCTTTTCTAAATCCCAAGTTTTTCTATACTTTTGACATTTTGGGACTATTTTGGAACCAAATTAAGTGGAAAAGTCCTAGAAAGAATCCTAAAAGCCTTAATAACTATTTAAAGATAAGAAAAAACCCAAAGAAACATAGCAACTGCCAGATCTAAAGAATATCAAAGGGAGAGAGACATCAAGAGAACTTCAAAGAATTCTAGATTTCTAGATAAAAACACCAACTAGTTTTTCTTTCTTTTCCCTTTATTTCTTTCATTTTCTTGAATTTTTATGATGTTTAACATGATTATGGGTTTCTAAATCCATATTAGGGATTGTTCTTGAATTGTTTTTTGTTGAACTTTATTTTTGTTAAATTCAATACATCTATCAATGCTTTGTAATAATTGCTATGCTTATACTTGGTAATAAATCGAGAGAGTGAATCAAGTTATTTGTGTTAAGGTGCACAATGAGAGTTGGTAGCTTAATAGACCTACAATTATTAGAATAATTAACAATTAAAGAGAGATCTTAATTGTGAAATTAATTATTGTTAGGATTGCTTCAAATCTAATTGAATAGTTAGGAGTATTTTTGTGAATTGAGATATTACAATTATATTATTATCGAATTCAATTAGGATTACATAATTAGAACTTGAGAGAGGGTAATCAAAACCTAAATTGAATCAACAAGATAAATGGAAAACAAAACAAGGATAGAATAATTTCTAAGTCTCTAACTTTAAATTTTTTATTAGTTGTTTCAATTTCAATTATTTATTTTTAATTCAAATCAATGTTTAGTATCTTTTATAAAGTTTTATTCAAGTTGTTATGTATCCAATTAGTCCTCTTCGGAATGATACTTTTTGTACTACAAGTTATGATCCATATACTTGCGATATTAAAAATTTTCATTATAAAACTTAACAACTAGCCCCACTATGCCACAAGGACACCATGTGGTATAATTGTTCCCACTAACAAATTTAAGAAAATGAAAAGAGACATGTCATGTTAGTTTAAAAATAATAAAAAAGTGTTACGTTAGTAATGATGTGGCACTTAACTTATGAAAATTTATCTCCATTTAATTTTTCATCTACTTATGGTATAATTTAAACATTATAAAAATGTTATGGTTGTAATTGAATGCTCTCAAATGCTAAGATTTAAATTTTATTATGACAAAATCAATAGGGTTAAAATTACACTTTTATCAAAATAACTCAGGGTTAATTATGTTTCTAAATAGTGCTAAGTATTCTTATAGGGAGCTTACCATTAATATCCTTACCATGTTTAGCGTGAATTGAAATGTAAAACTAGATACGAAGCAAGGCAATCAAGTTTAGGCTAGATAGAAATCAAATGGAGATGTCGTTTAATAATTTTAGGGTGCATTACAAGTTCTATACATTCTATACATCTAGGTATATGGAATTTGAGGAGTAGAAGAGTCTGTTAGTTAAATTCCATGATAAGATCAATAACCATATCCCTTAACAATTTTAGAGCTTAATTTTAAGAGAAAATGAGCATATATAACCCGTTAAAAAGTAAGAGCATCCATATCCTTTTATCATTTGAATATTTTAATAAGGAAATTTCTTATATAATTACTAACAAGAGGGATAGAATTAGTGTAGTTACTCTTACTAATATGTTTTACTTGTGATATAAAGTAGAATGACAATCATTTAACTTAGGTAAATATTTTTTAAAATATTTAGAATAAAGGAGTGCAAATAAAAAGGTAGCCTTCTATGGTAGTCCTTATTTGACAAGGTTGAAAAAAAACTTAAGTAATTTTGACTCTCTTCTAAGGTTGACCATGAGTTGTTTCATGGTTATCATTGACCCAAATATTTTTGTTTTTGAAAAAGGAAAATGGAATATAACTAATAAATAAAAATATTACAAACAAGACATAGTGCTTAGGGGGTACCCTTACTAAGTTACAAAACTTTCTTGTATATGCTTACAAGAAGTAGATATAAGTAAAGAGAAGAGTTAAATTAGATATTTAGAGAAGATAGCAAATTTGAGCTACAATTTTGGCTAATACTGTTCAGTAGTACTAACTCCATCATGCCATTGATGATATCTGATGTGAGAGACTCCACCAAAGAGGTTTGTAAATATTTTAGAGTTCTTTTCTTTCCAAATGATGTACACACGAAATCCCAAAGTAGGTGTTAAAATCAAATTATTAGGTTTGAAGATAGCAGCTTGGTTAGAAAGCCATTTTGTAATATTTGTCAGAGAGTTCCCTTGACTAAGCCATAGGCATTTTATTGTAACAAATTCCCATATGTTGTTGGTGAAAGGGAACATGAAAAATAATTGGTCTGTTGATTCCTTATATACCAAACACATAGGACATTTTCTATCAACTTGCAAGTAAGGAGTATGTAAGTGGTGTTGAGTTTGTTTTTATGGTAAGCCATAAAAGAAAAGAGATTTTCATTGTTAAGACCTTACTTCAAAAGATCATATACCAATCAACCTTAAATATCTTCTTTATAACAGGTCCTTAATGAGTTTATTGGATATTTTATGTATAGGTTGGTCTTTCCAATAGAAAGTGTCTAGAATAGTTGGACTAAGATGGTATATAGGTTATAAGTACATCTATGTATCAAGGAACTGCCATGAGTTGCTATTGATCAATGAACTGATCCTAGTGAGAAGTCCATGAAATTGAGTCTTCTGGTAGAAATAGATAGCCCCAAATATAAGAGTGGAGGATGTTCAGAATGCATTCTAGTAATTGTTGTAATATGAGACTCCAATATAGTGATGGTTTTAAAGATGAGGAAGTGACTTTCTCTTAAATTGATGTACATTCCATAAAATATTTTGAAAGTGTACAGAGCCCTTCATAAATGTTTGAACGGAATCCTTTTTAGCCCTGCAAAATGAAAGGATATCATCTGAAAGAAAAGATTATTTAAACTAGTCTTCTTGCAATTTGAATGATACTTGAAGTTAGTATTGAATTCCACTTCTTACTTGATGATTGAATTAAGAGTCTCTATCCATAAAATAAAGGGATAGCGGGAAAGGCATCCCCCTTTCTATGGCCTCTTGTAGTTTTGAAATATTTTGTGTGACTACCATTGATCATCACAGATAGGGTAGTAGAACCAATACATTCCTTTAACCATCGAATGAAAACATTAGGAAAATCATAGGCCTGTAGCATCATCCATAGGAAATCCCAGCTTACACTCCAAAAAGCTTTTTGAAAATCAACTTTAATGGTGAAATAGGAGAGCAGCTAGATCTAGAGTAACCTTTTAAGAGCTCTTGCACAATAAGAACATTGTCACCAATCTACCTGTCACACAAATAAGCACCTTAGTTGTCACTAATTAGAAGGGTTATAACTTACTTTAATCTAGTTGCAAGGATTTTGGATATGGTTTTGTAGAGGAAGTTAGTGTACACAATGGTTTTAAAATATCCAAAACAAGAGGTGTTAGGACCTTTAGGGATTAAACTTAAAAAAGTTCTGTTGATTTCCTTAAGGAGTACAACATTGGAGAAGAATTCATGGTATGCATTTTTAACAAATTAGCTAGTGATATTAGGACTTTTGGAAACAATATTATCCATTAAAACCATTAGGCCATGATGCTTTCATTCCATCCATACCAAACACCACATCCTCAATCCCTTTGTCAACCATACGTTTGATTAATAAATCCAAGTCTCGAGGAGAGACTTTCTTTGGGGTGATTTTACAATGTTTAGTGAGTTTAACAAATGATGGACTAAAAGTGGCAAGAAGAGAGTCAAAGTACCTTATTGCTTCATCATGTATGTCATGATGATTTTGTAATATTGAGCTTTTTTTGAAGGTGATAAAATAGATTTTGTTTTGGTTTTTCCTTGCAAGGATGGTGTTGAAAAATAACTTTGTGCAATTATCACCATCTTTAATAAAATTAACCCTGGCCCTTTACTGTAGTGGATAAACATGATTTTTAACAACTTGTATGAATTTGGGAAGTGACTATTTTTTCTTTATCTAAGAGTTGTAGGTCATTTGATGTGAGAGCAATTTGAGCTTGAATAGTTGCAAGTTCCATTCTAGTGGAGTTTAGAACAAATCTAGTGTAGGGTCCATTTAAAGAGTTTAACATTTTGAGCTCTTTTCTAATGGCTTTCATTTTTTGAACATAAGTAAACTACTTGGTCCCTACAAAAGAAAATTCTACACCTCTTCTATAGGCCTCTAAAAAACCAATTTCATTGACTAAATTGTTATTAAATATGAAGGGACATCGTTTAGCAATCTTCTAGAATATATTTTCCATTACAATTAGTGCATGATTTAAGAATAGTGAAGACTTAGCAATGCTTCTAGGAAATTGAGCCAACCAATTGTCATTGAAAAGAGCTTTATCTAACTTCTTTCTTATGAACCAATTGCAGCTCTATTTATTGCACCAAGTGAAAGTACGTCCCATATATTTACGATCAATCTCATCGAGCACTTCCACACAATATTTGAAGTATACAGACAAATTTCTTAAGTTGTAGTTTCCTTAAGCTTTTGATCTATAAAGAGTTGAGTTGAAATCCCCACAAACCATCTAAGGTGTGGTAATGTTATTGATGAGATTTTTTAGATTGTTTCATAAGTCTTTTCTCTGAAAAGCAAAGTTACTTGCATAAATAAAAGAGATGATCATATATATCTTCTCCTGTAAAAAAGAAAATACTGAGATGCATAGCTTGATCATTTGATTCTAACAAGTCGACTGAATGTCACATGCTTTGTACTAAATAACAAGTCTTCCATAAGAATAGTGAGTGTGGTTAGTAAGCATTTTCTATCGGGACCCTAAAATACTTAGCTTTCCAAGATTCTCTAATCTTATTTTGGTTTCAAGTAATCCAACTATGAGAGGCTTTTTCCTCAGGGAAAAATCCTTTAAAGCTAACCGACCGAAATATGTTGAGTTACATAAAGCTAGTTAAGAAATTGATGTAGCAGACAACAATTGAGATGTATGGAGCAATATTTTTCCATTTACTTTTAGAATTTAGGGTACTTCAAGTAGCCTCAACAATACTTGATGGCATTAAAGGAGGATAGTAATCATTATCATAAGCCCATTGCACATTGAGGTTTTTGTTTTTATTCGCTTTTTTACTTCATGTATATTGTTACAAGTTTCTTTTCTTTATACTCTTAACCTACGTATTTTATTCTTATTTTTGGTTCTTCATTTACTTTGATCTAATACTTTAATCTGATTTATTTTAATATTAAATTTTATTTACATTTTTTATTTTTTTAATTTGTGTTTGCTTATATGGTATAAGTAAATTCTAAATGTTGATCATAAATTCCTTGGACAATAGATAAAACAATTTCCATAAACTAATATTCTCTTATTTTCATCCATTTATATTTATCATCTTTAATATTTTCTTTAATTCTTTATTTTTTCATATTGAGGAAAATGAATAACTCAAGTGTGGAGAGGGAATCGATTATTTATACTCCTTATTTTACTTGTTAATTATATCCCAATTAACTTAAACTAGAATTTCAATGAAAGAAAATTGATCAAAATGACACATTACAAGTTTGGTTGTTATGTTATTCAATTATTTTAAGCCAATAGTTATGAGTATTGATAACTTACTTATCTAATTTGCTCTAATAATTGTGACAATGAATGATTAATTTGCATTATTATAATTTTTTGCATATTTTAAATTAAATATCATTTTTTAAGGCATTTTAGTACCTCGCTAAAAATATAGATAAGTAAATAAATTTAAAAAGTATGTGAATAAGTAAGCATAAATAAATTCAATATGTTAGCTTTAATCTAAGTGAAAAGGTTGAAGTTAAAGAGTGGTACCAGTAGCTATTTAAAATAGTGACCTAACTGCATAATAAGATGACTTCATGAGAATGTGTTTACTTTCACATAAAAAAAGTTGATTGAATTTTCAAACAAGCTCTAAATGCTCATGTGTATTTGAAATATTAAGAATCTTATACATGTATGTCTATTTATGCATTAGGCTGAGTTATGTAAAATAAGTTGATGTTTGAAGGATTTTTGGGTTAAATATTTATTAAATTATGATCCAATGCAAGTATCTAGATGTTTAACCATTGGATGAATAATTTAATTAACTAAATAATGAATAATATTGATTTCTTTAATTGATTTATTAAAGTATTTCTTAGAATTGTCATTTTTTATGTTAAGAATGATTGAATAGATTTGCTTAAAGACAAAAAAAAGGTTTTTATTTTAATTCTTTGAAATTTCTTTAAGACTAAAAACTTTTCTATGTTTAGACAGAAAATTGATGTAATGTCTATATCCAATCAAAAGAATACTAAAGATCATCTAGGTAAGTGTACTTATCATTATTAGAGTATATTATAATGAATACATGTATTGATCCCATGAGCATTATAAGTACTGGTCCTAACTATTTTCTGTTATTTAATCTAAAAAAGAATAATTAAATCAATGGAAAGATTAATGAAACTAAAATTAATAATATGATAATAAGTAATATCAATAGTCAAGAATAAACCAATCAATTGGTAATTAAGATTCAGATGAAGAATCCCTTAGAATCCTGAATTTATCTTGATTTACTTATTAACCTTAGTTTCTTAGACATGTAGAAATTACAAATTTATAACCATATTATTTATCAATAAATACAATCTTTGTCTTTAATTTAATTGATTGATATCGCTTTCTAATCAAAACCTCTATGAATGCATTAACTCATTATATGAATTCCCTTGATAGATTTGTCTCTACTATAGAAGATCTGTATGGTCCTATCTTATGATTATATTCAACTCTTATTATTCATGACATAATCTATTCATATATATAATTTCTCAATCTTTATATATAATATTTAAAATTGAATCAGAATGCTAAAAAATCACAATTCAACGACACTTTAATGAAATCAAAGAATGAATCAAAAAATAGTTCTAGGGTTCATTCCTTCTAAATCATCCTAATTTTGCTTATAATAAGACTCAGAAACCTAACAATAGTCAAGAAAGAACACAAAATAAAAGAACTCATCCTCATGGATCTTGAAATCTTGAAGTTCTTTAGTTGAATATTGATCCCCTTCTTTATCTCCAAATTTACTCCTTTCTTGTCCAAAAAAGCCATATTTTGGCTCCTTATGAAATCTTTCTGGTCCCACATCCCTCTCTATCTTTTCAAACCCAAATCCTAGATTTTTTTTAGTCAAAATAGAATGAGATAATAGCCTATTTAAGGTCCATATTTGATTCCAGTTCCTCTAAAATCATACAAAAACTTCTCTAACTTATATCTAACTTAATTGAATTCATTCTTTCTTCAATGGAAGCTAAAATAAGGCCTACAAATAAAATACAAGCTACATTAAGTATCAAATCTTATAAAACAATTCAAACACAAGTGAAATACTCTCAAAGTTATACTAAAAGCATGTTTAATTAATAATTATCAAAAGCCCTAGTGTTATTTTTGAATGGATCAATTTGATTTGATTTATAATATTTGATATATTTTTGTAGGTTATCTTTGATTGGTCTTAATACTAATTTATTCATATTGATGTTTAAATATGATATATGTTTCTATATTGATGACTTGACAGAGCCTACTGATGAGTGGACTACGAATTAGATAAAGGGGGTTGAATAGGGTGTTCAAGAGAGACCTATGTGATCTTTCTAATGTTATGTGAATTTTTCATTAGATTTCACATAGTATAGGACATTTAAAAGAATAATAGTAATGATAGTGCTACCAATTAATCACCAAAGAGTAGAAGGCTATAGTTAGAGAGAGTGCAATTTTAATGTCTAAGAAATCCTATCGTTTAGATAATATATTTAATCCATGTTAATTGAACCACTAAGTCAAAAATACTATTAAAGGATGTATTCATCTAAACATAGCTAGTTGGTTGAATTTTCTTTTGATTAATTATCTTATTAGTTATTTCCTTGGTTATTATCTTATTTTAGTTTTAGTTTATATTTTATTATTCTAAAAATCTATAAAAATCATCTTTCAATTTCTTATCCTTAGACTAGTATATAGTGCTAGGCTTTCTAATCTATATCGCTTCTTCGTGAGAATGAACATATATTTATCATTATATTGCATACCAATAATAGGTGCACTTGCTTAATTAATGAATGATCGATTTGTAATAAGGAAAATATTAGTTGCAATGATGCATATATATGCATAAGTCATTATAGCATTTACCACCAACCAATGACTTAGAGTTAAGTGATAAGCTCGATCAAAATGATACTTGCAGGGAGTATGTTTCCATTCTTAACCATTCGTCTTTTCATTCTTTCAAAGTGAGTTGCATCTCTTCAACTACAATGTGAACATAAGACCTTTAAATTAATAGGAACATGAGAAGTGTGCTATACAAATTGAACCAACTCTGAGGCCATAACTTATATTTTTTTACATCACTTATGTTATTATCGTGACTATAGTATTAGTAAATCCATTTCTAGCTATTTTTGTAACTAGATTAATAGCTTATATTTTTGGCATAACTTATATTATTATTGTGAATTATAGTGTTAGTGATTCCATTTCTAGCTATTTTCTACTTGGATTGCTAGTTTCTTGGGTGATTATGAATATTATGTTTTAACAACAAAAGGAGGTAAATTAAGACATTATTTCTTAATTTGTGAAAACATAAAATAATTGTGCCACTGAATAATATGTTTTGTAGACCAAATCAAAACTTCAATATTGACCATAACACCTTAAACTCAGTCTCATTTCATATCTTCTAGTCTCACTTAAGCGCGAAAAAATAAGAAACTTTGGTGGTCATGTCTAAGTTACTTAAGGTTTGTTCTTTATTTAATATCGTACTTCAACTTTGATTCCTTTTTTTCTTTATTTTTGTTCATTTCCATTGAATACTAAATTTCAACTAATATTGACACAATTTGCTATTTTTAAGCATGAATATTTACATTAAAAAATTATAATCAATTGTTTGGTTTTAAAATGCCATACTTAAGCATGTTACTTCCTCCAATTGGTTTCTTTTAGAGTTTGATGTATAATTTTTTAATTTTCTTTATAAAAATTTTAAATTTATAGGATTTTACTCATAGTTTATAATAATGATTCATTGCTTTTGTTCTTTTTTAGTTAATATGGATATGATGGAAGGTATATTTTGTCCCTTAATATTTTCACTAAAATTTAATTAATATTTTACAATGTTAAAAAAAGATTTTCACATTATAAAAGTATCTAATTTGAATCTCATATTGAACAAACTACAAATTCCCTTTTTTATTGCCTTATTTCATAATAGTTATTTACTCAACATGTTTTGTGATTCTAAAAGAAAAAAATTAACTTAATAATTGCATCTTTTGATCCAAATCTGTAAGTTGCTCTTGTTTGTATTTCTCTTCTATGAATCTTTATTTTCCCTTTCATGATATTCATTGTATCCTATGTTAGTTTATACCCTACAGTCATTCGCTTTGGATGTAAATTAGTGACAATTATTTAAAGGTATTCTTTATCTTGTACATGTTTAAATGTATATAAAAAAGTTTATGGAATAATTGTATATTGCAAATGAAATTATAATAAGATTATAATTATGAGATTAATATTGCATTTATATATTATCCTTAAATTGTTCCTAGTTATTGTTTTATTAAGACTTGACATTAATAGAATGTAAAAAAACTAGCACATACTATGTTTTTCCTGATGAAAGAAAAAAAACTAGCAAATATTATGTTTTTTCTTATGAAAGAAGTAATTGATCTTATAGGCTAAATTATAGAGATACTTAAACAAACATGTGGGTATTTGTTAGAGAATAAGTTCACTCAACAGACCCAATATGAGAAATTCACTTGGAACGTTACTTGTATGTCTATGAAATTCTTATTGTGATGATTGTATAAGTGATTTTTTGACTTGAGGTCACCAAAGTTTATCTTGTATAGGGATTGTTATGTTTTGATACTACTTATGAACTATTTAATCATGGGTCGTTAAACTGATAGTCATTAGATGTAGCATGAACTATATGGAAGTAATTGTGTGATCAAGATAGGATTCATCACCCTAAAGTAATCGGGGAGAATGTTTCGTTGTTCTTGATTAGTATTGATTCGAGAAATCCTTTACTAAGGTAGGATTACCTTTTATAAATAGTTTGCAAATTTCATTAATTGAATCGATAGCTAATGGTGGAGAACTAATGTGATTGGACTCAAAATAGAGCAAAAATTAATTTCATACTCTATGTTTAATCAAAATATTGTATGATGAAAGGATTTAATTATACAAAAAAGTCATGTATGAAAAAGTTAGTCAAAATTATGTTAAAATTCTTAAATATTTGGGTAATCTTTACACGTTACTAAACGCTAATCTTGATATATGTTTATAAATTTTTTAATTGGAGAATTAAAGATAAATTAAAAGGAGCTTTAATTTAGTTAATTCTAATTAGGAATTATAATTATAATTTATAATCATTCTCAACATATTTGAGAACCTAATGAGTCCCACACATAGAATGAGTTGTAGAGAGTAAAGTTATTTTAATAAGTTAGACTTGATTATAAAGTTTGAGAAACTTTATGATTAAATATGGGATATTTAATAAACAATGATCAATATGAGATATTATATCTTATTTGGGCATAATTGATATTTAATTATAATTATTTATAATTCTAATTAAAATTTAATTAAAATTAAAATGTAATTTCGATTAAATTACTAAAATGTCCTAAACTTATTGTAAATACACTTAAGCTCTAATGGAGCTAGCATTTCTTACTTAACCTTCTCTATGTTACAGAGTTCTCTCAACATGTTCTATAGATACCATCAGAGGCCAGAAAATTGTGCAATTACGGTGATTAAGATAAATCGGTTTTGAAAACGGTTCGAGAGAGACGACAAGAAAATGATCAAGCTTCAGAATAAGGTATGAACTAAGATTTTGCTTTATTATGATTTGTCTTAATCATTTTATAGAATTAAAAAGAACTTGGTTTTCAAGAAATCAAAAATTACGAAAAAATTTCATAATTATTCAGCTGTAGTCAGAATTGGATCCCGGCCCGGTTACCTAACATCTGAGCCCACAAGACTTAATGAGTTTTATCTACGTAATCCATCTGCAAAGATATGAGTTCTATTAATGTAACTTTAATTGTGTTATCTTGTTGTCTAGTTTGTTGGCTCAGAATATGCAGATGGAGATATATTAAGGAAAATGGAGGACAGATCCATACTGTCTGCAATAATAGCTTTCTTGTCACTTCTCCTTCAACATTTAAGCCAATTGAATTGCCAGACATGTCGGCATCTTTAATAACAAATCAAATCCACGTGAAGTATCGGTGAAGTATTCTATCGCTATTTTTAAAAAGAAAATGTCGCAAAATGTTCTGGAAAGGAGCTTCTCACCAATATCTTATCTGCAAAAACTCTCTTGCGCAGGTATCTTATCAAAAGAAACAAAACCAATTGATATCAGAAAGGTAAGCATCTTTTTCTCAGTTTAATCTTTCGATTCCTTGCAATGTAATTATTCATCATCATGACAATTTCAAATCGTTTCTAGTAGGATCTTCATTTGGTGAATTTGGTAGTCTGTTACGTCAAGGACAAGGTTGTACAATTTGCAGACCATGTTGCCCTTATAACTCCTTCCGAGGATTTTCAGGTGATAGTGATTAATGTAGATACTGTAGATTCTGTTATGCTTCTACTTTTTTTCTTTTTTCGCTTTTTGTTTTTGGTTGAAAATTAATCCAGGTGGTCAATCGGCATATGGTTGAGATTGTACCAAGGAGTGTGCATAAAGAAATCTATTCTACTTCTGCCTGGCTGCAGATTACGAAACTTTTCTATTATTCATTCACTTGTCATCCACCATGCCAGTTCTCACGTACCACCTCACCCCTGCGTCCTCGATTAGCTCGTCCCTTTCGTCAACTCTTAAAAATCTATCAGAAGTTCCACTTTTACTGAGTAAATCACATCTCAACTTCAAACCCCTGAACCCCACCTCAGCTACCTTCCCATCCTTTAAACCTATTAAGTGCACTGCCTCCCCCTCTGATATATCTCTTGTGGATTCTCATACCACTGCCACCTCTGTTTCTTCCTCCACCTCCCACAAATCACTTAAATCTCGTCTTCAAGATGGTGAGACTCTCTACGGACTTTTCCTACTTAGCTTTTGCCCTACCCTTGCGGAAATCGCAGGACTCTCTGGTTATGATTTTGTGGTTGTTGACATGGAACATGGACCAGGCGGCATTACAGAAGCCCTTCATTGCCTCCTTGTTCTTTCTGCCACTGCGACTCCTGCGATAATAAGATTGCCAGACTGCTGTCCTGTTTGGGCCAAAAAGGCCCTTGATCTCGGACCGCAGGGTATCATGTTTCCAATGATTGATAGCCCAAAAATGGCAAGGAAAGCTGTGTCGTATTGCAGGTTCCCACCGGCAGGTATCCGAGGATCAGCCCATACGGTGGTTAGAGCATCTAAATATGGAATTGAGCAGGGGTATCTGAGCAATTATGAAGATGAGTTGCTAATTATGTGCCAAGTGGAAAGTGAGGAAGGGGTGAAGAAAGCAGAGGAGATTGCTGCTGTTGATGGGGTTGATTGCATACAAATGGGACCATTGGATTTGAGTGCTAGCATGGGGTACTTGTGGGACCCAGGCCACAAAAAGGTTAGAGCTATGTTGAGGGCAGCTGAGAAGGCAGTATTGGGGTCCAAAGCAGGGAAAGGCTGCGGTGCCTACTTGGCTGGTTTTGCCATGCCACATGACGCACCTGCCGATCTCAAGTCCCGTGGGTATAACATGGTTTCCGGTACCGTGGATGTGGGCCTGTTTAGAAGAGCTGCTTTGGAAGATGTGAAAAGCTTCAAGTTGAGTTTGACGGAAGGTTCTGATGACGAGAGTGGTGATTCAAAAGACGGAGATGAGTACTGTAGTGAGTGAGATGTTACCAGAAGTGCATTAATGTGGTGTGTTTTTGTGATAATAAAAAGACAATTCGTTTTTGTTTCTGCTGGTTTCATACGTTCAAATAATGATACGCGGTTTTGTAGCTTATAAGACTACAAATGAACAAGAATATAGGATGCGTGCAGTTTCACTGCACTAGTATTCTATACCAAAGTTTACGTGCTCCTTTTATCCCGTTTATGGACGAAGAGTTAAAGTTTTTCTTTTTTTTTTTGAAAATAATGAATATATTACTGCCATAAAAGGCTGAACAAGAGAGCTCTAATTGTATATAAGAGCATGTGGAAGGATGAACATCAAGTGTTACAAAAAATGAAACGATTAGTATGTAGTGAAGGATTCTAATAAGCTTATGCAATACAAGAAAGTGCTAATTGATTCCCCACTTAGTAAGTTGTTCCTGGATGAATGAATGTTTCTTCCTCTGGACAAAGATGTGTGCTTTAGTTCTGCCATATATAGCTTGTAAAAGGCTTTCTTTGCTAGTGGCATCATCAGTAAAGATTCTTTTGTTTCTTTCATCCCATAAACGAGAGACTAAGTAGCTAAAAGCCAATTTGACGATCCATAAATCCCCTTCAAACCTCATCTTAATGTTCAGATTTCGTTTAATAATGCTAATCTAGAGAATTGGAGATTGCTAACACTGCAGGGTTGAATAACTGCTTGCCATAAGTACTTGCTATAGTGGCTTTGAAAGAATAGATTCTTTATATTTTCAAGGGATGATTTACAAAATATACACCAATTTGGTAAATGAGAGAATTTGACTAATCTGTCAAAAGTGAGAAGCGTGATTTTGATAGCTTGCTATAGTATGATTGAAGATCTAGGTGAATGATGTTTAAGCCACACTATTTTGTGTCAAAGTTTAACATAAGAAGGGTTGCTAAAGAGAGACCAGTAGGAACTATTTATGTAGCTACTAGAGGGAGTGAGATTCCAAGAAATAGAGTCTTTAGTTGAATTGTCTAATGTGTAGCTGAGGAGGAATTGGGTAATACTTAGAGTAGGATTAAATCTATCAAGGTTGTTAATTGATAGTCCTTCAACGATCGAGGCATAAGTTGGGATAATTTCTTTTAGGGGATTGGCTTCAATAACAGAATTTGGGGGCCCAATTGTCATCCTAGAATGAGGTACTCTTATCATTCTTGACAATGGATCTACAGGAGTCCCCAATGCTCCATCTCAGCTTAAGTAGATGATTCATAAGGAAAGAGGCATTTGTTGGAATCTTGGCAGCCTAGATGTTCTGATCCTTGATATAGTATATTTGCACCCATTTAACAAATTGGATAAGTCTCCAAAGTCTTTTAACTAATAGAACAGAATTAAGGTTTTTGACAGGTAAAAGACCAA
Organism: Erythroxylum baracoense; assembly: GCA_025629805.1. Taxonomy (NCBI): domain Eukaryota; kingdom Viridiplantae; phylum Streptophyta; class Magnoliopsida; order Malpighiales; family Erythroxylaceae; genus Erythroxylum; species Erythroxylum baracoense. The sequence goes on along the minus strand of JAOTAY010000191.1, from coordinate 26,318,533 downwards.
GACCATTATACCTTCTAGGCAAGCAAACCTTATACCAGCTTATTCTATTGCTTACACTTTTGCTATTGCTAGTTACCCATAAGAAGTTTCAAAACATTGATAATAGCCTGAGGAAATACAATATGACAGGCCCATTGTGAACTTAAAGAAGAGAGCACAGATCTCATTAGTTGACATCGGCCAACTAAGGAAAGTGATATAAAGGACCAACTTTCAATTCTGCTCCTGATTTTTTCAATAAGAGGCTTAAAGTCTGAGAAAAAAGACTTAATAGAGGAGTTTGGAATACAAAGATAATTTACAAGTAGATGATCTAGCTTGAAGCTAGTAATTATTGTCAATCTAGCTGCAAATTTTATTGCAGTTGCTAAAGTAAATAAGCTAGACTTGTCCTTATTAATAACAAGGCCCGACATATTATTGAATACTTTAAAGGCTTCAATGATGGATGTGATAAAGGGATTGTCAGCTTTGGAGAAGACAAATATATCATCAACAAAACTCATACTGACTTTTCCAAGCATTTTTCATTTAAAATGAAATTTGAATACTCCTTTCCTAGTTGCATTTCTTTTAAGCAGTGTACATAACACTTCAGAGACTAAAGAGAATAAGTATGGGGAAATAAGGTCACCTTGTCTAATGTCTCTAATAGCACGGATATGTTTGGTAGGCTCGCTATTCACTACAATTATATATGAAATAATTAAGATGCGTTGATGGATCCATTATGTGAAAACATTAGGGAACTGAAAAGCTTTAAAAACAATGAGGATGAATTTCCTATCAACCTTATCATAAGCTTTCTCAAAATCAATTTTTAGCGCAGAATTTTTCATGTTGTTTTTCTTAGTGTAGTGCTTGAACAGCTCTGGCTAATGCAATATTGTCACCAATGCGTCTTTTAGGAATGTAAGCAGACCGAGATGAATCAATAAGCCCAAGGAGTATTGGATGCAACCTTAAAGCAATCACTTTAGAAATAATTTTGTAGCAGGAGATGGGTGGGTTTGTAGTCTTTTAAAGACTTGTCTTATTTCCCTTTAGGAACTAAAGTGATGAATGTATTGTTTATGGCTTTGAGAAGATTACCACTATTAAAGAATTCCAACATTGCTTCAAATACCAGATTGCCTAAAATGGACCAATTTTTTGTGAAAAAATGTATGTTGAAGCCTTCTGGTCTTGGAGGTTTGCAAGGAGCTAGAGATTTCAAAGCATTTTTGATTTTGGATCTGGTAACAAAAGAAGTCTGAGCTTTTACTTTAGGAGCAGACAGTTTTTGTTGAACTATTTACTCAATAAAATCTATAAAGGAGTAGGTAGATGAGAGAGAGCCCAAAAAGGCCTGAAAATAGCATATAGCTTTATGGATGAATTGACTTTGAGTTTGAAGCAAAATCCATTGGTTTCAAGTTTAAAATTTTTTTTGAGGTATTCCTTACAATAAGAGATCTGTGAAAGAAAGTTGTATTTTTATCTCCATCTTGTAACCACTTAATCCTAGGTCTTTGTTTCAATAGCAAATCAAAGTTAACTACTTATGAGTAGTTGTTCAATGCAATTTTTCTGCCATTTGAAGTCTTAGACAAGTAGGATTGAAGTATAGGTCATTTTGAGCTTTATTGATATTAGATTTGGCAGTGTTAAGCAAATGATCAATATTTCCCACATTTTTCTTATAAAAGACTTTAATCTTACCTTGGATGTTATTAATTTTCATAGAATACTAAAATTTATTGAAGTTGTAAAAATGAAGAGCTAGAACTCTTTTAACAACATCCTAAAAACTAGATATTGAAGTTAGGAAGTTAGGAAGTTATCGAATTGAAAAGGATACCTGGTAGGTGCACATTCTGGTTCAAACTTGACATCCACTAGAGAGTGATCGTAAATGCTTATATTGGAGAAAATGGCAACGATTTTGGGAAAATGTTGCAGCCAAAGCAAAATGGATATGCCTCTATCATGGTTTTTCCTTAAGAAATTTTCATTGTTGTGTTTATTGCTCTAAGTAAAATAGTTGCTCCTAAAGTAAATCAAAAACTTGTAAGTCAACCAAGCAACTTTTAAGATCATTATAGATAGGTATATTGGAGTAATGACCTTCATATTCATCTTAATGAATGATGGAATTGAAATCACCAATCAAGATCTATGGGGAATGGATACCAGGAGCTAGCTTTTTTAGCTTACTCTGTAAGGAAATTATTTGAAAGCCATGATTGAGAGCATATATATCAGAAATACCTAAGACTTTGCTAAGATTTTTGGAGAAGACCTATAAATGGATTAATTGGTTAGTAATGGTAGAACCAATTATGTTAATCTTGTTATTATTATACATTTAGAATCCTCCCACTAGCATGATAATCTTGATTGGAAATGGATGTCCAATTATTAAGTAAAAAGATGCAAATGGCTAATGTTGTTTTTCTTCATTCTGGTTCTAAAATACCCATCAAGCATGACTTATTTTCAATAATAAAGTCTTTAATTATTTACTTCTTTATAGGGGAATTCATACCCCTAACTTTCTAGGCGTATATAGACATTAAGAAGTAGAAGAAGAAGTATACTTCTTTATACCAAATCATCTCTTTGACATATTTTTGAAATCAGCTTCAATAGTTGGTACTTAGGTTGTGATTACTAATTTAGGTTCAATATCTTCAATTAAAATTTCCTTTTCAACTGGAGTATCTACTTCTATGATATCTATAGGATTATTATTATCTGTATGATGATTAGCACAGTCATTTTTATACTTATGGCTACTAAGGTATCAGAATGGGAACCCTCACTGATATCTCCAATAAGTACCTGAACCTATACTTCTCCCCTCAGTTCCTCAAAGCTGCCTGCTTTGAATAGCTTTCTAGTTGGTTGTCATGCTTTCATTGGTTTAAATGAAGGGGCTTCTATATATATGTGAACTTAACTGTTCCTTCAATTAGCTCAAGATTATCATCAAACTTCATAATTGATATCTCCTTAGGCAACTTAAAAAATGCATCAACAACCATATATATTCTAGCAAAATTAGTCTTTCTGACTTTAGCTATAACCTTATCAAGATATAAAGTTCTAGAAATTGAACTAGCTAAATAGTTCAATCCTTTGGTGGTCCAATATCTAAGGTGTATCATGTATACAAAGTTATAAAGGGATGTTAGTTTGCCTGATCTCCTCAAATTTAACACCAGATCTCTTAGCATAGATGAGGGAAGGTTTATTATAAATATGCCAAAGACTAGACTTAAAGACTACATCCACTGCATAAGAAGAAAACACGACATAAAATGAAGATTTGAAGAACAAAAGGGATGCACGACTATGCATTGGCCTGTGTATTTCTCTAAGGTCATACAGATTTACGAATTATAGAGATTTACCATCGTGCATCAGTCCGTGCATCTCCCAGAGCCCTAAATTTCACTATAAAACAACATGAATGGAGGCAAACTTGAGAGGATAGACATTAGGGGTGATTTCAAACGTGGTGATCATTCTCATGGGCAATTTCCATTTAGAAAAGTGGAAAACATAAAGAAATCATCGAAAGATCCATTATAATACAAGATCAAACCTCTACTTTGCAAGAATATTCAATAGAAGACAAACAGAGTGATTTAGAATTATGAACCCATTGTTTTCAATTCATTTTTCTTTCTATTGGTTTGATTTTGTATCTGATCATGTGTAACTAAATTCCTTTGGTGTTTAGGTTAGACGAACCTTGTGTTGATACTTTAAAATGTTTTGATTCTTTTATTAATGCAGTTAGTTCCATTGACATATTGTGATCGAATTATATGTCTTATTTATGTTCTAATAGATCTGAAATATTAGATCATAACCTAATTTCATATAGAGGTTTAGAAATCCTATTTATGAATAGATCTACCGTAATTGGAAAGAATTGATTGCAACCCTAGAGATAGGATGACATAAATCTTTCAGATTATGGTTAAACCTAATAGAGGGATTCACAAATTGGTAAAGTAATACTATAAACTTTAACCTAAGAAATTCGGATTGAAAACCGTAGGATTAGTTGTTAGTAGACTCAAGTTCAGCTGTTAGCATACTATAGGAGTCTTTATGGTCTAATAAATCAATATAACAATTGTATGATAAAAGATCAATTTTTTAAGGGTTTTAGGGGGATTTGAAACGTATATACTAATTTTCTGATATCGATAGTTTACTAAGTGCTTCCTTAATTCTCTGATTCAATCTTGCTACCTATTTATTTTATTTGTTTAAGTTTTATCTTCTTTAATTCAAAAATCACAATCATTTTATAGACTAGATAATAGAATAACAATAACTACTAACAACAATTGTCTTCGTGGGATCAACTCGTATTTGCTAGTACTAGCTACAGCTACGCTGTGTACTTACGGTAATTCAATATTAACACTTATAAAAATTCAGTCAGTTACTATAGCATATATAATCTTGGGTGGCAGTGCCACCCAAATTATTCTAGGATTAATAATGCAAGGGATTACATGAGAGCACAAGGTCCATCAAGTTTTTACTAGGATAGGGTTGAATATTTGGAGTCTAAGTTAGACAAATTAATAGGCAAGTTGGATAAATTGGAAAGTGAGAGAAGGTTTGAAGCCAAATTTGATCAATTCATAAAGAAACCACTCCTCTACTCTTCTTAACTTAGAGGTTCAAGTTGGCTAACCCTCCAATTTTTTGCTAACGAGGAATATAGGGAATCTTCTAAGTGACATAGAAGTCCAACTGACATCTGTCTTGTCTTGTGACATTTATGGGGGTAACCACCATAATTTTCAATGCTCAACACCAAATTATATGTGAGTGAATCCATAGTGCTTGCAAAATTGGTCTCAAAATACACTATATGAGCATATTGATAATTCAAAATGGAGCAACTCTTATGCTTATGCATTGAGCGATTATGCTTTATTTGAATCTTTAATGGAGGATCTTGCCAACAATGAAGCTAGCCACCGTTTCTTCGAAAAAAGTTTTTATTTAATCGAAGACACTGATCTAGATACAACATGTTATAAGAGCCTATTAATTCCACAGACTGTTCAGGAGATCAAGGTTGAATTCACAAATGCAGTTTCTATTTAAGAAGAAACAGAAGAATAGAGAGTAAAGGAGATAGAGTTCAAAGAAGATAAGTGAGTTTCTGTTCAATAAGCAAAATAAGAAAAGGGGATGAGGGTGATTACAGAAAAAGAGCAATTTACCTTCTTACAGGACAAACTATTAGATTCAATTAACGATTCAGGGAGTTTCATCATTCTCTATTTTATTGATAGATTGTCATGAAAAAGGACATTACTGAACTTACTTGAATTTCTTAATTTTGTCAAGTATATCCTTCTCATTATCTAGCCATTTCATTTTATTTTATTTTATCTTTTTTATTTTATTTTATTTTAATTTTGCTTTTATGTTTATGTTGTATTTATTTTATTTTATTTCTAGCTTGTTCATTTAATTATCTTTTAAACTCTCTACATTTACAGTGTGTTGGTGGTTTATTTTAGGAATCGAGATTTAACTTCATAACCACAACTCATAGTGAAAGGATGAAGCAGACAGTACTCTTACGGGAGCTATGATGTGTCTTCACAAAACTTAACATCATCATATTAGAAAGAGTGGGTTCCTCACATGTTTTTAAAAGCTCAACCGAGATCCATGTCATATTGTGACATTTGTGGGAGTAATTTTTACAATTATGAATATCAAGAATTGACATATATATGGGAGCAACCAAGCATATACAACCAACCTTAAGGTCCATCATACGAGAATATGTATAATTCAGAGTGGAATGATCCTTATGCATATGGATGGAATGACTATGCTCTAACTGAATATGTACAATAAAAGCAATGATGCGAAAGTATTACAAATAAACTAATGGAATGCCTTGCTAAGAAAGTAGCTAGTCAACATGAATTTGATTAGAGACTTTCTTTATCTGCATAGGATGTGCATAATACTTCATATTATTTGAGTTCCCTAATGTTTTAGAGTAAAGAGGAGACAATGATTGATCACATGAATGACGACACATTTCAAGAAGGCAAGGAGGTAACTGCTACTCTAAAAGATGTGATGGTCAATTTTATTCAAGAATCAAACATACGGAATCAGGAAACAAAGGCTCATATACTAAATATGGTGAATCAGATCGACTAACTAACAAAGATATTATCTAATAAACTACAGGGGAGTTTTCTTGGTGCTATTGAAACAGATCTTAAAGAGCATGGAGTAACAATCATCCTTAGGAGTAAAAATGAGCTTCTAGAAGAAGAAGAAGAAGTGGTCTCTATCCAATAAGAGGAAGTAGAGGAATGGCAAGAGATAATAGAAGAAGATATGCTAGAAACCTCTGTCCAAGAAGAAGAAGAAGAAGAAGAAGAGTGGATAGAGATGGTTGCAAAAGAACTAACAGAGGAACCAAATAAGGAAACTACTAGTGAAGCGTTTGTAGTGACCCTAAGTAAGGAGGGTTTCCACTTCCTTGAAGACAAACTTCTTGATCCAATGGACGATTAAGGGAGTTTCATTATTCTTCGTTTTATAAACAATTTTTCGTTAAAAGGAGAATTAATGCAATTGATATGATTTATTAATTTTATAAATTACGCTCTTATTATTGGCTTACAAAATGTTAATTGTTACAAACTATGAAACTGCTTTGTGGAGAAAAAGGTGAAAGCGAGCCATTGATTATGGACCCAAAATGAGGGTAATGCATAAGTTACATTGAGCTAATAATGTTAAACAAATGTTGCATGGGAGGCAACCCATGAATTAGGTAGATTTCAGTTTTATTTTATTTTAATTCTATTTCGTGTGTTAGTATAGGATTTTATTTTGTGTTATTTTATGTTATGTTATTTCCATGTTCTTTTTATCCCTTTCTCATTTATATTTTGCAAAGATGTAGTTTACTATCATATTCATGAAAGTACCACTAAACCCTCTTACTTATTCTAAAGGCTTATATTGTGTACAATGGGGACAATGTACAACTTTAAGTGTGGGGAAGGGGTTAATGATTTTCTTTAGTATATTATAATCCTTGTTAATAAATTTTATAAGCTGATATCTTGACTTAGTTGAAATTTCTCCATCAATACTCTACTTCATTGTTGAATATTAACTTGAATAGGTATGCAAAAGGATGATACTTAAAATAAAATTGTTTTATAAATCATATTTTTAATATTCATTGAAATTATTAAATTGAATGAAAATTGCATATTATTCACACACATATAAGCCAGCTTTTTCATAAGCTTTTGAGCCTAAAAGCAAAACTTTTTAAAAATTTTACTCTTTTATTCCATTTCAAGCTTTTTTATTCCTTTCATGTACATTATTTGTATAATAGAATGATTTTAGAACTTGATTATATTTTGCATACTGAGGTCATATTTGTTAAATTAGAATCACTAAAGTAATAAAGGCATTTAGATTCAACAAATTGTTTTAGCCTAGTTCTTTGAAAATTATCATACCTATAATTTATCCTTTAGGAATAACCTAGTTGAGCCTTAAACTTCTTCATTAATTTTACTCACATGTTAACCTTTAACCTATTTTTCTTTGAAGACATTTTAATTACTCTGAACCTTGAAGGTTATTTACATTATTTACTTGTTTAAGACTTAAAATTTTTGAAAGGTCCATTATTTCTTTAATTATGGTATTACATGCTCAAAATTGTTATGATTAAAAAAATGAGCATAGGAAAAGTTGTGGATAAATATATGGTACAATGGAGTCTTAATAAGAGGGCCTGTATATTTGTAACCAAGTTTCATATAATTTTTATGCAATACATTTCCTTCAATTTAACCTTTTTTATTATTCCAATTATACCATACCTAACCCATTATAGATTTCTGCAATACATTTCGTTCTACTTTTTTTAACTGTTATCCAAGGAGTACATTCCTATCTTATATTGTGTTATTTTCATTTTTCCTTGTCTATCTTTAAATATTTTTTTTTCAAGGTTTGTAGGATGATAAAAATGTTTGCATACTTAAATATTTACAGTATCTTTACCATACAGTAGTTGTATCTAAACTACCATAAGATTTTAAAAGTGAAGTAAGAGGTAGGAGTGACTTATCTTGTTCTTAACTTTAACATCAATTTTCTGTAATCGATCCATGAGACTGTTAAACATGCTATATAGTGTTCCTTAGGATTTTCATTTTCTTTTATATTTAATCAATGATTAAAAAACTCAACTAATTCAATTGCTTCAATTGAAAAAGCTTTAAATCGTCCCGCTTTCCAATTCAATTTTTAACTTTCTAGTTCAATTTACTTTAATAATTTTTGTTGCTAAAAATCGATCAATTTATTAATTAATCAGTCAATTTTTATAAATTAACAAGTTCTTATAAACTAAAATAAAACTAGTTTTTATTTTTTGTTATAATTAATTTAAAAAATTAATGTAATAATTTCTTAATAAATATATTTTAAAGTTAAAACATTTTCAAAATATGTAAATTCTAAATATTTTTTTAATAATTAAAATATATTTATAAATAAATAAATAAATAAATAAATAAAATTATTAATTTATTATATTTTTATAATTATAAATAGATTTATATAAGAGATTAAAATAAAATTTATTTTATTTATTTTAAGTTTTTTAATGTAATTATTATCAATAATGAAAATATAAATACATTAACGTTAACAAACAAACAAGTTTTTAGTTAAAAAATAAAAACGAAAAATAAAAAATGAGAATTAAAAATCACCAAAAAAATAAAAGTGAAACCAAATGCCTTCTTAGATATCATTTTGTCAATTTGTTTTTTTTTTTTGTAGCCTTATACCATGTTCTACTTTCACCTTCTACTTTTTGATCTTACTTTGATTTTGCACCATTATTTAATGTATTAACCCCAATCCTTGTTCTCTATGTTATTGCATTCCAATCATTCCTCAATTGCAATTTAGCCCTTTTAACAAAAATAGCAAAGGGGCCTAAATTAGATCCATTTTTGTTCGATCAATCCAAAATCAATATATTTGATTTGAATTTTGAACCCGTCCTCAACTTTTTTAACAAAATTTTGAAATTTTAAACTGAACTTGAATTTTTTTTTTTTGTTATGAGTAAGATTTAAGTCACAACTTGTTATCATCTCTAGATAAGTGTTTTCTTTTAACCTTCTAAATTTAAGATTTTTCAATATTCAAATTTGACCCCAAATTTGATTTTCATTTTTAATTTAACCTAAAATTTCATAAAATACAAAATTGATGCCAAAAAAGAAACTCAAACTCCAGCATTAAATCTAACTTACCTGATATTTTGATTTTGCAAATGCATTTAATCAAGACAAATGTATGCTAATTTATAAGTAATTGTTGTATATTAAACAAAAATGATGTATGTTGTATGTTGTATTTTTCAAAATATTTAACTAAAACAATAAAAATATAGATAAAATTCATGACATACCTTACTTTAAAATAATATATAATATATCTGAATTTTTAAAAAAATATTCATCCAAAAATAATTATAAATCATTTTTGATGTGTCAAAATTTGACGAAAATTGCTCTGCATGTATAAAGTTGGTAAACCAAAGAAAAACTTAGAATATCATTTAAAAATATTGATTTCATTTGGTCTATGTTTCATGTCCTTATCCAACTTGTTACAAACATCAAAGAAAAACTGGAGAAGCATTTAAAAATTTTAAAACTTACTGGTCGTCTTTATCCAATTTTACCAAACATCTATGTGATATATAATTGTCCCTAATTCGACCAAGAATTCATCACTAACTCAAAGCTCTATAAATTTTCAATTTAATTTTGGGACATGTATCTGAGTACTCAGCCCATCATTGTTCGGGATCAGACCTCTCGTTTTGGTTATGATATTTTTATCATTACATAAATATATAGATGAGATTTAATGAATCAGAATTGGAATAGAATAACTAAAACATAAGATTTGATAGGTCACTTTTCAGTATTTATTCATACTTAATAATCATTTTTAACGAGGAAATAATAAAAAGATCTTGCTTCAATCAATTCATGAAGGAGATGGAAAAATAAGCGCCAAAGTTTAAATTCCCTTCATTAATAACTATTTGCCATTTAATCAACAGTCAAATAACATATTTAAGGGAGAAAATTTGAAGAAAACTTGTTCAATTCTTCTAGGGCTGTTCTTAACGTTTTATGGGCCTTGGGCGAAATAAAAGAAAGGCCCCAAAAAATTATCAATATACAAATATATAAATTTTAAAATGATGTTTTTATTATTAAATTTAATATTTATACATAAGTGACCCAATTTATAAGTGTACATAGTCAACAAAATTAAATGATCATAACATCATCTAATAATATTCTACAAATATTATGATAAAGGTCTAAATTATTAAATCAAATATTTTTAGTAACTTTTGAATTTAATTAACATTAGTGA
>JAOTAY010000191.1:26282790-26296777 GCA_025629805.1 Erythroxylum baracoense | reverse complement strand
AAGAGGAAAGGCAATCTTAAGCTTGGATTTTCAGCAAGATTAGGTGGGTAATGTATTTATAGTTATTGTGTGATTGGGCAAATTCTTTCCTATATGTGTGTGCATGTACAAATTGCTTGTTAGTGAATTTTGTGAGTATTGAAAATGCATGTGATGTATGAATTTTGATCAAATTATGCCATTGAAATAAGTCATGGCATTTTGTTTGAATGAAAAGATTAACAAGCATAAAAGTCTGAGCATATGATCAAATGACTATGTGCTTTTGTTTGGATGAGAGTAGAACCATTATATTCGTCACGTGCAAATTAACAACAGCCTTCTCCCGGCTACCCGCTTGTGGCATATGAGCTCTAAAAAAAGACTCATTCTATTCATGGTGTAAACTTCAGTTTCTCCATTCTGTTTCCATGGAACCCTCGAGCCATTTATTTGTGCATTGCATCTTTGAATTGCCAAGCATGATGCATTTGGATGTTATGTGTTCTGCATTAATCGGCTAAATTGAGAATGCTTGAATTGCTAAGTACATATATATATATATATATGCTTGAATTTGTGCTAATTATTGATGGCTATAAATATATTAGCCACTGAGCTGTGTAGCTCAACCCATTATCTTCCCTCCTCATATATGGAACAAGACCACAGTTGATCCTTGCAAGGCATCAAAAACTCCGACATAGCTAGAAGTGTTTTGTACTAGGTTAGTGAATATTTTTGGATAGCTTTAGAGGCATGTCAAGCATGAGCATCTTTTGTATTTTGTTTTAAGTTTCGATGCGTACGTTGACATGTAACAAACTCTGACTGTGTTTAAAAATGAGAAAGTGAGATTGAATCTTTTTCCATGTCTGATTTTGTTATATTTGAAGATTTGGATAATGAAACGTACATGTGCATGTTCTTCTCTGTTGAAATTGCCAAGGTGGGTTATGCTAGAATAACATGTTAGAATTGGAGAGTTTGTGTTCTGAACGCAAAGGAAAAATATAGAGGAAGAGTATTGTCTGTGATGACGGCATACACAGATGCAGGAGAAAAACACAAACGAAAGGAATCGTCTGTGCTGACATCACACACAGACGCAAATGAGAGGCAGACGCAATGAAGGGCAGACGCAAATGAGAGGCAGACGCAATAAAGGGCAGACGCAAATGAGAGGCAGACGCAAATGAGAGGTAGACGCAACGAAAGGTAGACGCAAATAAAAGGCAGACGTAAATGACAGACAGACGATAGGGGGTCAAACTCAGACGATAAAAAGTCAAAGTCAGACGATAGGAGGTCAAACCCAGACGATAAAAAGTCAAAACCAGACGATAAAACACATACGATAGGCCACATACAGAAGAAGAAATTAAGAAGTTATGCTAATTGACCCGAAGCATATTCATATGCAAATTGGGGACTCACCAACACTATCCTTCGACATATTTGGGTTGAATTGGAGATGAGCTAAAAAGGGGGTTGGTGAATGCAATTGCTGTGTTTAAAAATATTGGTATCCGAATGCGATAGTCAGGCTCTGGAAATGGGGTCCGACATAAATATTGTGTAATCAAAATGGACTTAGAAAAGGCATTTGAGACTAAAAACTGGAACTTCATTATTCATACATTGCATGAATTTGGATTCCCGTCAACTTTCATAAGTTATATCCAATAATGTCTCTCAACAGTTTCCTATAGTATCCCAGTTAGTGGAATTATAACTAAGCTAATTAAAGGGGCTAAGGGAATAAGGAAAGGGGATCCCCTATCCCCTTACTTGTTTGCTCTATGCATTGAAATCTCGAGGTTCACTAATTAGAGCATCTATATGGAAAGAAACTTTAAGTTTCATAGGAAATACAACAAACTAGAGATCCACAACCTGACATTTACCAATGACCATCTTATTCTCCATAGTGTAGATTCACACTCTATAGGAGCTCTGATGAATGCTATTGACATATTCAAAACATCTCTAGTTTATCGATGAATAAAGAGAAAAGTTACTTCTTTATTTCCTCTTTAACAAGTCACTTATCTTTCTTGTCCTCCTCTATTATTGGTTTAAGGAAAAGTAACTCCCATTTACTTATTTGTAACTTCCAATTTCCCTCAAGAGACTAACATACACTAAGTTCTTGCCTTTAATTTCTCGAATCAAACGAAGAATTGATTAATGGTGTAACATGTATCTTTCATTCTTAAGAAGAGCTCAACTAATTAATGTAGCATTAAACTTTCTGCATGTTCATTAGTCTACCACGTTGCTCTCCTTTATTCCTTATTAAAAACAATTGAGAAGCTCTTTAAAAATTTCCTATAGGCAAGCAACTCTAACACATCCTATGTTGCTAAAGTAGTTTGGAAAACTATATGTCTCCTAAAGGCTAAAGGAGGACTCATGGGAGTCTCTTTGAAACTCAGTAATAGAACCTTCTTGATTAAGTGAAAATGGAAAATCGTTATTGATAATGAATCTTTGTAGGTTAAGTGGATTCATTCTCACTACCCAAGTCAATGTGATTTTTGGTCTCATGATTCTAAGCATGATGCTTCACAAATCATAACATATTTTCAAACTAAAAAGTGATGTAAGAAGTTGTTTTATAACCAGATTAAGGGATAGATCTAGAATAAGATTTTTGGACAGATCATTCGTGTTCCTTAGTCCCTTTAGTTGAGAAAGACACCTTTTCTAACTTGATGATAATTATTCCACCTGATGCTACTTTGAAAGAGGTCTTATCTCATATTAATTTCAACTTCAATCAACAAGTAAGAAATAGTTGACAGTGTTAGCTCCATGATTCTTCGGTACTTCTAGCTTGAGTGATAACTTTTTCTAGAATCATCCTTCTGATACCTTTTCAAACAAGTCTTATAGCTATACACTGAGGATTAGAAACTCCAAGATCCAAGGTTTAACATGATTTTATTTCCTTAAGCTATCCCAAAAATCTCCTTGATTCTTTGGCTGGCCATTTATGGTAAACTCTCCACTGTAGATAAAATACTTGGACTCTCAAGTAATGACAACTAAATTTCATGCTCGACTTCCACTGAATTATTTGATTATCTATTTTTCGTAATTTGATTACTCGCATTACTTATAGAAGAGAGTGCTCACTCAGTTTTAGATTATATATATCTCTACTTCCTGGCTGAGTACCTTAGACTTGATTATACAAAGAAGATAGAGCTTCAGGCATAATCAAATGGAATTCAAGCTTTTCTTCAAAAGATTAGTTTACAAATTTTAGAGGGATATGACCTTCTAACTATTCTAGGACAAAAATAAACATAATAAATACCTACTAAACTTGCTCCTCTATCAAAGGAGGGAGCACAATTTGACATACAAAACATTTCTTAGTGACAATAATTACTCTAAGTGAGTTGGGTCAAGTTTCGTTAGCTTACAACTATTTGTAACCCTTGACTCTTTATTCTTTTCATTTAATTTTCAAAAAAAGAGAACTATATTGAAAATTGAAGGGGATAAAGTTGCGTTGGTATGGTGAATGGTGGATTTGTTATCTAATAATAGGGATAAAGAACTATATTAAAAATTGAATGATGAGTTTGTTCGATAAAAATTATTGGGTCCATTTTAGACGACAATAATAGCTTAAAAGTTCAAAAATTAAGTAGAAATATGAAGCCTAAATATTACAACCGTTTTTTTCATTAATTAAGAAGTAAGTACTTCTTTGGTATCTAATATTGGATCATATGATTAATAATAATAAAAGTAATTAATTAATAGTCACTTGACTTTATCCTGTTTATAATTATATATGTAACTGCTCCTGCTGAGGCCTGAGATTCGTAATTTACAATCTCGTTAGAATTAGGAGAATCAATGGAGCGCCAATCACATGGCCTCCGCCGCTACAGCAAGAAGAAGAACAACGGCGACGGCGACGGCGACGACACCACCCTAGGCACAATCAAGAGGCTTCGTTCTCAGCTTGAGACCCGCATAGAGGCACAGCACTTAGCCCAGCTCGATCTCATTGCCTCACTTCAATCTGTACTCCCAAACATTGTGTCCTCTCTCGACCTATCTCTTCGCATCGTCTCTGCTTTCAACCGCAAACCCTTCACTCCTACGCCTCCTCTCCCCAACCCCACCAAGAAACCCTTGGAATTCACCAGCCAATCGAAGAACCCATCAAGCCCTCGAGACACTCTCGCTATTTCCAAGATTGAAAGCACGAAATTAGATAATGGCAAGTTAGGTTTTGATGATAGTGGGAGTCCGTTGTCGGTGGTGAGGGTGATGGTGGCGGAGTGTTTGTTGCAAAGAGTACCCTTTGATCCGATAGATTCGTCGACGGTGTTGAGGAAGCTGGAGAATGATCAGAATGTGACTGCGGCGGAGAAAGCGGCGTTGCGTGAGGTAGGGGGAGAGTCCGGAGCCATTCTGGCCGTGGAGATGGCTTTAAGGTCTATGGCGGAGGAGAACCGTGGAATTGAGCTAGAGGAGTTTGTGGTTAGTGGTAAGTCTAGAGTCATGGTATTGAATATTGATCGCAATAGGTTGGTTAAAGAATTACCTGAGAGTGCACAGTATCAACAACAGTTGGAATCATCAAATTCTAGTGATGTGAATCAGAACAGAAGTGAGAGTGGCAGTGGTGGCATTGATGTGAATGGTAATGGGATTTATGGAATGGGAGGGCCGATGGTGCAGCGGCAAATGGTGGGTGATATATGGATGGGTGGTGGACACGGTGGGGATATGTGGAGTGGGCCGCCGCCGAGGGGTGGAATGTTGGGTCCAAGAGGGATGATTATGGGTCCAAGAGGGATGTTGCAGAGGCCGCCGCCGATGGGACCAAATAACATGCCATTGCCAATGCAGTCACAGCAGCAGCAAAAGCCTAGGACTGAGGAAGATGATTTGAAAGATTTGGAGGTTCTGCTGAATAAGAAGTCTGTTAGGGAGATGCAAAAATCGAAGACTGGTGAGGAGCTTCTGGACCTCATTCATCGGCCTACTGCAAGGGAAACTGCGGTGGCTGCTAGGGTATTTGACAAATTTATTTACATTACTTTCATTATCCATGTGTTCTCATATTAGTTGACATAGTAGTCTGTTCATTTACCATTATGTTGAACAAGAATTGAGTATAACTTACCTGATTAGCCTGTTTTACTGCTAGCCGAGATCAGATTCATCACTATAATCAGTTTATTAAACTTAATTTATCCACCATTTTTCTAGGATATTGTGTTTGTTACAATTAGTATCACTTATTTAAATATTTATTTCAGTTCAAAACTAAAGGAGGCTCTCAGCTGAAGGAGTACTGCTCGGCTTTAACGAAAGAGGACTGTCGGCGGCAATCTGGTTCCTTTATAGCATGTGAGAAGGTCAGCTAGAATTACATTATATCCATTTTCTTATATGCTGTGAGTACATGTTCAGTTCTTATAAGATTACCTTTTTCACCTGTGGAAGTCGTTGACTAAGTGACTCTGTAAGGATTCACATGAAAAATATGATTCGTTAGATATTTAGCCCACCAATGGAGGGTAAAGAATCTTCTTAGTATATCACAAGTTCATTTTATTTTTCACAATTCACATTGAACTACTCATAACCAATTACCACAATAGGAAAGTTTCCAAGTGTAGCAGAGCTAAAGAGATATAAGAGGGCACAATACAAAAAAATTGAAGCGATCGATTAACTAGTTTTAAGAGAAAGGAGTAGTTCTTACACAAAGGTTCATAAGCAATGAGAAATGAATTGGCAGAAATATTCTACAAATTTCTTATGCTCTTGATTTGACTTGTGTTGCTTTCACCACCTGAGCATATTTCTCCTAAAGTTATTGGTGGCCTCAGGGTGGCTGATTATTGTCTGGGAGAAGACAACCCATATAAATGGGGAGGTTTAGGTTTTTTCATCCATAATCTTCCAGAGTTCGCTTGAATAAGCTGGACATTGGTGGCAAATTATTGTGAATTTCTCGTTCCACTGAAACTTTGTTTAGTATTTCTGTTATTCACACGTTAGTAACTTTTCAGTGCTTCAACCATATACAGGTTCATTTTCGGCGAATTATTGCTCCTCATACGGATGTCAGTCAAGGGGACTGCTCTTTTCTAGACACTTGCCGGCACATGAAGGTAAAGGCTTTCATTTTACTCATCTGGCATTACATTTAAATTTAGTGGGACTTTCTATGACTTTTTAGTCAACTTTTAACTGGATGATTATGTTTGTTTTGTTGCAGACGTGCAAGTATGTTCACTATGAGCTTGACCCAACACCTGATGTGCCATCGATGATTTTGGGTGCTGGAACTCTTCCACCACAAAAACCTTTGAAACCCCAGCGTGCTGAATACTGTTCAGAAGTAGAACTTGGTGAACCACAGTGGATCAATTGTGACATTCGTAACTTTAAAATGGAGATCTTAGGGCAATTTGGAGTCATAATGGCAGATCCACCTTGGGATATTCATATGGAGCTGCCTTATGGGACAATGGCTGATGATGAAATGCGGAACCTTAATGTCCCAGTGTTGCAAACTGATGGCCTGATTTTTCTATGGGTTACTGGACGTGCAATGGAACTTGGACGAGAATGGTTTGTAATTGTTTTCCATTTGTCAATCACTAATTTGTGTAAACTATCTATACTCAATAATATTGTGATTGCTGGTTTTGTTCATCTCGCGTTTAAAATGTATGCAGTCTGGAGCTCTGGGGTTACAAACGTGTTGAGGAGATCATTTGGGTGAAAACTAATCAACTTCAAAGAATAATTAGAACTGGCCGAACAGGGCATTGGCTCAATCATAGCAAAGAGCATTGCCTTGTTGGTATAAAGGGAAATCCGGAAGTAAACAGAAACATTGATACCGATGTCATTGTTGCTGAGGTTCGAGAGACCAGCCGCAAGCCGGATGAGGTTTGTAGCAACAATTATGCTGCTACTTAAATCTTTTCTGAATCCCTTAGTGGTTTGCACTTAAAGATGTTTTTGGCTATTTAATAATTTTTAAGATTTAATTTCACCTAAAGAAAGAAATGCAACATTCTATGAGATGTTAGAATTATTTTTATTTTTATTTTTATTTTTGGGTTCAGTTCTTTTGAAATGTTTATTTTCATGTTTATAGCACCTAAGAACTTCGCATAATTTTTTGCAGATGTACCCAATGCTGGAGAGAATAAGTCCGAGGACTAGAAAGCTAGAACTGTTTGCGCGCATGCACAATACTCATGCAGGGTATGTGTCCTGAATGTTTCAAAATTTGAGATCCTTTAACTCACATTTTTATCATTTTGACATGGTTGATTAGGAATATGAAAATGGTTAAAATCAGGTTGTAAGGGTAATTTCTTTCTGGGTAAAAGACACGTGGTTTTTGTGTAGTTTAACTTTAAAAATCTTTCTAATATTAAAGTTTTCCAAAAAGAGAAATCAGGTTGTAACTCTGTAGTTTTCAATTTTTCAAAGAAGTTCTTCTTAGACATATGTTCGCTGAAATAAATGTAACATGAACATATCATGTGGACCAATTAAATGTTGTCGATATGACTACTTAATTTGACTCAAATTAGTTAAACTTATCCTAAACTAATAATTTATTTTAGTTATTTTAAATTATTAGTTTGAGTTGAGTTTAATTAATTCAGATTGAGTTTAAAAGTTGAGTTAAATTGGTGTATCACTGAAATAATTTGATTGATCTATGGTGATGTTTATGTTTATGTCTATTTACCGTTGTTTTTTAACAGAGGTTTAAGAGGAAATTTTCTTTTAAAAATTAAAAATTAAAAATTATAAAGAATTTTTTGAGAATTTTAAAAGTCAATTTTTTAAAATTACAAGGAAGTATCAAATTTTCGTTATTTCTTATTTTTAACATTTTTAAGTTGGTGGTTAGCATTGGTTATCTTAATTAAGGGGCGGAACATTGTTTAGAATCATATAATTTCTCTGCTCAACTCTTTATCTATTATCATAGGGAACCTGGTTATTGGGAAATTAGGTTTTGCACATGTTACAGAAGGCGTCATCTCATTTGGGTTAAGCATCTTCGTTTGAATCCACAATTCTGTTTTCCATCAGGTGGATGTCACTTGGTAATCAGTTGGATGGAGTGCGACTGGTTGATGAAGGCCTGCGAGCAAGATTCAAGGCTGCTTACCCTGATGTAGTAGTACAACCACCTTCCCCTCCCCGGGCTTCTGTAGTGGAAGTAGACCCTTCCGCATCACAACAGAATCCTTTTGCGGCAACAGAATCGAAGTCCACACCGCAGTTTGCAGACCATGCTGTCCCTGACACTACCTATGCTTCTTAAGTCAATGGCTGTTGTCATGGACATGAGCCGCTTGACCAAATGGATAGGGTTTTTATGCATTTGGGCAACTTACTCCTCACTGGACATAGAAGGGGGGCATCCTTTCCGTCTGGCCATTTTTGTGTTTTCACATGTTAGATATGTATTTGTAAACAATGGGAATTGAGAGGACAGCGTAAATAATTTTGTATCACCTGTTTTGTGTTCTCCATGGATCAAGCGAGATGTAAAGCTGGATTGAAGTTATTAATCGAAATTATTTGGCGTTACACGAAGGTAGAAGTGTGCTACGCAGGATCCTTAAATTCTCCCGGGAGGATATGAAAGGCCACCGAAAAGGCGCAACTTGCTTAAAAGTGAACCAGGACAAAAAGAAAAGGTATACAGTAAATACGTGAAGACAGGTAAGGTGCTGTCGGCTAGATGTTGGAGGCCAGCTGGCAACTCCAACTCCCAATTATTTTATTGCCGGCTGGATATTACTGTCTGTCATCTTTGTAACGGTATCATTATAACGAATACAATGAATGATAATGAAAGTGGAAATAAATGCACTAAAGAATAAGAATAAATATTATTGCCAATTAAGAAGAAAAAAAGTGATTATTGTTATATAGTAGTTAGTTTGTAAAAAATATTAAAAAGTAAAAGTTTATTATATTTTTATTAATTAATTATAATATTTTAAATAATGAATGAATTAATTAGTTAGTTAATCATAATAACAATATTTTAAGTAATTATATTGTTATTAATTATATTTTAATTAGTTAATTAATTATAATATTTTAATTAATAAATAAATTATATTTTAATTAGTTATATTTTAATTAATTAATAATAATATTTTAATTAATTATATTGTAATTAATTATATTTTAATAATATAATTAAGTATTTTACTTGATGAATAAATTATAATTAATTAATTAATTACAATATTTTAAATAATAAATTATATTTTGATTAATTAATTATATTTTAATTAATTATAATGTGATTAATTAATTATATTCAAAATATAATTAATTAGTTTTATTTAATTAATTAATATTACAAATATTTTTTTAAAAAAGCTACTATTAAAAAATAATTTTCATTCTTGTATAAAGTGAAAGATACGAAGAATTTTTTAAAAGTAAAATATCAAAACATGACCCTATAATAATAATAACAATCAACCACTTTAACGCTTTCCCAAATTCATCGACGAACTTGTTCGACGTAGAAAATTATTTCCCTCTAAGAAAAGAACTATGAACAGCAGAAATTAGGGAACTTTCCGTTCTACGAGCTCCAGAGATGCCCTATCTACATTACATGAATGAAGTTTTAATGAGAAACAGTTAAATTTTCTCTCTCTCTCCATATCCACTTTTATCCAAAAAGAGGAAAAAAACATAGTGAAGGCGATTATCCAAGGAAGCTTACAACACAACCAGTACAGCTTGACTACCAAACCCATAAGGTAAAGAATTTCTTTTCAAGTAAGCAAACTGTTACCATAAAGAATCGAGTAAAATAAAACAAATCAATGATTGTTCATTCGGTTCAGCTGGTAACAATGCCCTTCACATTATACCACTGATGAATGCAGAAACAGCTGTCCCAATGACAGCTGATAGGATCACTGAGAACATGATAACTGGTGAAGAAGAAGGTGGCAGGGGGATTGAACCAAACACAGTAGGGTATGATGGTGCTGTGTCAGGCAATTCACTTGGACCATAAGATGGAGAGTAAGCTGATGAGCCATTTCTAGAGCCCACAGATATGCGCACTTTCTGCTTCTTTTCACAATGCCCAGGAACCCCACTCGTGAAGTAGAAATCCCCATTTGTCGTGATATTGAACAAAGAGTTCCCATTGTTCATGTACAAAATTGGATCTTTCAGGTTGCAGGTGCTGTAGCTTTGTTCTGTGATTTGAATCACCGAGTCCTGGCTTGGTGGGTATAGAAACACTGGAAATCAAAAGATAGCTAGGGTTTATGAGAAACAGCTAAAACTTGTTCTACGAACACAGGAAAACTGTGATCTGCTGTTTTAAGAGACGAGAATAAGACAATATAAAAAAAGGTAAAAAAAAAGACAGAAAGATGAAGACCAGCTTACAGATCGAATCTCCAATCTTGAGGTTGTGATATTTGGACCAGTAGGTATAGATTTGTGGGTTCCCTGAGGTGGGAATGCCCCAGGCATCCAAATCTCCAACCTTGTATTGATAGCAAGAAACCTTAATTTGCATCAACAAAAGAAGCTGAAAAACATACAGGACCAGCATTATAAGACTTTCAAGATTGGCCATTTCACCTGTCCTGGACAAAGAACTCCTCTTTCTATTGTTTGATGCAGGACTGGACACTTGCTTTAAGGCAGACTCGCGAAATCTTACAAGACTAGGTACCTGTGTACAGATCGGAGATGCAGAGAAAAACAATGTATCAGTGATTTCACTTAAATGCCCCTCTCGTTTATAATTGGGAAGTTCTGACATCCATTGCCTGACGCAACTTGCCTCCAAGAGGTTGAGGATAGAAACGGAAATATGACTCTTTAGCGGACTTGGACAGAAATAATCATAGGGCCAATAATGGCACGTGGGCCGGTATGGTCACTTGCTAATCATAAGCCGAATTGGGCATGTGCAAAGGAGACAACCAGAAGCATACTAGGGGTGGAAAATTTCCCTCAACTGTTGAAGCCTGGTTGAGACGAACTGCTTATAATTATCACCATGTAGACGTCCGAAAAAAAATCAAGTCATGTGACGAGAACCACGAGCCTAGTGCCTGGATTCAGATCACCTGTTATTTTGTGTCTATCCTTTTTTTATGAACATTCATTCATTTAAATGTTATTTTGTGTCTATCCTCTTTTATAAATATTTATTCATTTAAATAAAGTGATTTATCTTTTAGTAGCTTTTCGTGGAACAATAGATTTAGATCCAAGTCTTGTCAGGTACTCAAAACTATTCTTTGATGTTTGACAAAACTTGTCTTCTTTCCACTCCAAATAGATTTTAAATAGGTTATGCTGGAAACTTAATCACGTACAATTGAGAAATGAGGAGGAGGGGAAAGAGCTAAATAAAATAGTTAAAACACTCACCATTTTACTTTAGAATTTTGGATCAAATCCTTCTTAATTGAATAGATTATTTTCTTCATAGAAATCCGATTATAGTACTCCATTAATCCTTATTATGGCAATCCGAAAGAAGAGTTAAGTTAAATTAAATTTAGTTTGCGATGGTTAAAAGTGACTTCCAAAGATATTTGTTGTTGATTGCAAGAAGCAAGTTCATTTTTGTCAAATTTAAAGTAGTAATAATAATTTTAGCTAAAAAGGCAATTTAGAATAGTAATTTATATATGATTATTCTCTTAAAAAAAAAGGTTAGGTATTATCTGCTATAAGGGTGTGCACTCTTCCCACTACTCTTTTAAGGCCTTTCATATGCCTATTTGATTAACATAGTTCACGAATAACAGCAAAATTAAATATTGATCACCTGCTAGAAACAAATATAGAACACTTTCAGTTATATTTATTTCTTTGTTTTCATACAAGATTGCGGGAGGGTAGAAAGAAGCAACAACTCTACATTGAATGACAAGCAAAATAAGAAGTTATTGCAATCTCTCTCGACCAAAAGATTTGCAAGTAAAGATGTACATACATCAATTCATAGCATTGCTCCCAATCGTATCTTTTTGGGAGAAACAGTAAACATAACGAATTCCCAAAACATGTGCTCAAACCTTCATTTATACCGACTAATAAAAATAACTTGTAAATTTCCTAGTATTGGTTTCTAAGGAATATAGATATATCCAGCACTGGCTGTATACCACTTTACTGTACGTAGTTGCAGAAAGTCAAATAACCGTAACTATAGTAACTTTGGTCATTCTATGTAACTAGAGGTCATTTTTTAACCCTAAACTGCCTCTTCAGCCCAAAGACATTCAAAACCATTTATCCACTTATTGATTCCACAAGGGACGGCCTCCAACACAGGAAGAATTGCATTGTTGCCAATCCCCGAAGAATTTTGGAGGCTTCTTCCTGCCAAATCAGACAGTCAATGGCTCAGCTTCTACCTCCCTCTCTGTCATTGCTATCCAGTCTTCTGATTCTGCAAACAGATTTGCTCAAAACCATAGGCAGTTCAACCAGAATTTAAAGCATAAACAACTGAAAAAAACTATCCATTGCACCAGAGCTCCAGAATCAGCACTAGGAGAAACTGTGGATATAGACTTATGTGCCATTGATGGTTCAGAGACAAGCGAAAATCAAACATCAGAAGTTCAAACGAGAATATCTTACTTGATCTTTGGCTCTCAGCAATAATCATGAGCCGTCTCTGCAGCAGAAAAGCCACAAATAGGAAAATAGAGCACATGCCAAACATCACTATCATTGGAAATGCATCAACCTTCAAACAGAAAGGTATACATCAGCTCTTAGAATAGAAGTACGAGAACAATATATCCACTGGCAGAACAGTATAACAACATTATATAAACTTTATACATTGAAAAAATGCTCCAAGACATGGGTATTTATATGAGATCAACGGGGAGAATATGTTGTTTTATACAATAGAATCTTACATTGTATAAAACAACGCAAACAAATATGTTGAGAGGAATGCGGAAGAAATTCATTATGGTGCTCCTTGCTTCCTCAGGAATATATTGGGACCTCATCTTCATAATAGATGGCCAGAATATACCAACGCAGGCCTCAAAGGCACAAAAACCACCAAGCTGAATACATCCAGAAAAGGAGATGCTTCCACCTTTCACTCCAGTGGGCACAAAAATGAACTGTTTAAAAAATTCGATCATCATTTTTTTTTCATCACCTTTACAAGGTAATTGAAAACAAGAGGATGAATGAAAGGATTCAGAATTTACTACATACACTTGTTATAACAGGAAGCAGAAGCGAAGCCGCAGAGACTATGAAAACAATCTGCATATAGCCCTCAACTTTCAAGGATGCCCGAGCCATTAGTCGAGAGGCAATGGAGCTTCCCAACATCGAAGCCAACATGAATGTCGCGAAAATGAAACCATGAGGAATTTCTTCACCATTGGGACTAAGAGCAGGAGTCCAGAGGAACACAAAGGTATACATTGATCCTTCAAACAGAGACTGTATGGCACCCAGCAAAGCAATTTTTTCATCTGATTCAATGTGGAATATAAAATAAAAACTGAGGTAACTGAAATAATTGAAAGATTAACATGGAGAAATATATAGCAAAGGACGAGATGATAGTCACTTTATTAGCAATTTAATGCTGACTCAGTTATGTTATGCAAAATTCCTGTCAAATTGGAACTTAATGAACGATACACTACAAGAAGCATGCGAGGATCCATATAATGTAACCAGAACCAAGACAAAATACAAAAAAGAAAACATTCATATCTATATTTATTTAATTTCCTAAATCCTGATATCATATTTACAGCATGGAAACTAGAATAGAAAACTGATAGGTTCCAGAAAATAGGTAGAGTAAAATATGTATTTGCTATTGATTTCTGTAGACAAATTACAAGGACAATATGGTTTTCGAGGACCAGTACCTCCAGCCTAAGGCTCATACATGTGTCATTCTCTTTTCCTACCTCTCTCCTCC
>JAOTAY010000191.1:26216823-26255700 GCA_025629805.1 Erythroxylum baracoense | reverse complement strand
ATTTCAAAAGTTTTGCTTATCCTTTTGTTATAAACTTGTTACCCACGAGCTTTTAAGCTCACTCCCTTTCATCTCATCTTCAGGTGAAGAAAATGAGATCGAGTGATAAAGAGGGTCAAGGCATCGCTTCAAGTTGCATATTTTTTTATTTTAGGCTAGATTTTGTAATAATGAGGATTTTAGTTACAATTTGAGTATTATTAGTTCAAGTATCTTATGTATTTTGGGATTTGAGATATGGATGTATTGTGGTTTAAAATGCCTTTAGGGCTTTGTGAAAACTCTTATCTTTTGATGTTAATGAATTATGAATTATGTATAGATGAACTTCGAATAGGAATTGTGGTGACATATAAGTAAGATGCGTTATAGGATAAAAGCATGATGATGACTTAATAATGGTTAAGGTGTTTTTCATTGGATCACGCCCATGTTATGGTAATAAGCTCACGTTTATGACCTCTGAGTTGGACTCTGAAAATGGGGCCCAACAGCCGTCACTCAACTCCCTGTAGCTCTCGGTTGCTCACTCCCCACACACCAGCCCCACTCACGTTATTCGGTAGTTATGCTAAGTTTTTTAGACAGCTGCTACCTGTTGACACCTCCTCTTCGCTTCAGCTGAACCTCCCTTTTTCTCATTATAAAAACTAGGTCAAAATGTGGCAAATGGACAGGTGGCTAACATCTCTTGTCTCACATTCCAGCTATTGTACCCTTCTTTTTAATTCAGCCTCAAATGTTTTCAGCTCACATTTTTCTATTCTTTCATCCGCACGTCACACACCACTCAATCACGTGTTTTATCTCCTTTCTTCATTCAAAAACTACGTACAACACCATATGATAGCTGGGCTTTTCAAAAGATAAATGGACAGGTGTTATGTTGTCATGCTAAATCCATGCAAACATGAGCTGATTCATTGCTTCTCATTCTTATTTTTCTTTTCTTAACTTGCTCCAATATTTCTCATTCTTGCTTCATAAAGACAAAGAGTATCGAAATTGAAAAGATGGCTTCAATGAGCATGCTTTCAGGTCAGTTTGTTTCCTTCATTTCCAAAATGTACCTAAAATAAAATAATTCAAAGCGAGCATCCTAATCATTTCTAAGGTATTAATCGCTAAGTGTAGAAGATAAAATAGATCAACATTTAAACAAACATCAACTTGGGATTTCTCACTTTGTTCGGTTCTGAAAATGCCCTCATACCCTAAAACAAATGAAAAAACTCATGCTTGGAAACTCTCTATCACAATCGTGACATAGGAGTCATGATCGTGCTCATAGGATTTTCATCTTTGTATGATCATGAACAATTATGCATGATCATGATACATTCATTCTTCCTGCATCATCTTGATTCTTCAATTACCTAATTTGCAGCACTCACAAAAACTTCAAATGCCTCTTGAAACATAAAATTAAGATCCAATTCTTTTTCTAAACTAAATAAACACTTAGAATACATACAAACACTCAAAATAACATAATTCTAAGCCTATAAACATGATAATCATCAAAGAAATATTTAAAAACAAACTTAAACACCTATCAACACATAGTATAATCTACACCTATCTTGTTAAAAACAAAAAAGGGACTTAACTAGTGATGAAATTTGTGTATTGATTAATCTCGAGCTTTTTAAAAAAAAATTTGGATTTTGAACCAGGCTTGGGCCACTACCACCCTAAACTTAATAGGCTACAGGTAAATTCTATGGAAGTTTGTTTCTTAATCAATCACGATGACATATATTGTTTTAAATGTAAAAGGTTAGGACATAGTAGGTTGCCTTGTAGGAATCAAAACCCATCTTAATATTATAGCAAAATTATCAATAAACTTGTTTAATGTTTTGGATTATTCATTAATTTTCTTGAATTTTAGATTATTATCGGATTTATCTTTGAATGAATGTATTGGAACATGTATAAGGCAATATGTTGGAGATGGGCTAATAACATGTTACTGAGATTTTAATTTTACTATTAATTATAAAGATGATTGCTTTTTTTTAATAGATTCTTCCAGTTTAGAGTTTAATATTAGGCTATTATTAATGTATTTATATTGTACATTATATAAAATCAAAGTTTAGTTTATAGGAGTGAGTTAGTCTATCCATATATAATGGACATCTTAGTTGGTACAATGTGTCCCTTTTCAATAATATTCCATAACTCTAGTCCTTCTGGTATAAAGAATAATCTTATCTTAATGTTGCAATATAATAATCATTACAATCAAAGTAAGGTATCTAAATAATGTTTTGTTCCTTCATTTGTTCCATTTTATTTACTCTTGTATTATTAGATACCTAGAAAAGAGTCCTACTCTAGTATTAATTGTTAAACTTAAGAAACTATCAGGGACGTTGAAATAGGTGAACCAATCTGGAGCCATTAAGCAACAATTTATCAAACACTTTAGAGGTAAAAATATATTATAATATAAATAATAATTATAATAGAACATGTGAAAGACAATCACAAAAAGTGTTTTGGAACTTTATACAAGGTTTTGTTAAACTAGAGATACCAATACAAGTAATACTAAAGTATTTATAATCTCTTCGAGCCAATAGTCAAGCAACCTTTTTTATCTAATCTATATACTGAATTAACTAATATGTGAAAAATATAATATGTATAACAAAATGTAATATAAGAGAAATATAATAATGTAAGAGTGTAGGAATATAGAGAGTTATAATTTTATAGTGGTTTGATTTACTTTGATATACATCTAGTCTCTAGGCTCATACGAGATTTTGAAATCTACTATATCCCTTTTACAATAGGCGAGATTTTCAAATCTACTATAAACTATATTTTTTCAAGATTTAAGATAAATTTTATACAAATTTAGGTGTTTAGAACTCTATCTATGATAATCCTAAGTCTCATAATTTCACAATAATTGCAAAGATCTTTTATAATAAATTTTTATCACATTAGAAAGTTTTAGTTTTAGATCTTTCAAACTTTTATAACTCTTTTTTCTCTTAATTTTTGGAAAAAATGAAGATTGCATATAATTTCTATCGGTATTCTAGCCCTTACAAGGATTAAAGATTTTCATATAGGAATAAGATTTCCATATTGATAACTACGGGTAGGGAGACTATCATTTATATGGGGTCAAATAGAGAGGCTCTCCTTTGACTACCTGAATCTCATGGGAAAATCTTCCAACCATACTTTAGATAGATCCATCTTGCATACCTTTATTAGGAATAAAATTCATCCTGATATAAAGGAATTTCTAATCAAGATAGTGTCTACTTAGGAGATAAAGACATTCTATTTAGCTTGAATCATAATAAAGCTCCTAGACCTGATAATTATAATGTTTTCTTTTCCAAACCATATGGGATAATAGTGATAATCTAATAGTGGAGGTAGTAAAAGAGTTCTTCTCTAATTTTAAAATGTTAAAGAAGTTAAATAAAACATTTATATGCCTCATCCCTGAAAAGAGAAATCCAAACTTTCTTTCTGATTTTAGTCCTATTTCCTATTGTAACCCCAGTTATAAAATATTTCTGAGATTGTTGCTAGTAGACTGAAAAGGAGTCTCAAAATTACCATAAATTCTTCTTAAGGTTATCGAGGGT
Organism: Erythroxylum baracoense; assembly: GCA_025629805.1. Lineage (NCBI taxonomy): Eukaryota > Viridiplantae > Streptophyta > Magnoliopsida > Malpighiales > Erythroxylaceae > Erythroxylum > Erythroxylum baracoense. Next base: position 26,252,077 of record JAOTAY010000191.1, on the reverse strand, counting down.
AGGATAATCATTGATAATTGTTGAGCAAGTTTTACCTAATGTAAAAACCTCAATATTTTGCAAGTATACGAATTGTAAACTTGTAGTAATAGAGGTGTCGATCCTACAAGGAATTAGCTAAAACTAAATGAACCTAACTTTATGTAAGGTTGCAAAATATGAGTTGAGAGAAAATAAAATTCAGAAATTAAACAATCAAATAAAATTGAGCACTAAACCACTTAACAATTGAGTTGTCATAATAAAAAAAGATGATCAAGTATGAAAGTATAGGATTCGTTCTATCATCATTTTGCTCCCTTAATCATTTTTTATTCAATTTGGTGTCAATCTTAGATTTCTAAAGGGTTTCACTATTCTCTCTCAAGATCTAATCTTTTAACCCCAATTAATAATCCCTAATTGATAACGAAAATCTAGATTTGCAATTTTTCAATTAACAAAAATAGCCTAATATTTTCAACTAGTTCTTAAGCAATCTATTGGATAATCGAGTTCTCACACAAGACCTCTCTTCGTATGATCATCAATTTGATATTTGGTTGAATTATTAGGTAGTTAACTCTCATTACCCAATCTAATCAGATTACTATTGAGTCACCCTCTCAATTTGTTGTTGAATTATAAGGAAACACAAATATCACAACATCCAAAACATTGTATTGAAATCAAAAGTGTTCAAGTCACAAAATAAGTCAAGAACAGGTCCTAGTATGAAATTAAAAAGTCATCAACATGTATAACATCTTCCAATCCAGTACACAAATCAATTTTAATCAAATAACAAAATGAAAGAAAGAACAAGTTGATTTGGAGCTAAATCTACAGATATGGAAAATACTAGACAGTTGAAACTCCTCGTGGTCTTCTTTGGATTAATCTCAACTTAATAAGATGGAGGTTGCTCTTTTTTCAGTGTTTTATATTCTTAAATAATTCTTAAGGCTTCTAGGGTTCTTTCCAGGGTTTAATCACTTAATTTGGTTTGAAAAATTGCCCCAAAGCATTAAAATTACAAAAAGAATCATGTGTTCGAAAAAATGACATTCGTTGGAAGTGCTATTTGCGATCTCTGTCACGATTGTGACAAGCATGTCACAAATGTGACCTACTTCCATACGTCCAATTCCTCTTTTCTTCAATTTCATGTTTCCATACAATCAAACAAAATCACTCACCTCTTGAAACATAAAATTAAGATCCCAATCATGCTCAAAACCACACAAACACTTAGAATATAAACAAACACTAATAGTAACATACTTCTAAGCCTATATACATGATAATTATCTAAGAAATACTCAAAAACACTTTTAAACATCTATCAAAACATAGTATAATTTACACCTATCAATAACATCATGCTACTTTAGGAATTAATGAAGGATTATGAAAGTAAGAAATTTATTAAAAGTTGTGCATTAATGATTGAATTCTATAAAGCTTTTGATACAGTTAACTAGGGATTTATTATAAATTTGTCTAGACACCTTTTTAGGATAGATCTAGCCATGCTTATCTACATTCTCTTTCATTATACTACTGAATGGTGCTCTCATAAAGTTTTTTAAGGAACTTAGACAAGGGGATCCACTCACTTCTTATCTATTTACCTTAGCTCCAGAAATACTTTTAAGAATGATTGCTCATTACACTTCTATAGACTCCAAATTGTCTTTTCATCATGACTACAGGTCTTTAAAGCTTATTCATCTTGGCTTAGTTTATGATGTAATACTTTTCAATGGTGCAGATTCCTATTCCATATGCTTATTGATGAGGATTATGGAGGAGTTTTCCAATTTATTAAGATTTAAGGTGACTCTAAGAAAGAGTTACATGTTTGTCTCTTTAGATATGCAAAACTTAGTCTTTTAGAAATATAGTGGGAATGGCTATCCAATCAACTCCATTCAGATACTTAGGGAACCCTATAACTATTAGGAAGCCTAAATATGTTGACTATTTACCTCTTTTAGATCAATATTAGGATAAAATCAATAAATGGTAGAACAAATTCCTATTAGTAGTTGGAAGGCTTTAACTTGTATCCTTAGTTTTAAAAAACACTAATGTCCATTGGTATACCCATCTATGTTTGCCTAAGAAGGTGAATCTTAGAGGCTTGAATCATCATTCTTATATTTCTTAACTTGAACTATTAAGTGCTAATTAGACTATGTTTTAGCATGACTTTAAGAGAAATTTTCTTATATTTCATGGAATTTATATGATTTCGAACTAAATGTGGTTTATATTTTATTTTTATACCTTTTTAGCTCTTTAATGAAAAAAGAAGGAATTTGGGCAATTTGGAGAAGCATTGGCATAATTTTGGCTAAAATAGCTAGAATATAGGACCTAACACAAATCCATGTTCAATTTATGTTAGTTTAAAGGAATATGGGTCCACTATGGATCTGTGTTAGACTTTTATTGGAAGGGAATGTTATAAAAATTAAGAGCTTTTTGTAAAGGGAGAAACATAGGTCTATCACAAATCTATGTTTAAACCATGATGGTCATGTTGTCTTCAATTGTTAGGGTTTTTGAATAAAAAGATTAGGGGGAGACAATTAGATAAGAGCATAGTCATTAGAGAATCTTAAGACAAAAGGAAACTTTATGGAGGAAGAAAGGATTTCTATAAAGATTTAACTAAAGAACTTTAAGATTTCAAGATTTAAAAAAATTAGTTTTTTTGTTTTATTCTTTCTCTTAATTGTTATTAGTTTTCTTTATTTTGTTATGGAATAAATTGGGGTAGATATAGATGATATGAACCACAAAAATATGTATTTAGATTAATTCTTTCATTTAATGAAAGACATAAGTTATCTTATGAAATATTTGTATTTACTTATTGTGATTGAGTTTAAGTTTTCTAGTGTCTTAACTCAAATTTATATTTCATATATAGAGATTAAGAAATCATATCATCAATAGATTGTGGCTTGAATAATAATAGTTAAATGGAATCCTAGAGTAGGACCATATAAATCTTTTAGGCTAGAGTAAAATGTAAAAAGAAATATATAGAACAAGTTAATATATTTTAAAAGGTTTTGATTAGAAAGAGATATCAATTAATCAACTTAAAGATGGGAGTTATATTTTTTAAAGAAGAATAAAATTATAACTTTGAAATTTCTACCAATCTAAAAAATTAGGGATAATAATTGAATTAAGATTAATTTAAGCATAAAATCTTTCTAAGGGATTCCAAAATTATAATTGAAAATTTGAAAAATAGTTATTATTATTACTTGTAGTCTTTGATAGAACAATACTCGTATTCACTATACTATACTATAAGAAAAATAGGTTAACTTTTGAGGTTGATCTTTAGTATAGTTTGGAAAGTATACATCATGATCTTAAGACTATAGAAAGAGCTCTTAGTAATGAGATTTGAGTTCTTATTGTGAATGAAAAATTAAATCAATTTAAGAAAAGGAAGGTGTGAACTTTAGGATCATAGGTGGTAAGTACGTTTTTGAAACAAGATAGATGAGTTAAGTACCATAGTTATTAAATAAAAGGTAGATTGGTTATCAAAAGTTGCTATGAAAGGAGGCTATAGACTTTAAGGAAATATTTGCATCGGTAGCTACTATAAGCTATCATATTGTCACTTACATTTGCATTATGCACATATAAGCACCTTTATATGTCTTTTGATCACATATTTGTCTTGCTTATTCATTTGATTATGAGATTAGATAGATTTTATGCTTGAAAAATCATTTGACTAATTCATAATATTTATAAAATGAAAGTTTGATTAGTGATACATTGATTAAGAGGGAGTGTTTATATTGATTTAATATATAAGAAAATAAGCTTAAATAATCACATATTTATTTTTATTAATAACAATATAGTACTTTAATCATCAAAAATAAAAAATTATTGAACAATGGGAGACTCTAATCTATGTTTTGTTGAAAAAATATACATTGTTTTTTATTTTTGTTGATAAAGTAGCATAAAATTGTTCAAGCATATGAGACAACTAAGTTTGAGAGAAAATATCGAGACGGTAAAGTTAGATGGAGCATTAAGTGAACATTTGAAACCTAAGAAAAGAACTGACTCAATTCATGAGCTTCAAAACTTGTTAAGTGAAGAACAAAAGAATCTGGACCAAGATTAAGACAAATTAAAGACTTTAATTGGTAAAAATCAACATAATCTTTTTATGGACTCTGTAATTGTCATTTTGATGCTTTAGTGGCTCTACATTCATACACTTATAATTTTAATCTTAATGCATATAATATTTTACGCATCAAGGGGAATTAAATCTTTAACTTTAAAAGAAATAACTTCTTAATCCTTAAAAAATTAAAAAAACTTTAACATTGAGCTAAGTCAAGTTTTTATCAAAGTATGGTATTTTGAACTCTACACCATAAGGAAAAATGCTAGTTCACCTCTTTTCCCTAGCTTCACTTTATTATGTCCCTTCTGTCATTTTTCTTTAAACCTAAACTTCCTTATTTCTCTTTTTTGCATATTCAATAGAAAGCTTCAAACAATGCACTGATCTACCTCTCAATTCTTGTAGACATCTCTCCTAACTAGATTATAACATCTACTACACTTCTATTGCCTCATTCAGGAATTACACTCATTTTGTCCTATGCTACAACTTATTATCCACCAGTCCATAAATGGACCTAATAGACATACATTTCCCGCCACTATCTAGTGCAACTTTGGAACATGTCCCTCTATCAAGGTCAGATAATTCTCATTCCATAAGCCCAAACAAACCTCCAATCTGTAAGACCTGGATGCAAATGGTAGGTCACACCAAGCTTGAGCAAATCCACCTAGAGAATCACTTTAATAGAGGATTGTCTCCCCTCATTTGGAAATCTTGAAGGTAGGTTCAAAGAACTACAATTATTTTTTTCATTGATAAAAGAATTTCCTTTCTGATAATGAAACATTGGGTGTTCAACACATGGAAGCAAAAATGGTTTAATGAAGGTGCTGGTAAACAATGATAATGTGTTTATTCAAATTTTCTAGCTCGAAGGAAGCTAAACAAGTCCTGCAATCTAGACCCTGGCATGTGTAAAATAAAACCCTACTATTGCAGTCTTAGAGACTAGGTCCTAAATTGTAAAATCTAAAACTAGATAACCTACTGATATGATTAAGCTTACACAAGGTCGCTCTTGAATATTAACCATTAGAGGTTTAAGCTATCTTGCAAGCTTTGTTGGAAGACTTATAGCACTTGATCAATCAACGATTGAAATAAAGTGTGTCAATTATGCTAGAGTATGTGTCTTGGTGACTTCATTAATTGATTTACCTGATATTATTCCTTTCATCAAGTTGAATAAGGACTTGAAACCCATAGAAGATCAGCTACAAGTCACATATGCATAGAGGCCATAGATTAGTATAAAGTAGAAATGAATACCTACGGGAGGATTTTCAAATCAGGCAGTTATTAGGAATTATTACTAACAAGTGATGAGAAGTATTTCGTTAATGAAGAAGCTCAAACTAGAGTAGCTGATGCAAGTAAAATATTGGTACAAAATCATATTTCTATAGATACACATGCAATAAAGAAGCCTATTGAAGAAATTGACTTAATACAAAATCCCGTAATTGCAGTCAATAATGTTGAAGTAGAGAAAACAACAACATAGATGATGTATTTGAATTCAATTATAGTGGCAAACAATAACATAACCAGTGAACTACTAAAAATGTCAGTATAGAAGATGGAGTCGAATAGAAGTATTATAACAGAGGGGGAATTCTAGAAATTTGGAGAACAAACTCAATGAAACTCCTAGCAAAAAGTAACAACTACCACAGATAATGTTGACATCTAAATTTGAAATTATAACTAGGAAAAGATCGAATAGGAAGAAAAAACTCTCCCTAAAGGAGACAACCAAGTTATTTTTCTTAATTGGAACGTAAGAGAGGCTAATACGCCTAATAAACAGTTGATGATTAGAGACATTATCTTGCAGAATAACGTCATCTTGGCTATTATTTTAGAAACAAGAATAAGTAGGGAGAATTGCAAATTGCTGAATTATTTTCTAGCTAAATGGCAAAGCATCTCAAACATTTCCTATCATCTGAATGCTAGAATTTTATCGAGTACGACTCTAATTCTTTAACTATCATCTCATCTAGCATAATTGATCAAATGGTTTATTTAGAAGTTTTTACTGGGCAACTCAATCAAAGATTTTGTATCTCCTTCATATATGCACATAATAGTGCATACTAGAGAAGTTTTCTACAGAATTACATTAAAGAAATATCCACTTCCAATATAAGCCCATGGATGCTGTCAAGTGACTTCAATTCCATACCAAGAACAGAGGAGGCTAAGGTTCTAAGGTCAGTTTATATTCCTTGTATGAAACTTGGAAAATGTTTGGAAGATGCTCAATACACTGATAAACTAATAGGAGGTTGCTTCTATATATGGACCAACAAGTAACCTGCTTTAAACTTAATAAAGAAGAAATTGGATAGAAGTATGGCAAATTTAATATAGATAAATCTATTTCCCAATTGATTTTCAATTTTTTCTATTAATTAATTATCAAGTCATTCCCCCATTCTCACTTTTTTGAATGCAAAGAGAATTTTCCATCCTTTCAGGTTTAATTATTTTCTAATGCAACTAACTAGCTTTGAGGAAGGATTACAAACTATATTGAAGTTTGACATTCAAGGATTTAAGCAGTTTATTTTTCAAAGAAATTGTAACTAATAAAGCTAGAAATGATGATGCGTTATAGTGCTAATATTGGCAACACACACCACCATGTCAATATAACTATAAGGGAGTTAGAAGCTATACAACAGCTTCAATACTTCAATCCTGGTAATCAGAGAATTGTAGCAAGGGAAAGGGAATCATTACATAACTACTCTCAAGCACTGTTATTTGATTATCCCCTATCTAGAAAAAGAGCAAGAGTGGAATGGATGAAACATGGAGACATAAACACTTCAATATTTCATAAGGTCATAGTTTCAAAAAAGGATAGAAATAGAATTATCTCACCCAATCACAATAACATTGTTCTTGATTCTCAAACTCAACTTATGCAAGGATCTCATGAATACTTCAGTGAGCTTATGAACAAACCTTCAGATGCATACTCTTTGAGCAATTTCTTAAGTAGATTCTAAAAGAATTTATTTCATCAGAAGCTGCAATAAAATTAGCTAGACCTGTTTCACTACAGGAAATCAAAGATACAATTACATCTTTCTGATAGGTGTAAATTATACCATGTTTTGATAGATGTTTAAGTATGCTTTGAAGTGTTTCTTAGATGATTATCATGTGTATAGGCTTATAATTGTGCTATCGTTAGTATTTGTATATATTCTAAGGTCTTTTGTGGTTTAGAGAAAGAACTGGATCTTAATTTTATATTTTATGAGGTGTTTGATGTGTTTGTGAGTGTTAAAAATTAGATAATTGAAGAACAAAGAAGATTCAAAGCATAAAAGGGATGCACAGTCATGCATCAACACATGCATGTCTCTCAAGCCATGCATATGCATGGTTTTTAGAGATTTTGGTTATGCTAATGCATGATCATGCATCATATCGTGTATCACCTAGACAGTATTTCCAACAATTTTCAACTTTTCCAACACGTGAGTTATCTTGGTCTTTTGATGTTTTGGGGCTATTTTTGGAACCAAATTAAGTTGGGAAACCATAGAAAGAACTATAGAAGCCTTAATAACTATTTAAGAATGTGAAACACTCTAAAAAACTCAACAGCCATGCATTAAATTGAATCAAAGTGGAGAGATTAAGAAGAACATCCAGAAAATTCCAGCATTCCAGATTAGGTTGTTAAACGAGTTTTTCTCTTTTTCTTTTGGTTTCTTTCATTATCCTTGTCATATAGTATGATTTTCTTGATATTAAACATGTTTATGCATTTTTAGATCCCTATTAGAAATTATTCTTGAATTATTTTGTGAACTTATTTCTTGTTTATTTTAATACATATTTTGGTGTTTGTGATAATTGTGCATGTTTATACTTGACAATAGATCGAGAGAGTGAGTCAAAAGTAATCAGATTAGATTGTGAAATGAGAGTTGGTAGCCTAATAGTCCCGCAATTATCAAATTAACAATCATTCAAAGAGAGATCTTGTGTGGAAATTAATTATCCAGTAGATAACATCAGATCTAATTGAAAACGTTAGAGATAGGTTTATAAATCTAGAGGTTGCAAATCTGAAATTTTTAATTCAATTAGGGTAATTGATTAGATCTTGAAAGAAAGTAATAAATATCTTAGGAAATCTAGGATCAGACACATAAATTGAATTAACAAGATTAATGGAAACAAAATAGGAAAAAAATAGTTCTTAAGTATTCGATCTTGATCATTCTCAATTTTATTGGTAGCTCAACTATTTTGTTATTTAATTGTTTCTTTTATTTATTTCTTTTATTTTGTTATTTATTTTTATTAAATTCAATTTAGTATTACCTTAGACAAAGTTAGGTTCAAATTGCTAGCTATTAAATAATTCTTGTGGGAATGATACCTTTCAATATTATAAGATATGATTCGTATATTTGCAGATATTGACAATTTTATTAGATATAAAACTTGCTAAACACTTTCCATCGTTACGAAGCCCTTGGACTAGATGGCTTTAATGTCAAGTTTTTCAAAGAACTTGGTCCCTCATTAGTAACATGGTTTCAGAAATTGTGATGGAATTTTTTCGTAAAGCTATACTTCTTAAAGAGATCAATGACTTTTATAACTCTTGTTCCAAAGAATGGTAAGTTGAATAGCTTATTTGATTTCATACCAATTGCTTGTTGCAATTCCTTTTATAAAATCATTTTCAAGATTATAGCTTAAAGGCTCAAAGGAATTCTTCATAATCACATTACCCACTCTCAAGGTGCATATATACCTAGTACAATGATTAGTAATAATATTCTGATACTTCAAAAACTCATTAACAATTACTCAAAGAGGAAAAGCAAACCCAATAGTTGTATCAAAATTGACCTCAGGAAAGCAAATGACAATGTTGATTGGAGCTTTATCACAAATATTTTACAGCCTATAAAATTTCCAAATATTTTCATAGGGTGGATTGAACAATGTTTGATGACTTCTTCATATAGCATTTTAGTGAGTGGACAACCTACTAGGTTTTTCTCAAAGTCGAAAAGGGATCGGACAAGGAGATCCTTTATCTCCATACATCTTTCCCTTGTTGATGCAAACTATCCATAAGATCAATAAGAATGTAGTGGCAAGGATAAAGGAATTTGGATATCGCTCAAAGTGTGGAAAATTTAAACTAACCAATCTTTCTTTTGCAAATGATTTGATTCTTCTCTCAAACGACGATGCTATCTCTGTTTTCACCTTGATTAAAGCTCTAAAGATGTTCCAAAGAGTCTTAGGACTACAAGTAAATTGTTCTAAAAGCAATATATTTCTATCCAAGAGTGCCTCAGATCTTCAACAACTAATTCCAACCTTGACTGGTTTTCAATCACAAGAATTTCTAATGAAATACTTAGGCATTCCTATCTTTCCATACAAATTGAAAGAAAAGGATTACATTGAATTGTTTGATAACATACAAACCAAAATTTCAGCTTGGAGCTCCAAACACCTTTCAAGAGCAGGAAAAATACAACTTATTAACTCGATTCTTAACTTCATCAACAATTATTGGGTTACTCACTTAGCTTTACTAGGTTCAATCTTGAAAGCCATTGATAGTATGTTCAGTAACTTTTTATGGACTAGTAGTAAGGAGACACACTATAAAACTATGGTGAAATGGAAAAAATCTGCATACCTAGTAATCAAAGTGGCTTGGGGATTTGTTCCATTAAAACTATAATCTCAATCATGCTCATAAAAAGGCTTTAGAGACTAATAGATGACAAGCAATCTCTATGGTGCAAATGGATCCACAGGTACTTCATTAAGAATAAGAGTATTTAGGTAATAGATTGTTCACACTTTCCCTCTACTACTATTAAAGCCATTCTAAGGCTAAGGGAAAAGTACAAGACTAACTTCATTGTGTTGATAAGTAATGGGAACTCCATTAATTTTTGGTATGATAATTAGCTTTCTGCGGTACCATCAATTAATTCCAACGTAGTTCACTCCCTAAAGAGTTCAGTTTCCTTATAAGCTTTGATTGCTATAGCATTACAATGCAAGGAAACAATTCTAAACACAATACTATCTAATTCATTTGATATATCAATTGGACACCTATGATTATAAGGTTACTAGCTTTTTGATATTGTTAGAATTGTTATCTCTAATGGAATAATGCAACATATTGATTATTATATAATTTTATTAGGTTTTAAATCTTAAAATTAATTTAAAAAATTAAAATAAAAACATTTAATTTACCCCTTTCTTAGATACCATTATGTTCAATTGGTTTAGATATAGTTATTTCCATTTAAGCTTTGGAAAAACATGACTTTAGTTTTCCTTTAAATATTGTCATTGATACACCCCTAACGAGTGGACTAATTAGGCCTTAGTTGATTCACCAACCTTTTTCAAGTTTATAGGCTTCATGACCAATTAAAAGACTCATTCACTTGAAAAAGGTAATTATAATCATGATAAAATTTATCCATACGAGAAAGTAGAGTCCTAATCAAATGTTAACTAAGCTACATAGTATAGGTTGGATCTAAATCTACTAAGATAGGTAGAGTCTAACTACCCTTCAAGAAGGATTACCTAAAAAACAAGAGACATCTAAAGGTAAGTTCTCATAACTACTATCATCAAGCTCAATCATAAATTTCCCTGCATACTTAGAAATACCCTAAATTTCTTATAATCAAGAATGTGTTGGATAGAAATACCCTTAGCCTTTAAGTAATTGTATTTCTTAGATCATAGAGTTAAGATTAACTTAACAAGCCTAACATAAATTTAGTATATATAATTTGGTGCCATTTTTGAGAACTTAATTGACATTTTTTATGATCCTACTCTAGAAAATATGAAAATAGTTGAATTGTCTCCACCTTGAAAAGAACAATGAACACCTTTATAAACAATCTGTCTACCAATATCATTTAAACAACTAACACCATTCAATCCCCTTACGTTTCTAAATAGCTTGAGGACTTAACTCTGAATATGATGGATTCAAGGTTAAAGGATTAATTGAAAATGCCATAAGGTTGAGCTTGTTTTCAATTTCATAATGATATGAACAAAATAGTGATTGACGTTTTTACCAACAACTTCAATCATAATTAGGATGAATTGGTGGAGAAATTCTTTTCAAAGGTACTTCCTACAAGAAAAAGACAACAAAATGAAGAATCAACATATCTTCAATTCATATGATTATTATGATAATGAGACACCTTACAATCAATGGGAGATATACAAGGATCTAGTAAGGAGGTTTCCACACTATAGGCTCCTTACATGGTTATAAGTCTAGATTTTCTACATTGGTTTGACCACATAATAAAGCTAATGATTGATGTAACAGCTAGGGAAACATTAAATAGGAAAACTTTAGAAGTTGCCATAGAGCTAATCAAGGAGATTTTAATAAAAAATTATTAGTGGCAATCAAGTAACTCAAAGGTAAAAATACAAGCAAATTTGCCTAATGTCGATGCAACTTTGGCATCTCAAGTAAAGGCATTGATAAGAAAAATTGATAGCTTAAGTATACCAATAGCACTTATACAAGCATTATACTATTGGTGTAGGAGAAATCATAGCAGCAATGAATGTTAGGTTAGGAATTCCTTCTCTGAGCTAGTTAAACAAATTGAATACTAGGAGAATAGCTGACAATTTTAAAATAATCCATATAACATATATGAGCAAGGATAGGAAAATCATTTAAATTTTCTATGGGACTATCAAGCAACCTAAGAGCCAAATTTACCCAAATATTACAAGCAACAGGGACGCAAGGTTACAAGGCTACATGGGTCATAATGGTTTATAAATTTGACGTCAGGTGTTCAATGGAGCTATGTAAGTGAATATCGATATGATTACTAGTAAGAAGTAGGTTTGGCAAACCGGCCAAACCCAGCCCAGCTCGAAGTTAACGGACCAAACTCGATTTGATCAAACCTTAGGGTGGGTTGTTTGAAGCTAGATAGTTATAAAGAAAATCACGTCATTTTGCAAAAAATGACACCATATTTCTTTTCTAATTTTAAAAAATTACAAAATTAGATGGTCTATGCAGAGTCGAACTAGATCTCTACTCAGGCCATTACCAAGCCTAGAAGGATGGTAGTAAAATGTCATTGATTAAAGGTGTAGATTTTGAATTTTCTATTCCTAACAATAATAATACTATTTTTTTCATGCCAGTTTCAAGCAGCTCTCTGATTAGTATTAATCATATTAGTTCATATGAATTTATTGTTAACAACTTTAGATAAGTTTCAACTCACAAAAGGCTCTCTTTCGACATGGAATTGTGCCAATGATGGAACTGTTCCCTTTCGACATGGAGAGCGCATAGGTTTCAACTACCTTCTCTCCCAAAAGTATACAGGAGATAGTGCAGCTATTCAAGTTCTCCGTGATTCTGAGTCTTTAAGTTTTGATATCAAACTTTCAACTCACAAAAGGCTCATTCCACCTTATGTGAGGGGCAGATCACCTTCTTATTATATTATTGTTGGATTAGTCTTCACAACAGTTTCAATTCCTTACCTGCGTTCTGAGGTGTGTGATTCAATTATATTATCTGTTTCTGTTGTCATTTATTTTCAGTGTCAACATGTGTGAATTATATGGATTAGTCTATACCTATTAGAGTCATCCGTGGACATAAATGTTCGGATAGGTATAGCGGCAAAGTTCACACATATTGTGGTTTGTACAAGGTTGATAAATTCTCCCTCTTTCTATTGAATATAGACATCTGTTTATTTTGGCATATCAATGATTACTTGAATATAGACATATGTTGATTTTGGCATATAAATGATTACTCCCTCTGCTTTTCTTATTATTATTCTTATTGTGTTTATTATTATTATTTATTATTATTATTATTATTATTATTATTATTATTATTATTATTCCTATTTATCTTATTATTATTATTATTAGTATTATTATTCTTATTATGTCTTCTAAACTTGCATCACATATTTAAAGTTTTTTTTAAATCTTCATGTTACATTTGTCTATGGGTCTACCGGAAACAACTTCTCTACTTTTTAGGAGTAAGGCTACGCATTATCAGATCTTTCCAGACCCCGTATTGATGTGTGATTCAACTGAGTATGACGATAATGATGATGATGATGATGATGCTAATGATGATGAGTAAGAGGGACAAGAATTTACATCTTTGGAGTTAACCACTAAGAGAATAAAAAATAAGTTAATGTTGAATGAAATGATCAAATCTCAAGTTGGTAATAGAGTGGATAGCAAATGTCACCAAATCTAGATACCAAGAATCCTTACCAAGTGTGACAGATGAAAATTTTACCATATAACAATATTCATAATGAGAGAGACAAGATAAAACATATGACACTACTATCTATGAGCGAGGCTACTATTGAAGAGGCTAATATTGAAGAAGAAGAACCAGAAGTTAATATATTAAATGAGATAATTCTCTTTATTATAATGATCCTTATTATAGATTTGAAATGATATATTCTAATGTGTATGAACTTTTTTATGGTATCACCAAGCAAATCGAGTGAGTACCATAAAGATAAAAGAAGACAAATGGAACTAGTATTAAATATTAAAGAAAGAAGACCTTTAGATGAAACTTGGACAAGTCCAAAGAAAAAAGGCTGTAATCTTTTACTCTGCCTATCTAGTTTTAGAATCCAGCTAAAAGACTAAAATAGCGCTTACTAAGAGACAATCCAATCCTCTACTTTTTTAAGTCTTAACCTTTGATTGGGAATAATAATCTAGCTTAGGCAGGAGAAAGAGATGAGTAATGGAGAAGAATGGGTTTAAGGTAAAGAGTAAACACAATTTCGAATTTTGGACTTGAGAATTGTTGATCAGTCCATGGTCGTCGCAAAGTGTGCTCGATGAATACAACATGGAGTAGCTATTTTAAGTGCGCCAGAACTCTGTCAAATATAGCGGTCCATACATCAGAGATGAAGACAACACTTGAACCAGGAAATATATTATCAACATCAAATGCATTATGACCAACTTCGCAAGAGGGACACTATCCTTTGTTTCTAACTTAAATTTACAATATCACTCGTCTACATGAACAAAGAAAAGATATTACAAGAAACATGTGGCCACCATGATGTATGACCTAACACTCCATGCTTTTTCTGTTTTCTCATGTAATACTACTTAACAAAATACAAGCAAATCGAGGATCTGATTCTCGTGAGAACTAGTAAAATGGGATGACAGGCCATCCCCGAACCACATACAAACTCTATCGATTCAGATCCCAGTTGAACGCCACCTTAAACTGCAACATCCAGTAACTTCCAGGCATGGGAGATTTTCTCCCTACTTTACACTTTCTTTTTTACCAATTGGTGAGGAAGCTTTCCCATCCAGCCAAGACAAAAAGAATAATGAACACTTTTTCATGTTGCACAGCTCTTTGCCCCAATTTACAAGGTGTACTCAACTTTACAATGATGGAAAAGTTCCAGTTTTCAGGTATCAAGTTCCATCCCATCCCCATTTTCTTGCCCAGACACAGATTTCAAATGTTGCTGTAACTGTTATAAAGAAAACAATTATCACAAGATTAATTTAGTGATCGGTAAAAAAAAAAAACAGAGACATGGAATCTCATGTTTTACAAATCCAAAAAAATGTGGGGGTTCCTACAAGGGGTACTAGGTCAGGAGACACAAAGTATTGACTTTACCAATGCAACGTGTTATTATTGTGGAAGCAGTGCATAAAAGACGGAAAAATACACAACTACCATCTTGATTCACTCACTTGTGCATATTTTAGTCTTTCGGTATTCAGTTCTTCAATCACATTGCTCATCCTGCAAAATGAACATGTTTAAACAAGTAACGTTAAGAAGATGGCTTTGGGACGCAGAAACAAAAGAATGAGCAGCAAAGTGCTCAACCTAGCTTGAAGCTCGGAGATCTTGAGTAGCAGTAATCGCTCCCTTTCAAAACCTGCTACTTCAACCTGTCAAATGAGAACATATGAGAGTCAGAGAGAAACTTCAATTGCATCCTGGACTAGGCTTTTAGCCACACTTCTTCAATATATCTTTTCAATAGTCAAATTGACAAACATGACTAGACAAGAAAATCCCAAAGAAAAATAATGAAGGGAGCAAATAAAAAAAAAAGGAGTTTTAGTCCCATGAAGCAATCGCAGAGAATTGAAATCTGTTTATACAAGCTTGCACCCTGGAATTTCATGACCAAAGGCTTAAACTTTTGTGTGAGAAAAATATTATTCGAACACATCCTTGCAAAATTACTGACAAATCACAAACCCCTCATAAATAAGGGTAGTGCAACTTGAACAAACGGATCTCTAAGTCGTAAATAATTTGATATCGTGCATAGCATCCACCTCAAAATTTTAAACTGTTAAATGAAGTTCTAGAATAGATTCAATAATATTCTACCATTCCTAAACAGCCATATTGCACTTAAACGCTATATTCTACCAGTTTCACAAAAGAAACCTATCATCCTTATAATGCACAAAACAGATGAGAACAGGAAAGAAATTGCTCAAGGAACAGCAAGCAATGAAAAACTGGATAAGCCGGAAAGTTATGATGGAAATAGTGCTTACAGTTCCATTGTTCTCTGCATTGGGAGATGATACTAGCAACTTCCCATTTTGAGCAGTTGCTATACATGAAGCACCATAATAGATTCAATAGCTGATCTACCAATTTATACACGATGTATCATATTATATAATAAGAATTCTTGTACTCACCATCTATACCCTCGATCACTTGCAAGCTGTTTAACAAATTTAAGATAAGGTCCTGCATCAAACAAGAAGTTTGAAGAGAAAGAAGTGTCCAGCTTTCAGTTGCAAAAATTTTCAAGTCAATTATACAATCTATAACAATAATATAGCCGAGAAGTGTTGCATCAACCACACAAAATTCATTATTTTACCTGTTGCACTGAGTTTTGCTGGAAAAGATTCTGAAGATGAGGCACAAGGACTGATGCAGGTATGTTGATATTTCTGAACTCGTTTGTTGACTGACTGGTGGGCTAAACCAAACAACAAAAATGAGATGACATTACTTTTTTGGCAAACAAGTGTCATGTCTCGTTATCATAATATACCAAAGGTCTTAACAACATATTGTCCCCCCAACCAAATCTAGAGACAATTCAGACAATAGGATATGCCCAAAAAGAAATGGTTAGAACACAAACCATTGGTTTTGATTCACATATCCAATCACCAACACTAGCAGACTTTCTCAGTGGTGACCCCTGAGAATAACAAACAGATTACACCAAAAGGAAATTTAAACCAAATACACAAATGCATAAGAAATATTGCAAAGAAATTGACCACCTACCTGAGAAGATCGACGTGGAACAGTACTTAATGGGATATCCTAAACAAGTTCTTCAGTTAGTAGAGACTGCATAGAAAATCAAGAAAACATAAAAATTGAGCCCTTACCTTTGCAAGATCTAAATTCTCAGATGTCACTGAGAATCGCCCTCTAATTTGCACCAGATTAGCCTTTGATTTGTCATCCAAACAATCTCTGAATCCTATTAAAAGATAACAATTAATGGTAGAGACTTCTAAGTCAATCAACACATGTTATGCATTGATATAGTTCTCTCTTTCTTTAATTAATAACAATACTAAAATCAAAAGGAAGGAAAAGAAAGACAAAAAGGGGGCTTTGAACCTCCTGACGGTTTTATTGGAGCTGATAAACTATTAGCTGAAGCACGGTTTGGAAGCATTAGAGGACCACTAAGGCTTGGAACTTTGCGGATTTCACGGATGGCTTTCTCATTTGCTGGCTGACTTTCTTTTTCAATCCTAGTGATCAACAAAAAAAACTGAAACTCATCAATACTGGAGCATAGAGCAATTTTAAAACTTCTTATGGTTCATTTCAACTGTTTGAAGGCAGAAATATAATAATAGTTTTCATGAAAAAATCATAACATATTTGAAGATTTTGATTCAAAGAACAATAGAAACTTCATGCAAAATTAGTCACATCTCATAAAGGAGTTAAACAAAAGAGTTAATCATGCCCAGTAGATATTCTTTTTTTCAAGATCCAAACTTTTTTCAACATTCATGTCAATTGTTTTTCTGTTTTAAATCCTTGTTCAATTTACTAGGGCAACAAGAATTACAAAATAACAAGCTGCACTGCTCAGAGTATTTCAAAGAGATATTGGAGTATGTATTTCAATAAACTCTTAACGTGACTCACACTCAACCAACTCTGCCACAAGAAGAAATCATTATTGGCAACTTACATAACAGACCAAAACCAACTGAATTGAGTAGATGATGATGAAACAACAATAAAATGGAAAGTCTAATTTGGAAAAAGTTATCAAATACAGCATTTCTGACATCATAAAATAGATTCAACAGATAATAATCATTATTCAAATATTAATAGAACAATCTATATGGTGATATTTCTTTCACATGGTTGCCAATAACACTGAATAAGATTTCTAAGTCATGCTACCTAGAAGAAAGGGCATTTAAGAAAATCACAAAAAAAAAGGCTCGAGGTACTAATACTCTATACAATTTAAATAACCTTATCTTAGACAGAACAGTAATGTTATTCCATTGTACTCCATACAAGTAAAACAATTATGCCACAGTAAGAAAATAATAATAATTAAAGGAAATAAACCTTTCAGGATGCCCCCGTTCTGATGATGACAGATTCAGCACAGCACCTGGCACTAATGGTCCACTCTGAGTTTGACGACCTTTCATTGTTTTAGCCTTAACCTGCATTATTTCCTTTTCTGTGGTCGATGCACTTACCTCGCTTAAACCATTCTTTCTTGGGTCATCTTTCTCCTGGTCTTGTAAGCCATTTTCAGGAAGCTTGCCCTTTCGGTCCAAGCTATCAGATTGTAGTAATTCATCTGCACCTGTTTGACTCATGTCCTCAACCTTTTGTACTACGCTATCTGAATTCATTTCCTTTGAACTAATCCAGGACTTGTTCACAATCTGCCAACCAATGGAAAAATCATAGGCTTACTATGACACTCAAATTGTAGTGCAGCCAGCAGCACTGAAAAAGTTCAGATGACAGCGCAATTATATTAACTAACTGGAAGGTAAAATCCAAATTCTAACCTTGTGACCACCCAATTGTTTTGAGCTCTCATCATCTTCCCTTGTCTCAGGCATATCATCATCATCTCGCACCTAGCAAGATGATACGATTTATTCAGATTTACTTAGTCCACAATCATCAAGCAAGCTACTACTTGAAAGTTCTATGTCAGCAGGAAAAACAGATTATTGTTTATAGTTTTACCAGTGACGCTTGGGCTTTCAAATCCTCAATATCAAAGTTCCAAGCACTAACTCCTCTCTGGTACTCACTCTGACAATGGGGAGACAAGCTATTAATCCAAAGATCAGAAAGAACCAAACAACATACATACAGCTCTGCAGATTAGCAAATGAAAAATGTTAAATTTTAAACCTAATTTCTCCCCAGTAGTGAACCTATTCCTGTAAACCTTCGCAACTGAAGGACTGAAGATTACATGTCTGTATAAGGAGAGTTGTTTTCTGGGTTCTAGTTACTGTTATAAGAAGTTTCACAAAACATGCAGTCATGAATGAAGGACAGACTGATTATTGGTTTTATCATGTAACATTCTGTTTTGCTATATCACAATTAGAATTCAGAACTGGAGTTACCAATTACAATTTCATTAAATGACTGTTACTTGGAACATTATTGTACTTCCTTATGCAAAACCAATAAATTGAATTCCAGTTGTTTCCGTAGAATTTCATTTCATAAAGACAGAAAATACATTACGATAAAAGACAAAATTGCAAAATAACTAAATCATGCTCAGTACTGGGAAACCTTTTATAGTTTTAAATTTTTATTTTTTTTCCATTTTTTTCCATGGACAAAGCAGAGAAAGAGAAATTTTCTCTTCATTTAATATAAATTAAAATTTTATTCTATAACAATATGCAAAATAATCAAGGAAAAAAATTAAAAAAAAATCACAGGAGAGGGAAAGAAAAGGATAAGGAAGAATAAGTAAAAAAAGTGGAGAGAAAAATGTAAGAGTAAGACAAAAGGATAGGATAAGATATAAAATGGTGATTAAAACAAAAATGGAGTTCCTAGCAAAATAGGAAACCATATAACATTTTATAAAGGAAAATTTTGAAAATATCTCACATGATTAAACTTAAAAAATTGAAAAACATGGATTTCCAATTTTTTTAGTAGAAAAATGAAGCACAACTTTCTAATTGTCTCTGAAAGTACAAATATTTTTTTGAAAGCTATCCCATTTTCATAACAGCTTCTCAATTTTCTTCAACTACTTGTAGGTATGTTTAAAGAACATATCTAAAATTGGAAAAAAAAAAGAAAAGGAATTCCTGACTCCATATTGACAATGATGGAATTGTTAGAATTATAACACCAATGTTTGGTAAATAATAATAAGTGATATCTGGGATTTAATTCTAGTGAGTACCCACAAATGCTAAAGAATTTCAAACATTAATAGGAAAATAGAGGGAGAGGATTATCTAAAATCATCCACCAATAATTATCTTCCAAGTAAAATTTGTGAGTGCTAGATTTTTTTGAAAAGTAGTAACAAGCATACCTGTAAAACAATGGAGAGGAAGAGTGACAGTTATGGAGAAGCTGTCAGAAACAGGAAATCCAGTGCAGACGATTTGAGATAGAAACTAGGCAGAGAGAGAAAGAGATAGAGTGGGGAAATACAAAAGTATATTGGGAGGAGAAAAATTGCACAAGAGAGATAAAATGAGAGAGAGTGTGTGGTAGAGAACATAGTTGAATAGAGGAAACAAAGAAGTCAGGAGGAAGAGACATGGAAAAGAATCTGGGACATGGGATCGTATCCAAAGTATTAAGCTTGGAATTAGAAAACACACTTAGTAACTAACAGAAAGAATAATTTTGAAAATAAGATGTCTTGGTTGCAATTTCAGTTAAACATCCTATTTTGACCCTCAACTCCTAAATCCAAACACTATTTCAAAAATTCTGCAAATGTTAACTTGAACAATCTGTACAGTTGTGTACGAGATTTTATATTCACCTTCCTATCTTTATTTTTTTTTTCATTTATAAGTTTTCCTTTTCCATAAACAAACTAGAGACAAGGGAAAACTATATTCAGTTTAGTTAATATAAAAAAACTAGCTTCCAATTTAGCAAATACTTATAATCAAACAAACTAGAGACAAGGGAAAACTATATCCAGTTTAGTTAATATAAAAAACTAGGTTCCAATTTAGCAAATATTTATAATCATTCAATAACATCATACCATATAACAACATTATGTCTACCAAAAGGAACTATCAAGATAAATATCGTAATTAAAATAAATTTTCTGAAGTGCAAAGAAACTTGAGAATATATAAAGAAAAATGTGAAAAGCATTTTTTAGTTTGTTCCCAAAAGTAATGCAAATTTATAAAACTAGAAAACTTAGTTTCCAAATATTTTATGCTTCCACTAATAGAAAGATTGAATTTGAACACAGAATTTTTTTTTTCTTTTACTCAAAATTTTTTGTATAATTGCTCTAGTTTTTTGTTATTGGAACAGGCCTAGAATTGTGACTTTGATTAAATTCCAATAAATCCACACACATTATTACTCTTATCATGGTCTACCTCATTTTGAGTGAGCGGTTGAATACCCATAGGTCTGATATCAACCATGGCAAAAGTTACAGGTAGAAAGACATGCTTACGTTGGTGTGAACGATATTTTTCCAATTTCATAGGATTATAGGTAATGTGCAGAAAAATCATCGATGAACTTTAATTTAGTCATTCTGATCAGTATGAATTCTGGTCTCGAGTTATCAAGCATAGAAGGAAGCAAATTCCAAATCATCTATAAGCTAAGTCAGGAAATTGCAGAAAGTGAGCATTTTATAGTTGATCAATCCTCATATAGAGGCAAGTCAATTATAACGTTATTAAGAAACATTCTTTCCTCATCCTGAATCAATTAATGTTGAGGCATTTTTCTAACCTGGGATAAGGCTTCTTGTTCAGCAGAAGGCATCCTCTTGAGAGCCAACTGTGCTGCATCTTTAAGCTGCAAATTTTGAAGTTTGCCTCAGATAACTCTAGAAATGAAACGGAAGTAAAGTAGTACTGTGACTCATAACCTGAATGGCTTTCACACGATTCCAAAGTGGAGGTAAGTCTGCAAATAACTCCTTTACAGAAAGCTCGGGAGGTTTTACGTGTTTGAAAAATGAGTGTTTTAATAACTTCTCTGCAGTTGGTCGCTTTGTTTGGTCTTTCACCAGGCACATGGCAACCATTTCTTTAAAAGACTGATCACAACTGGAAATCCTCTAATTAGAATCCCCATATAATGAAACCAAAAAGATCATTGAAATTTCTTACTCTCAAAGCTCTTTCATTATCTTAATAGGTAACAACAGGAAAAATGGACTGAGTTATTACATATAATTTAGTGCCAGAAATTAATAGAAGCGTTTATAATCTATTCGGAAAGAATTTCAGTACCTTTGAGAACTTCTTGTCGCGATCATAATCAAGCCCTGGAGGGGCATTTTGTATGGTCATCAGAAGTACCTATGAAGAGCAAAAGAAAACAATATAGGAGTCATTATAGCAAACTGCTTAAAAGAAAATTTCTCTGCTCCGAATACCATGAAATGCAGTTACCTTCATTGGAGGGTATTTTGAAAAAGGTGCATGCCCATGTGCCAATTCTAGAGCCGTTATACCAAAGGACCAAATATCAGCCCTACATAAATAAAAAAACAACCAATAAGCAGTAAATCCAAATGGGATCTTTTTCCTACTTGTTCAATTCTAAAAGTTGCGACCACATCATTTTGCAGATCAAATTATAAACACAGATTAGTGACGCATAACTAGTTGAGAAAAAAAAAGAAAAAGAATTTTCCAGTGAAATATGGGAGAAAGTGACAAACAAAAGTAGCATTGATCATTAAGTTCCATAACCATCAAGCCAACCATAGGCCTGAATTTGTATATGGACACAGACGCAGGTATACAAAACATGTTTCTTCATGTATAGCAACTTGAAGATACATATGTTTGGTCCCAAAGGCAAAGTTGTCCATATCCTTGGCATGTTATAAATTGTTCCCATGAAATTTAGCAAACAAGTAGTAGACAATATAGAACTCACTTGGAATTATATCCACTTCCTGGCTGTAAAACCTCTGGTGCCATCCTGTAAGTAATAAGGTGCAAGATTGACAACTTTAGTTTCAATGATGTATCAACAGAAACGAAAGGGGAAAAGAATTCCTATAACTGAATTTACCAGCAAGGGGTCCCTACAAAAGTATTCCTTGAACGTTGTCTATCACCCGTATCAAAAATGCATGCTGAAACACCAAAATCAGCAAGCTTTACAACCCCATTACTATCAAGTAGTATATTCCCAGCCTGTAAACAAAATCACAATTATGAAAACAAACATCGTCAGCAAAAAGTAGTTAAAAAGAGAAAGGAACATAAAACCCCTCATACAGTGAAAATCCACACAAATAATACACTAACCTTGACATCCCTATGAATATGCCCTTGTCTATGTAGGTACTCCAAAGCCTTGAGAGTTTCTTTCAAGATGGAACCAATGGCAGCTTCTTCAAATCCATCTGGATATGCAATCTTCATGAGATGTAAACAAGAACCCTCAGCCATAAATGGCATAACCACCCAAAGATTCCGGCCAACAACAAATGAACAAAATGCGTTAATAACATTTGGATGATCTATCAAACTCATTGTTTGGGCTTCCCGGCGTATATCATCCTACAAAGAATATAGCACATTAGATAGCAGCTAAAGGAAATATGAGACAGAATGAAATAAAGAATTATCATCAAGACGATAAAAATTTATAGATGGAAGATGCTTGCATAATTTTGGTCAAATTTAAGGGGTAAATAAAAGCACTATGAATTTCCCCACGAACACAATATGAGTAATCATGAACAAATTTTAGAAAGTACAAGAGTTAATAATAAACAGGCAATCCAGGGATTGTAATAAACCCACAAATCATGAATTCCTCGATCTCATCTCAAAATTTCCTAAGGCAAGGACTTTAAATACTTATGGTATTTCAAAGTTTAGGAACATAGTTTTTTTTTTTTTGGGAAATATAATTGTATTAAAAGCATGAAATATTCTACAATGAGAGTAGCATTCAGATGAAAAATGCAAAACAACATGCTACAAGGAGCAAAACCCCAGAATCAGTACAAGGAGGAGAAACCCCAAATGGGTTCCTAATCTGGGAACATATAGCTGAAAATTCAAGCTGAAGTTTATTTACAGTTCAAATTTTATTAATGACATGATTAATAAAATTTTGACATGATTATGAGGCATGAACTAATGACATGATTTTGAGGAACAAAATGTTAAACCTAGAAAGGGTCATCAATCATGATGCAAAGAGTTAAAACATCATTCGAAGACTTGAAAGGAACTCAAAACAGATGTTGACATAGATAAGCCAAAGAAAAGAAATCAGATGCTGTAATGGAATTAAAACCAGACTAAAAGCTCCTCTTCCACACCATAACATTTCAATGAAAAATGCTGCATATAGCCCACTTCAGCAATAAACAACTATCTTTTTCCAGAACATTGCTTGTTCATCATTACCCCCATCTAAACTCAATCCCAAAAACTCAGTAAAATTCACGTCAAATCTCAAGTCAAGATAAGATCGAAATGAAATTCGAAAGCAAACAAGATCTAACATACCAGATTACTATTGCAGCGATCGAGATCCAAGCACTTAACAGCGACGACTTCGTTGGAGGGAAGATAGATCGCTCGATAGACAACAGCACTTGCGCCATAGCCAACCTCCTCAAGAAGCTTATAGTCATTAGGATTCGCGGAGAAGGTCTTCTGGTTCGCGCCCATCCTTCCCATACTAGTCAAAAGTGGACCAAGGACAGAGACTGAGGAGATGTGATCGGAAGGCCGAGTTTTTGTTAGGGGATTACTTGCAAACTGACTTTTCAGAGAGGGGCGAAGATAGAGAGAGGCAATGCTGACGTGGAATGCAGCCAAGAAGTGATTGAGAAGGTGACACGTGGATAAGGACATAATATGGAAATCTCGGGGCCTACTGACTGCCACACTGCTTCTCATTATTTAATCCAATTAATTTTAAGCATAATTAATTGTATAAAGATGATCGAAAGGGAAGCAAACAGCAAATAATGCGGAACACTACGCTTTGGTAAACGCATTTATAATCTGTTACCTAATCTGATAGCCTGTAAATGAGTTTCCCGATAAGTCAATTATTTAATTACTATATTTCATGGAAGAATTAGGCAAATATAAAAATTAAGTGATTCTCATGGATCATCACTTAACAACCAAAAGATCATTCAAAAATCTAGTAATAAACTGCTCAACTAGATGTCATAGTTGAAATTTATTATCAAAATTTATTTATCTTGATTTTTTGTTTGATAATTACTCTTTTCATATCACTAGGGATTGTAAATACGAATTCAACCAATAATAGAGCAGGAAGTTGTGGAAGAGGACAAGAGATATTTGGGCAAGCAATAACACGAAAGAGTTTTTAAAGGTGTGCATGGTTCACTTGAGAGAATGATAATAGGAATTATAATAAATATAGTGAGGAATGAAAATAAATATGACATTCACTTCTCATTGTATTGGGAGATATAGAGTATTGCCCCAAAAAGAGATATAAAAATATTGTTCATCCAATCATAATATATTGCTAAGTACTTTTTTTCATTCCTTATCCGTTACTTTCTTCCCATATCAACTAACCAAGCACTCCCTAAGTTTGGTTACCAATTGGTAATAAAATGATGTCATTTTATATGTAACATGAGATATGGACTTTTAGTCGAGTTAGTTTGTAAAATCTAAGCTCAAATTCAAACTTAGTTCTTTTTTTTTTTAAAAAGCTCAAACTTAGCAAGAAGTTTGTTCAATTTGAATCAAGCTCATTAACTTTGGTCAAGTTGAACTATTTCCTTTTTTTTTTGGAAAAGAAGATATTAAATATTCTTCAAAAGGAATTGAGGCAAAGCCATTATAAGCATAAATAGGCTACTAAGGTAAAGGAATACAAAATGCAAAACAAGGACCAATAGGCCTAGTATTATAGAATTATACTAATGTTGGTGGCAGTAATCCTACCATACAACCAAATTAATATCGGTATGTATTCTTCAATTTCTATTGTTACCACTTTCATCCATTAAACATGCCTCATCCGATTGTCATCTCTTTGCTCAAGCTGATATTGAGTTCATTGGAGACAACCAATTTTCTAATCAAGTTTAAATTACTATAGGTCCATACGAGGTAGTTTTGATTTTGGTTTTGAAAAATTTTAACATTCCTTTCTCTTTATAAGGAATAAACACAACTAGTTAGTGGCAATTTGTATAATATTTAATCACTTTTGCTGAAAAACTTGAGTCTACATGCCCATTAAACTATTACCATCTAATTTGTATCAATGCATCTAGTTTTGTATTGATATGTGCTTAATCGATTATGAATTTATTCCATGTCACTTGGTGATTACTGCTATGAAAATGCTTAAGATACTCACTTTGACTCATATGTGATTTTAGGCAATTTGAAAGAAAAGAAGTTAAAATGAGTCAAAAGCACTATATTTGGCCCATTTTATGAAGAAAAACATTCACTTGTCTTCATAGAGCAAGAAGAAGAAAATTAGAGCAAGAAGAAAACAAATTTAGTCCAAAAGAAGACAACCAAGAAGCTGTCAAATAAAACAACACAACAGCTGGAATGAAGCAAAAACATACCGAGAGTTTGAGAATGTCTTAGTTAAATATTCCTTGACTGTTTTTGTTATTTCTTTCTCTCTTTAGAAATTGTTTATGTTATTTGATGTGTACGGATTTGGGTATTATGAAAAGAAGAATTTAATGCGTTCATTGGATCGTTTATTTACAAACCCACTACTAGAATTTCGATAAAATATGTAATTGTTATATTTGAAATTCATATGTAGCAACTAATGATTCCTAATCATTAAGGATAACATAACCTAAACACTAATTAATTTCATTTCGTAAACTTTACGCACACTCTTTGTGGGATCTACGTACCACTATTATAATAGTAGGTCTAGTTTATTTTGACTAACGTTACGACGCGCTTGTCAATTTTGGCGCTAATACTGGGGAATGTGGCGTTTTAGTTTTTGATTGTGATTTTAATTAGTGTTTTGGTATATATTTGTTCGTAAGTAGTTTCTTTTCAGTTATTTCGTGGTCTTTTCATTTGTTTGTTTCGTGTTTGTGATTATAAAAAAATAAAAAATCATGGATGGAAGTAATTTTTTCTTTTAACTTTTACTCTCAATCCTATAGCCAAGGTTGGACTAATCAACCTAGCTTTAGTTATGGATGGGATAATCAACAAAGTTACTTCCATGATAACTTATAGGATGCACAACAATTCCCGTACAGACTAAAAGTTTCTTATCATGATTCAAGTACACCTTTGGAAGAATTGATTAATATTGTGATTGCTAATACTTTACAATTCCAGTAGGATGTACAATAACAGTTCCAACAGGATATACAATAGTAGCTTCAACATGGTATACAACAACTCTGACAGGATACCACATATAGACTTCATAATATGGCAAGCCAAATGGGTGAGATGGCAACGAGAATCGACTCCCTAGAATCACAAATAAAAAGGAGCAGCCATATCAACCTGTTGTGTACCCAAGGGACGTTAAAATAGAGGCTTTACAGAGTGATGAAGAGCTTGAGAATTTTGAGTGTATTACTCAAGGAATTGTTTATGTGGAAGAAGTTGAGGAGGAGCTTGAGGCAAAAAAAGCTATATCGTTTAGCTCGAAGGTAAATACTGAGTTTCATTTTATTATTGAGAATGACTCTTTACTTTTACCTAATAGGTTAGAGGAATTAAACTAGGAAGAAAAATGTGAAAATGCATTCGAGATCTTTCTAGAGTGCATGAACTTAATAGAGATTAAGAGTCTGAGGATAGGGAAGATGCTGAATGAGAATGATTATCAACTAAGGCCCTATTTTAAAGAACCTCACGTATAGGAATTACATGTTCCACCAAAAGATTATAATTTTATCACGTGAGGAGGAGCAGGAGTTGAGCCAGCAACACTGAATAAAGACACTTCTTGGGAGGTAACCCAAGGGAAGTAAATTTCTTTTCTTTACATTTTTGCATTATATTTTTTAATGCATATTTGTTTTTACTTGTTTTTAAGTTTTCAATCAAAATTAGAGAAAGAATAAAACAATAAAAAACAATCATTTTCCCTTTTCTGTTGTTTTTAGGACTATATAGTCATTAGTAGAGAATGAATTGACTAGAGAATTTTATGGCAACCTTGGTACGTACTTTTGCTCTTGTGATTGGTCAATGTGCATTATCTTTAGAAGAGTAGTGACTAGTGGTAGACAAAGCTGGTGAGATTTTGAGCCTTATTAGACTGACACATCTATATTAGTCTCTTTGTCTTTGTTTATATGTGACCTTCATGACATGTACGTCCTAACTTTGCCTTGATTTTTTATTCGAGACCACATTTTTATCACGTGCATTAACATGAAGATGATTAGGCATTTTTTTCTTTCCAAACTACATTAGCCAAATAGCCTACCCTATAGACATGATTTCTCCCTTGTTAACCCCGTTTGAGCTTTGTACCTTTCTTTTTGTATAAACCACATTATATGCTTTTAAACTTAACCAAATGTCCTACCTAAGCCATAAAGCTAATGGAGCATTGTGATTGTTGAGTATGTGGATGTACAAATGCATAAGTATGAGGGTGTATATATGCGTGGGTTGGTTATACTATTAAGATGTTATTTTGTCTCTTATCATTGAATTTCCTATGTTAATGTAGTTTCTATTAATGTTTATATATAGACAAAAAGCAAAAGAAAAAGAGAAAAGAAAAACCAAAAAAAGGAAAAACCAAAAAACGAAAAAGAAAAAAGGCAAAAAGAAAAAGAAAAAGTATATGTTTAAATAAAAGTATCAAGGGGGAACTGCATATGTGTTAAAAGGTTATTTATTATTAGTCTTTCCTCTTAAAGTTATAATGAATATATTATTTAAGTATTTATAAAGTGGATGCTGCTTTCAAAGGTCGCTCCCTATGGTTATAAAATCTTGTTTATGATCATTTTTTATGAGTGATTTATGCTTCATGTGGTTTGTGTATGAGAGTTTAACTTTGAATTATGAAACACAACTTTTGCATTCATCATGGTTGATTTACATAAATGTGAGTGGATGTTGGTTTTTTTTTGCACTTGATGTACATTAAATGTTTCTTTTGGTTCACTAGCTTTCATGACTTTCATGCTACTTACCCAAATACATCTCATCTTATCTTTACCTATATTACAACCTTGAAAAGTCCTTTGATTCATGATTTTGCTTATGGCCTTTAGTGGTGGAGAAATGAAATGATATGCAAAGTTGTGAATTGTCATGATCATAAATGGTATTGAGTGTACCCAAGGATACATTTTAGTTAAACACATTTTCCAAGTCAACAATTAGATTGCTTAGTTTTTAAAGGTATTGAATGTCGATTAAGCATGAGTAAAAGCTTAGAATGATGAGTTTTTGCTATGATTTTTGAAATTCAATCATCTTTGCTTATGATTATATATTATTAGGAAATATGGAAATTAAGTAAATGTTTTTGGGTCTTTGAGCTTAATTTTAATATTTTTGTCTGAGGAAGGCCAAAAGCTAATTGTGGGGGAAAGTGATATGTGTTTAATCGATTATGAATTTATTCCATAACACTCAGTGATTATTGCTATGAAAATGCTTAAGATATTTACTTTGACTCATATGTGATTTTAGGCATAATTCGGAAGCAAAGAAGTTAAAGTGAGTCAAAGGAACTATATTTGGGCCATTTTTTTGAAGAATAATATTCACTTGTCTTTATGGAGTAAGAAGAAGAAAATTAGAGCAAGAAAAAACAAATTCAGTACAAAAGAAGACAACCAAGAAGCTGCCAAATAAAACAACATAGCAGTTGGAATGAAGCAAAAACAGTAGCGAGAATTTGAGCGAGGGGTCTTCAGTGGAGGCTCTTGTGGGGGGCTGAAGCAAAATTATTTTGGGAGCTCTTAGTTCCAATAAAAATGAGGGGCAAAGCTATTAACTTTGGGAGACCCATAGAGGGGTAGCTTTCCGATATCGGTTTGGAGGTGACATCGACGCCGACATCCCCGTTAAGCATTCCTTGAATATTTTTGTTATTTCTTTCTTTCTTTAAAAATTGTTTATTTTATCTAATGTGTATAGATTCAGGTATTGTGAAAAGATGAATTTAATGCATTCGTTGGATCTTTTATTTACAAACCCATTGCTAGAATTTTGATGTAATATGTAATTGTTATATTTGAAATTCATATGTAGCGACTAATGATTCATAATCATTAGGAATAACATAACCTAATAACCCATCATGTATGGTTGTTTCCTTGATTAATCGATTTTCCTAATTGGTAATGCTACTGCCTAATTGAATATAGAGATCGTATCCTAAGTTATTTGGTAGTTAGGTTTAATTAACGATCATATCTTGATTAAACACTACCTAAGGGAAAACTCAGGTTAATTATTAACCCACGATTAATAGTTGCTAGGAGAGTTTTGAAAATGACAAATCATTGAAATATGTTTAATTAAGGTGTAGGCTAAAGTTGAACTACAAAATCGAGTCCCTACCGAATTCTCCACTTTTACTATTTTTTACATGTTTTCTTTAAATTGCTTTTGTTAGTTAGTTTAGCTTTATTTTATTTTCTTATTTTTAAAATCCAACCCCCCAAGAAGAAAAACTTAAACACTAATTAATTTCATTTCATAAACTCTACACACACTCTCAATGGGATCGATCTAGACTCACTACTACTACAGTAGTAGGTCTAGTTTATTTTGACTAGTGTTATGAACCGCTTGTCATATATCTAGTCCAAATTTCATGCCAAAATGATAAGAGGAAAAATTATAACTGAAGAAGAGATGTTTAATGTTTTTAGCGCTTTGATTATTGAGTATGTAACAGAGATTGCTTAATTGGATTTGTTATCTATTAAGTTTCCTAAGCCTACCCTTAGTAGTCAGTCGTAAGATAAATTATCCTTTTAATAGATTGTGGTTGAACAAAACCAACTTATGCTAGTTCATCCTAGTAGCTAGTTCCTTAAACAATTGAAAGATAGGTTCTTTTGTGAAATTTAAACAGTTGTGCGTTGATAGTTGTGATTTGCATTATATTTTAGGGTTCAATTTGTTAGGTATTTAGTGTTAATTTGAGTGTTTAGTGTGTATTTAGGTTTTAATTGTGTTAGTTTATGTGTTTAAGTATTTTTATGAATTAGTATGAGTCTTTGAGCTTAAATGTTATGTTTTTAAGGTACCTTGATGTGTTTGATAGTATTTCAGGTCAACGGCGAAGAACGAAGAAGTTTCGAGCCAAAACTACGGCCCACGATCGTGGCAGAAAGATGTGAGCCACTAGGATCCAGGTCACGATCGTGACAGAGAGATCTGAACCAGGCCACGATCATGACACTTTGGTCACGATCATGAAAGAGAGGGTTAGACGCTGGCACCTGCATCAGGCAGACATGAAAATAGGTGAAATCATTAAGTTTCGAAGAACTTTCATACCGTTTCGACTACAAATCAACTCTAAGGCTTCCAAGGTATTTAAGGAACATAAAGAACAGAAGAGGAGAGCTTTTTGCATCAGCCAAATTCTGAAATCCTAGAGAGCTTAGCGAGAGATTTGAGGAAGGAGACAAAGGAAGAGAGACACGGAGAAGAAGCTTGACACAGAATGCTTCCCAAAATAGGTGGCTTCCCATCGTCGCTGCCTCTATCATCATCCATTCCGAACTATTTCTGGTTTATTTCGTTCTTACAATTGTATAGAATTTGAGATAGCCATAAATGATAGATTGTTGAACGTTGAGAATATTACCTAAATTCACCTTCAGGATTTGTCTTTGATATTAATGAAATTTGATTTATTGCGATTTTATTGAGTTATTCATGATTTAATTTCTTGTTCTTAATAATTTGATAACAAACTGAGAGGGTGAATTGAGTGAATATTAACAAATTGGGCTAATGAGAGTTAGGTAGTTTGATAGATAAAGAATTGAATTAGACTGTTAAATTTACGTAGCAAGAGATCGTGCATAGGTTTCGGTAGGTTATTAGACAATTTCAAAACTAAATTAGGTTTTGGGTCAATTGTGAATCGAAAGATTGTGATTTCATAATCTAATTAGGGTTAAAGATTATAACTCGAGAGAGAGTAATCAACCATAGGACCGTCTAAACCCGATAATTTGATAATTTCATAATCAATTAAATTTTCATTAAAGTCGGATTAAAACCCCCTTTGTCTCAATTGATAGTTCCTAGGTTGATTCTTGATTGGGTTATGCAATTTGCTATCCTATTTATAATTTCTAAATTTAATTCTTGAGATTTATTACTTGATTGAATAATTTTTTACTTTTGTTTGTCATTTTGATTTATTGCGAATTTAAGTCAAGCCTTAGATTTTAGGATTAGATTAACCCTCCTCGTGAGATCGATACCTTAGGTACTAAGCGAATGATTGGTGCACTTGCAGTATTATGGAGGTTATAAATATTAAAACTTAGCATATGTAAACTATCAATCAAGTTTTTGGCCCCATTGCTGAGGAGGCGATAATTTAGTGATAGTTTAAGGTGTTAGATTAGTTTTTATTTTTTTCATTTTTTCCAAAAATCGTGCTCTTGCATGAATACAAGAGTCATGAGAGGTTCGAGTCATATAGCGAAAACTTTAGATTTGGATATCACTTGACTAAAATGAACCCTTAGAAAAGCTCAGCGAGAAGAAGAAGAAGAGATAAGAAAATCATCAATAACCGAGGAGTTTCAATAGAATATTGATTGCTAAGTCAAGAGAACTTTACGATGATTAATTTTGATGACAATCAAATAATAATAATGTTAGAAACAAATTAACGTGTTTAACAAGTATGTTAAGTGTGCAGACAAAGTACAGAACACAGACATAGAAGGAAACACAGACGAAAAGTTAATATAGACTCAGACGCAGACGCAGACGCAAAGTCAATATAGACGCAGGCGCAGACACAAACATAGATGTAGACGCAGAAGCAGACGCAAAGTCAACATATACGTAGACGCAGACGCAAACATAGATGCAGACGCTGACGCTGACGTAAAGTCAATATAGACGTAGACGCAAATGCAGACGCAAACATAAATACAGACACAGATGCATGCGCAGACGGAAAGTCAATATAAACATAATCGTAGACGCAGACACAAACATAGACGCAGACACAGACAAAAAGTTAATATAGACGCAGACGCAGATACATTAGCACGTCAGAACAGTTATTTAGTCAGAGTTAGTTACATAACTCAACTAAATGGCAGTTACCTAGAAGCGGTTATCAAGAATAAAGAAGCGGTTGTCAAGAATCAAGAAGCAGTTAGAGACGAAGGCTATAAATATTAGTCGCAGTTGAAGATGCTACAATCTTAGAAAGTCTAAGACAAGTTAGAAAGCTAGACAATCTTAGAGAAAATTCTTACAGTGTTTACTTAGAATAGAGCGACCATTACTGTAACAAAAGCTCACAATCTTTTTCTAGTGAGAGAAAGAAAAGGCTGATAGCCTGGAGAGGCTAGAATAGTGAAAGAATACTTTGTAAGAGACCTGAAGAGGCTCTAGAAGGGAGGAAAGAATACTTGTAATTGTTTGCAGAATAATTAAACACTCAGACGAACTCTGAGGGCTGGACGTAGCCCACGGTTTGGGGTGAACTAGTATAAAAATCACAGTGTCTATTCTCTACTCTTTACTTCAGTTTACGTTGTTGTTAAAAAAATCATATAGAAGTAATTTGTGATTTATCTAAGTAATAATTTTCATATAAACCT
Source organism: Erythroxylum baracoense (assembly GCA_025629805.1). NCBI lineage: Eukaryota > Viridiplantae > Streptophyta > Magnoliopsida > Malpighiales > Erythroxylaceae > Erythroxylum > Erythroxylum baracoense. The sequence continues at coordinate 26,218,723 of JAOTAY010000191.1, read as the reverse complement.
TGTGATATTCTTTTAATAAGAAAGAGAAGTTCTTTTCAAGATTTTATATTAAAAAGGAGGATACACCATTTAACCTCCCTTCTTGTGTATCTAGTTTCTTGAACGTAAAGTCTATACTAACGTGTGATTTACTTCATGGATTAGGAAGCGAACCAAGGATGAAAACAGAGGACCCTGATAGATTTCATGAGGTTGGGGTTCAACGCGGTGAACCAAGGTGTAGTTAGGCCACCTGCTCAAGTGACCTCGTTCGAGATCAAACCTGCACTTCTCAACATGCTTTAGCAGAATGTGCAATTTTATGGATTGGATAACGAGGACCCAATGTGCATAAAGTTAATTTCCTCAAGATTTGTGATACCTTTTGGTATCATCAAATGTCAGAAGATACGGTCCGAATCAGACTGTTTCCCTTTACCTTTAGAGACAGAGCAAAAGCTTGGTACCATTCATTGAGCCCAGCCAATATTACGATGTGGGATTAGTTGGTTCGTGCCTTCTTAGACAAGGATTTCCTGTTGACGAAGACCACCAAGATTATAAAGGAAATCATTAATTTCCAACAAGGTGACGGGGAATCAATTTATGAAGCATAGGAGAGATATAAGGACTTACAACAGAAGTGCCCACACCATAACCTACCGAAGGAGTTCCTGTTGTAGACTTTCTACAATGGAGTGAACCCACTGACAAGAGGCACAATTGACACAGCTTTAGGAGGATCCTTAATGGGGAAGACAGCCGATGAAGCAGAGGAGTTGATAAAGGAGATGGCAAGCAATAACTGTTTGTGGACGAATGAGCGAGGTAGGCAACCTACTACTTTCAGAGAGTAGAAGTGTAACATCCCCTCACTTATTGAAAAGGGTATTTTGGTAATTTGGGATGGGTTAGGACTGTCTAAAGTGTTTTTGCCATATTCATGCATCCATATATGCACATGAATAATAAATAGTGAATTTTTGCACATGTAACTGTTGTACATGCATTCATGACATTTCCCGGTTTAATTGTGAATAATTGTGTATTATTGAAAATGTGCTTTGTGTGATTGATAATTTGAATTGGAGAGGTCCATTAGGGTTTTTCCATTTTTAGAGAATTATAGAAATTTTTCGGAAATTTTTCGGAATTGTTTCCGGACCTGAAAAATTGCTAAATGACAGAATAGGGGTCATCCGGTAGTAAAATTGACTGTCCAATGGCACTGGAAACTTAGGCATATGAAATTAAGAATTTTTGGAATTGAGCCATTGGAAATTGGAGAGAAATTGAAGTGAATTGGGAAGAAAGTTATTAGCCAATGAGAGTGTGACACATGTCACCACTCTTAATGTTATTTTATTAATAATTCATGCCTTTGAATGAGTCTTCCACGACTCTTCCACTAAAGCTTCTTGTATCTTCCTTTTGTGTTAAGTGTGTTTTGGAAAGTAAAACAATTGCTTTCTCTCATCCGAAGGTGATTCCTTCTTTGGTTCTTTGTGAAATTTGCTCATTTCTTCTTCTCTCTTCCACTCTCCTACACCATATCTTCTCTTCTTTGAGTTACCAACCAACATAAACTTTCACCCTCTTAAGTTGATGGTGATGCCGTGAGTGGGAAGAAAGTAGAGAGAATTTGTGGAGATTGAAGAATTGGAGAATTAAGAGTGTATTAGGTAAGATTAATGTCTTTATACTCTTTTATGTTTTCATATGATAGCTTCATGCATAAATTTTGGTATGACATGCATGAATTGCATGGACTTGTGTTTTGCATGAAATGGGTGTGTTTTGTCTTGGATGAAGAGTGATTGATGTATTGGAAGATAATGAATGAGTTGTTATGTTGTTTAAATGACTTAGGATGTTTTGATGGATTTGAATTAATGGAAAGATTGGGTTGTGTGTGCTGCCA
>JAOTAY010000191.1:26170776-26183440 GCA_025629805.1 Erythroxylum baracoense | reverse complement strand
CAAAAAGCCAACAACGATTTTACCCTTCTAGGGTATTCGATTAAGAGCCTCCTTTGGCCTAAACGTTGCCGTTGCTATTGTCTGGCTATTATGTAACTCTATGCGACGTCGTTGCTTTAAGAACGTTATGTACTTCTGCCATAGTGGCTTATACTTCAATTTATTAATACTTTACATTTTCAAAAAAAAACCACAACGAATAAGGACGAAATTTGGGACATTATTTGTGAACCAAAGCAAACCGTGTCATACAACCGTATGGTCTACATCACTCATGATAGCTTTGTGAGTGAGAGAGGTCGACGTATTTTCGATCCAGATGACTTGTCCTGTTTCATGCGATTGGTTTGTAACTAAAGAGATTCTCTCTAATTCTGACAAAAGCTAAAGAACTAGTTAGTGTACTGTTGACTTCAAAGGTCATGAGATTCCTAAGACAAATTAGAAGAACTATAATTAGTCTTATTCAAAGCTGTGAGTATTCCCTTGACAAATTACGAAATATAAAACTGGAAGACTTGCTTAATTAAAAGGAGTAGTAGAACCTACTTTATTTATAATGATATGACATGTACATTAGTACATATACATATACACGATACGATGCTAGTACTGAAAGTCCCGCGATTTCTGTTAGCCAATTATTAGATTATGTGTTAGGTGATGGGAATTTGCATCTGATATATTTAAAAGCGGAACAGTACAATACTTCTGAGTCCACTCCTGACATTCATATATTCTAATTAATTTAGCTTAATCAGTAAAATAAGTAGGCAAGCAATGTTGAAAGCGCAACAATTGGCTGTGCCAAAAGTAGGGGCTGAAGGAACGGAGGCAGCAGTCACTATCTCCAACACTAGGCTGTTGGATCGATGGAGGGGGAGCCTTTCAATTTTCAATTCCAACTCTTCTCTTCAAAGCAACTAATTTCTCTCTTTCACTCATTCACTGTTCACTTATTATTAATCAATACTTCACATGTTATGTTGGCTTTTAATTATTCCACCTCCCCTCTACAAAAACTTGACATCAACTAATTAGAAAGACACCGAGGAAGCAAATTCTAAATTTACACTTAGGAGCTTTTGTTAATTGATGTGACAAAATTTTAGTAAATTTAGGCTCAAGTAATCTCTCCACCCACATGTATCTGTTGATAGTAAGAATGGTAGTGAAGAAGTTATATTGTGATGGTTCTGAGAAGTGAAATTCTTGATACGTATACGACGTCTAGAATTGACATAAGAATTTTGTTGACACTTTGCAGTGGCAGCTTGCTTCGTGATTGTTTTGGGCATGCTAAGGCCAAAAGAAGAGACAGATAAAGCACAAACCTACCATGAATTCTTGGTCTTCGTCTTCATGCAAAATGACAATATATCATCTCAAAAAAATGGGATTATACTATTAATGATCTTTAAAGAAGTGGGCTTTGAATTTAGGGAGAAATTAGAGATGGGAAAAAAGAGGAGGGCGCGGAGTGAACTAAAAGCGAAAGAGGCAAAGAGAACCAAAACTGATTGAAGCAAATATTATCCACCACTTCTCCAATGGATTGCATGAGTTAAGAATGACCCACTTCACGCAACATCTTGCTAGATTTTCAACGGTTGTGTTAAGTGTTAACCCCACTTCACTATCCAAATGAAGGATCGCACCTCCTGACAAAACACTATCACAAACAGCCGAGTAGAGGAGAAATAAAGAGGACCGCAAGATCAGCTTTTCATGCTGGCCGATGGCTCTGAGGACTTTTTACTTAAAAACAGCCCCCTGTTGAATGTTATTCCGGTGTCCCTTCATGTTCCTCCTCCCGAGTTTCCGTGTCATTTCATTAATCCTAGGTATATTGTTATTTAGTTGAGTATTTAATACTTCACAACATTTTGCTAGTCTTTACTATATATAACAAAAGGGATAGATAATGAGGTGGGTTAAAATCTTGATGATCAAGTTAATAAACTATTAAAATGGCTATCTAACTAGTTCTTCCCATTAAAGAAATATATACAAATATAGTGACGAGAATCTCATTGCGGAGAGTCTATATATATGTTAGACAAGTTGAGGGGAGGCCATTGTCTCAACTTGTCTAAAAACTTCGATAAGCTGGCAGCCTACCTCAGAAGCTGTCCAAATCACAAGATAGGTCGTGATTTAGAGTGTGTTCAGCTTGGTCACCGAAGATTCAGTATAGCAGAGAAGTAGCAAATATCAGAAACAAAGTGAGCCTGTGAAACCATGCAAATTGACTCTAAATGCTTTACCAGTTATCTATTAAATTAGTGTCTCCATTTCGGATTCGTGGTTCTAATCTGTTCATATTTGTTGGTTATATATTCAGATTCCCGAGATGGAGACCATGAACGTGGAAGAAGAAAGGGAGAAGAAGGAGATTGATGATGAGAGAGAGTCTGGCGTGGATGAACCACAAATTGAACCAGAACTTTCAAGAAGACAGCAACCATGGACGGAGCAAATCACAGTGAGAGGAGTGATAGTAAGCATATTTATAGGGGCCATCTACAGTGTTATAGTCATGAAGTTGAACCTCTCAACCGGGATGGTTCCAAATCTAAACGTCTCAGCTGCTCTTCTTGCTTTTGTTGTTGTCCGAACATGGACAAAGCTGGCACACAAGGCAGGATATGTCACCAAACCCTTCACTCGCCAAGAGAATGCTATGATTCAGACAAGTGCAGTTGCCTGCTTCAGCATAGCTGTTGGAGGTTTGAACTTTGAAACTTTGGCTTAATAAGACATTTACAATTTACACACACGCACACCCTGTAGAACTTTGATTCTCTAATTCAGAAGATTACCTAGTTGTTACTTTGGAGTACAGGTGGATTTGCTTCTTATCTTCTGGGATTAAACAAGAAGACTTATGAGTTGTCAGGAGTTCAAACTGAAGGGAACTCCCCAAATGCTGTAAAGGACCCAGAGTTTGGTTGGATGACTGGCTATCTTTTCGTAGTTTGTTTTGTTGGACTTTTTGTCTTAATTCCACTCAGAAAGGTACTAAAACTCTAAAACCTTCTGCTCTCCACATAATTCCTGACTACAGGATCTTCCAAATGCCTTTCCCACTTTTTCTTTGAAGATACTATGTAGTGGAGAAACAGTCGGGATCTTAATGGTATCATGGATTAACAGTTCCTTAACGCTATAATTCACTACATAAATTCTCTTTGAATTAGTACATATTTATTGAGATAAACTGAAAGTACATGTTTTTTCACCCTCACAATGAAATGAACGAATCAGCAGACATTTCTATTTGAAAAAAGTTCTGTTCTTAAACATATTTTGTTTGCTTTTAATTTGTTTATTGAATTGAACGATTTGACATGGTTCTGTTGGTGCAGATCATGATAGTAGACCTGGGGTTGACTTATCCAAGTGGCATGGCAACTGCTGTTCTTATCAATGGATTCCACACCCGAAGCGACAAGATGGCCAGGTAACCAAAGTTTATAATAGGAATAAATTGTTCACTGATCTACCAACTCATCACCATGAACAAAACCCTTGCTTTTCGTTTTCCTTATTGCAGGAAACAAGTCCGTGGGTTCATGAAGAACTTCTCAATCAGTTTTTTGTGGGCACTTTTCAAGTGGTTTTATTCTGGGAAAGACTCGGAAACATGTGGATTTGCAGACTTTCCTGTACTCGGGTTGCAAGCTCGCAAGTTCACGTATGTGTCAATTAGCATATCGATGTCATACCCATACATTCTCGTGACTAATTATTTTTTCATCTCAGATTTTACTCCGATTTTAGCACTACGTTTGTGGGAGCTGGGATGATTGTTTCCCATCTAGTGAACATATCTTTGCTTATAGGAGCTGTCCTCTCATATGGGATAATGTGGCCACTTATTGGTCAACTTAAGGGACACTGGTTTCCTAATAGCCTGGAAGAAAGCAGCATGAAGAGCATATATGGTTACAAGGTCTCTCGTGCACACACTTAAGTTTACATAAAACAAAATTTATGATTCTTACCGAATTAACCAATTTGAACAGGTTTTTATATCGGTTGCTCTCATCCTGGGAGATGGGCTCTACAATTTCGTTAAGATAATGGGTTATACAATCATCAATATCCATGGCAAAATGAAATCAGGTAATTAAAGATCGATTAACGTTGTAGAATTATACCATCCCTATTAAACAACTTCACTTCCTATCAGCCGTCAGCGATGAAAACAGAGGTCTTGAAGATCTAAAACAAAACGAACTCTTCCTCAGAGAGAAGATACCCATGTGGATAGGAGTCGTTGGGTACATAGTCTTCTCAATTATGTCCATAGTTGTTGTGCCAATCATATTCCCTCAGCTCAAGTGGTACTTCGTTGTTGTTGCTTACATTCTTGCACCATCCCTGGCTTTTTGCAACGCTTATGGAGCTGGCCTCACTGATATGAACATGGCGTATAATTATGGCAAAGTGGCTCTCTTTGTACTAGCTGCATTGGCCGGTAAAGAAAACGGCGTCGTGGCTGCACTAGCTGGGTGTGGGATCATTAAATCAGTTGTTTCGGTTGCTTGCATCTTGATGCAGGATCTGAAAACAGGCCATTTGACGTATACCTCTCCAAGGGCTATGTTCTTGAGCCAGGTTATTGGTACTACAATCGGCTGTATTATGACTCCTCTAAGCTTCTTCCTGTACTATAAGGCATTTGACATTGGAAACCCAAACGGGGAGTTCAAAGCTCCTTATGCATTAATTTACAGGAACATGGCAATTCTAGGTGTTGAAGGGTTCTCAGCTCTGCCCCGCCATTGCTTGCAGCTCTGCTACGGCTTCTTTGCTTTTGCGGTAACAGTCAATCTGGTGAGAGACATTTCACCACCAAAGCTTGGGAAATGGCTGCCACTTCCAATGGTCATGGCTGTTCCCTTTCTAATTGGAGCTTACTTTGCCATTGATATGTGTGTCGGAAGTTTGATTGTATTCGTGTGGCAAAAGCGGGACCCCAAGAGAGCAGAGTTGATGATTCCAGCAGTTGCCTCTGGATTGATTTGTGGAGAAGGGCTCTGGACTCTTCCTGCCGCTATTCTAGCTTTGGCCAAAATAAAGCCACCTATGTGCATGAAATTTGCCTCTCCACAATAAACAAACCCACCAGTGTACCCAAGAATCATATAAATGCAATGCAAGTATAAAATAGGTGCCATGACACGTAACATTTCTTTTACCGTTTGCTATTTCAACCTTCGGTTCAGTATCCGTGTCTTTTACTTGAAGGAAACGAAAAGAAAGAAAGAAACACCAAGAACTATGAATAAAAGCTGAAAAATGGAAAGGGAAGTGAAACATACGGCCTCGTTTGGTATTCTTAGTGGTTTCAAAACTTTTAGCTCAGTGAACATATCAAACATGTGATTGAAATATTTAATAATTAACTGATTGAGTTGACAAATTTAACCCAATTAATTGAAAAAAAAGAGTTCGAATATAAGAGTATTTTACTGTAATATTAAAAATGTAATATACAAAAAGTCAATTATATCTTTTATTTTGCTTTTAAAATATAACTATCAAATTTGTGATAAGAATTGTATCTTTTGTTTATTTTTTATCATTTTAAATTTAATTATGCATCTATTAGCTTTTAAAATATAAAATTAATTATAATTATAATTATGATACTATTAATTTTATCAAAAATTTAAAATCAAAATAATAGAAAACAAAAAAAATCAAAATGAGTGTTTTATAATTATAAACTTAATTTTTGTACAATTAAATATTTAAATTTAAAATCTTATGAAAATATTTAAAAAATATTAAGATATAACACTCATATTTTTTTAAAAAATATTATATCTTTATAATTCATTTTATACATAAACAGTTAATATTAAATAACTAATTTTACTATTATCTGTTTCATCAAATTAACTGATATAATTAACTATTAACTCCTTATTAGCAATTAACAGATTGTATCAGGTCATAATCTCAAAAGGTGGAACGATTAACGTATTTCTGGCACAAGTAACAAATCTCAAGAAGCCGTTCCCAAGAATGGGTCAGTGTGCCTTCATATTTGATCATTCACCTACGATGCTTTATAACAAACAGCATAAACGATGAAACAGTGCACCAAAGCTTCTAACAGTGATTTTTCGTTAGTGAAATTCCCTTTAAATTGCAAATATCAACACAATGTGCAAGCACCAAATTTCCTTTAAAGGAATTCCAAAACCTTGGGATGTCAAGTGAACATTAGATCAAATTAATTCCACCTATTTTGCTTCATTGAAAAAGGAAAATTTCTAGTGAGTAGGGAATACAAGTAAATGTACATCTGATTGATAACGTATGAGAAAGCATATTGCTACTCCAAAAATTTTATAATGTACAGAACCCTTATTTAGATCATCAAATTCAATACATCAATCATTACTCTTGATACAACTCTGCAGTTCGCTGAGGTAATACATAAGAAGTAATCAACCTGTTATAATACCTGCCAGAACTTCACTCTTTCCTCGAGCATATATTGTATAAACTAGGCGGATAGCGTCCAGCCATCCATCTAAAGATTCCCATGAGTCAGCAATCTGCAACATCAATGCGAAGTTCAACCAATAGTTATTTGTGTAAAAGTAGCCCCATAACTAAATACAACATCCTAGAACTCAAAATTAAGTTTAATGCACTTCCCAAAGTCATTCAAGGCAGCCAAAAATGAACTACATTTGAAGTACTAAAAATAGAAAAACCCATTTTAAGTTATCTACATACATTTTAGATTAGTCATGGATGGATTTGCTCATAGCAACCCAAAAAAAAAGTTAAGGAACTAAGAAATCCTTCAAAACTGAATTGTTTTTGAGCTCTTCGGTAGCAACTCAGATCTTTGTGTTTGAGCTCTGCCACAGCAACTCAGATCATTGTATTTGAGCTCTGCCACAGCAACTCATTATCTATATTCTGCTCTGCCATAGCAATTCATTTTTACTACTCTTCATGTTTTCTACTGCCCATTGTATTTTCCGCTACATTTATCTATATATGACTACACTACAAACAACCAACAAGTGCTATCAGAGATTCCACAAAAAAAAAAAAAATCAACAAGCATTGTATACTGAGGAACATGAAAGGAGATTCAAAGAAAGAAAAGGTAAAAGATCTGTCATTTTCCTAACAATCTTGTCGGGCAAAACAAAGTCAGTTTCCTGCTTGATGTTAACATGAAAGGAGATTCAAAGAAAGAAAAGGCAAAAAAATCTGTCATTTTCCTAACAATCTTGTCGGGCAAAATAAAGTCAGTTTCCTGCTTGATGCTGATAAAACGAACTACGTTTGTATTAGAGTACCGGAAACTCATCAGTGGCACACACTTTTTGTGCAAACAAATGGCTCTCATGGCCGGGCCTGAAATAATCAGCAGCTCTGTGTTATTGCTGAGAGGGTTACAAAATAATTAGCATTCTCTGTAGGTTCAAGTGTAAAAGGTCAGACAAGTTTTAAAAGCAGCGAATACATGTCTACAATTAGTTTATGAGGAACTCGATGAATTATAAATCAGCTAATGGATAAGAATTTACACTAATTTCATTAGTACAACAATCATATTTTTGCCATGTTATATAAATCAAATTTGATTCTAATGGTTAAAGCATAAATATGTCTTTTCAAAGGTTAAGAAGATGCAAGCTTAACCTTTGAGCACAATGAATACTGTTTTACAAATATATAAATCAGCACATCTGATGACGTACCAAGAAAACTGGTCCATTAATTGTGTCAACACAGAGGCCTGCACCAGGTGGCAGTGTCAGATCAGCACATGCTGAAACAGATACAATATCTGGAACATCAATTTTGATTAGCTTCTTGTCACCATTTGTTACATCTCCCGTTCTCCCTGAAAAATTCTGAGGTGTCTGCTTTTGCTCCACTTTGCTAACCTGAATGGAGAATTTATCATGATCTAAAATAATAAAGAGAAAGAAATTCAAAAGTGACAGATAAATATGAGATGCAATTTCCAAAAGATCTTATGCTCGTACATGTTACTGACTTATTGTCAAATGAGCATATAGCCTCTTTTTTGCCATCTCATAGATCATTTTCACAAAAACAGATAACAGACTTTTAAATCAGCAGGTCAAGTATCATTATGATTTACTAAAAATGTTGAACACATGTATTTTTGCATACTTCTTCCCTACAAAATCCTTCAGATTTGATCTGATTTTCCTTGCAAGAATAACATAAGCCTTTTTACTACCGAGGAAGCTTAGTAGAAATTAACACCCACTTTAACTTTTTCATCCTGAGGAATGACAATCTGATTGGACCAAATATGTGTGGAAGAAAACAATGCAGATTTTCCTTGAAATCACTTTCATTTCCAGATATATATTGAGAATTGTGATTATAATCTCATTGGATAAGTGAGCACAAATTGAAACAATCATATATTACCTGTTGAAGGCCTTCATGATTCAAAACAAATTGAGATCTCTTCCAATCATTATGTGGAGCAATGGGTTTCCCCGCAGGCGGTGCAGTCAGATATCCAACTTTAAGATACGGTAACCGTAACTGCCAAGTATTGGACCAGATCAGATTTTATAATTAAAATCCCTCCAACCACATGACTTACAATCAAGAGTAGTTATTACTACATTAACATTTTTCTCTTTCATTTTCCAGACCTAATGGAGAACTGGTTTAGGTATCGTGAATTTGCATTTTGGCTACACATGACTACATTAGTATTTAGCTCTTCCATTTTTGGACCCAATAGAGGACCAGTTTAGTTATCGTGAGTTTTCTCTTTTGTTCACATGTCAATTTTAAGAACTGGTAGTTTAGGGTGGTCATGTGGGTTGATTCCCAATGCAAAGTGAATCACTGAGGAGCCGTGTGAGATGAAAGACTCATGGACAGTTTTGAATGAGAGAAAGAAGTTGGGAATATTCTTTTGGACTTTCTCTCTTCCATTCCAGTCTTTGCTTTTCTTGTTGTTAATCTGGGAGTAACTGCTTCAGCTGCAGCCACTCAAATTTTTTATATTCCTTCTTAATTCTTATTAAATGAATGCATCTTCTTCTTGCAATCCTAGCTATTCGAAGCATTAGTGAGGAATCTCATTGCTATTACCCAAACAAGCATGAAACTATGCTTGCACATCTGTCAATAGTTCAAATTGGATCCGCTATGCTATCTAGTGATTCCACAAATTAACCAGAAACAAAATGAATTAGAACCGAGATTCTGGGTATTCACGTAGGTTATAAGGGCTGTGCAAGACAATTTGAAGGGTCCATGAAAAAGATCAAACAGGTGAAAAGAAAAATGAGAACAACTTCCAGATCCCAGAACTGACACACTGGTAAAAAAAACTCATACAACACTGCTGACAAACTTGTAAGTAACACCAAAAATATTGCGTAATAAATTTGAATACTAACCATGGAACGTACAAGCCTCAAGGCACTGCTGTATACCTGTTAATACAATTCCAAAACCATAATTCAGTTAAAAAATTAGGATCTAATCCTTGAACATGCATTTGGAGCACAATAGTGATGGAAATTAAAGTTATGACTGTAGAAATCGAATCATCAAGATGTATGAGAAATATAAAGATTCAATATCAAGTCATAAGTCAGTCTCAACCTTTTCATTTAATATCAAAAAAGAAATTACACAAAGCTTACAGAGTAATTTGGTTTCAAAGCATGAGCAGCTGCAATGTAGACAGCAGACTGGCTATACAACTCATTCGGATTAATATCTTTTGCATTGGCTAACCCCCCAGTTCTTAGAGTATCCTCTGCTAATCCATACTGTAATTAGGACGTGGAAATTTTTGGCATGTCACCATAATTGCATGGAGATAATCAAGGAGACCAGAAAGATATTTTCTAAAATTGTACTTTAAAGAAATATCATGATATCCAAACTCATTGGAGAACGTGAAACTGACCAAAACAGTTCCGAGGTTGTAAATTGCTCGATGAAAATCAAATTGCAACTGTATAGCTGCACGGAACTGCAGAGCAATATACAGATGTTCAGTTTCTTTGCTGCTAATTCCAATCATAAATCCAAGCACTCTAATGTCTCCAAATGACTTTAGTACCTTACTGATGGCAGTTTTAACAATTGTTTGCTTTTCTCGAGCAGGAACAATTGCACTAAGTTCCTAAAATGAGAATTAAACATAGTATTTAATCATATTATCCAAAAAATTTGCAGAAACAATAATGCATGGAGATATTCAAAGAAAAAATAGGTCTCTAGAAGACTAGTTTAAAATAGAGAAGGATAGATAAAAGTCAAAATCAAAATAAAATCTATTAGTACCTGCAAAGCAAGTCCCCAATTATTAAGTGCCTGCGAGAATTTTAGATGGATTTGAAAATGATAGGATATAAATGGCGAGTTTGAGGATACAAGCTTATGAGAAATTTGAAAAGACAACACCCATCAAACATACCTGAGGACTATTCCAGTTAAGTTGAACAGCTTTCTCATAGTTATTTGTTGCCTGCAAAATCAGATTGTCACATATTTTTACTAATAGCTATACATTAGTGAGCATGATGTAGGCTACATCTTAAGAAAAGTAAGGTAAAAAAAGCAAGCCCCATATCATCATGTCACCACTCATGACTTTGTGTTGCATTCCGAGTATTACTCATAAGTCAAACAATACCACTTGTTTATGAACAGTCTCTAAGTTAACTGCACCAAATAGTTGACATTTAACAAAAGGATTCCAGAAAAGAAATGGCTCATTTTGAATTGATTTACATTTTAAGAGTCCCCACTTTCATTCATGAACAAATGAAGAACTTTAAACTCAACCTGCTTCCAAAGTTCTTCAGCCTCCTTTGTGCGACCACGCATTTTTGCCCTGTCAGAAATTGCTATAGCCCAATTGTAAAATGCCTGTCATGAAATCATAGGGTAGAGCTGTTGAGTTGAAGGGATGAAAATACCAATCAAAACATTCTCTTAATATACAGTAGATATATACTTGTGCAGACACAGAAGCATGTCTATAAAATGAAGACAAGCAAAAAATAACATATTTATTTTGTCCAAAAAATAATTTGTGCCATTGGGTGCCATCTAATTAAGAAAACCTAAAAGACAATATTAGAGATTATAATTTGATTGAGTATCCTTAGGAATTATGATTGTGATTTGATTTGAGTATCTTTAGGGATTATAATTGTAACTTACCTTATACAAATAGTATATAAGGAGAGTAAGAGCTACTAATTTCTACAAGCTCTTCCCATCCTTTTTTTTAATTCACATCATGGGATCAGAGCAAGTTTTCTAATCCTACCTCTAATTCCTTTTTCCTCTCACAACCGAAAACCCATACCCGAACCTTTCTCACAAAAATAAGATTAACCTTGACAATCTAATACCATAAACACCTCAAGCAGCCACCGGCGACTGAGTCAGAGAGAGGCAACTGATAAGTGTAAAATGCATCATATTTTAGGGCATAGTTTGATATGTGTTTAGCTATTAATTCAATCATTTGGTATATGTTTAGGTTAGAATTGTGTTAGTTTGTTAATTATTTGTGTTTTCAATTGTTTTATGTGTTTTAGAGGTACCTTGATATGTTTGCTAGTGTTTCAGGGTCAATATCAAAGCATGGTAAAGTTTCGAAGACATTCAGGCCGAAACAATGGCCCACAATCGTGGCACAATAAGTCACGATCGTGACAGAAGCACCAGAGTTGGCCCACGATCATGGCCTACATCAGGCAGATCCACAACCACTTCCAAACTTCGCAGTTCGAGGGATTTTTTGGACCTTTCAGACCTCAGAAAAACCATAATTCAATCCTAAACACAAAAGAACATAAATAGAACCAAAGAGGAGCTTTTGCATCAACCACTTTGGAGAGAAACCCCAGAGAGAATTGTTGAGAGATTGCGAAAGAGAAGAAGAAAGAGAGAAGTGGAGAAGAAGTCCACATCGACGTAATTCCCGGATTTGGAGTTTCCCAACATCCCTGCCTCCCGCCTCCTTTTAGAATCATATTTCCTATTATTTTCCATTTTTATTATTGTATAGAATTGAGAATAGCAGTTTGATGATAGGATTGCGAATGTTGAGATATTCTATACTCACCTTCGGGGTTTTTTATCTTTCATTTAATAAAATTTGATTGTTTTATGTTTATTGGATTTATTGTGATTGATTTCTGTGATTGCATAATACGGTAATAGACTGAAAGGATGAATCGAATGAAAAATAATTAGATTGGGCTAACAAGAGTTAGGTGATTTAATAAGAATGAGAATTTAATCAAATCGGTAATTGTGTGAAGAGAGATCTCATATAGATTCCTGATAGTTTATTTGATAACTTCAGATCTAATTAGGATTTTTGATAGATTGTTAATTGAGAAATTGCAATTTTTCACAATCTGATTAGGGTTTACAATTTAGGATTAATGGTTATAACTCGAGAAAGAGTAATCAACCCTAGGATCGTCTAGGACCAATAATTCAATAATTCATAATCAATTAGATTAGCGTTAAAAGATAGGTAAAAATTCCCCTTTCTCTCAATTGATAGTTCCTTTAGGTTAATTCTTGAGTGTGTGTTGCAACTGCTACTTTGTTAATATTTTCGTAATTGATTCTTAGA
>JAOTAY010000191.1:26160495-26170676 GCA_025629805.1 Erythroxylum baracoense | reverse complement strand
TTGATTCTTAGAATTGAGTTGCATGATTGAATTAAATTCTTGCCTTAGTTTTGTTACATTTTGAATTACTGCGAATTATTTTGGCCCTAAATTTTAGGACTAGATTATCCCTTCTTGTAGGATTGACACCTTAAGTACTACGCGAATGATCCGTACGCTTGTGGATTATCGAGGTTATTAATTAGAACTTACACACATCAAAAACCATGATCAGCGACATTGGCAAGTATCCCACAGGCCCACACACGCTGCTGGCAGCCATTGTTCGACCAATGCGTGTAGCCCACGCGTCACCTTCCGATGACGTTCTATTGACCCTGCTTCCATGGACTGAGTCGCACCAACTCCAAAAACCTTTGGTGATGTGGTTTTTTGGTTTTAATTGTTGGAAACTAGGTTTGTGTGTTTAACCATACTCGGTGATGTGCATTTCTGCTTTTAATTGTTGGAAACTGAGTTTGTATGTTTAACCATCGTCGCTAGTTCCGTCATAGTCGTATCTCATAATGGTTTCGTTGTAGTCATAGTGTCTCTTTCATTGTTGCACAGTTGATATTTGAAGTTTGGTTTTTTGCATTATTGTTCTTCACTTGATTCTCATTAATGTCTTTCTGTAAAGGTTGCATCATAAGTGATTTCAAAACTAAAAGTATTGAAGGACAACCACCCATTATGGTTAAACAAATCACAAATCAAAAATTGAACAGAATGCATTATGTTGCTTGGGATAACATGGTCATTATATACCTCAAGGGCCTAGGCAGGTATAAGCGTCTCATAGATCAAGCTCCTGGTATCAAGTCAACAGGGTATAAGAAGTGGGAACAACATGAGAATCAAATAATGACAAGCCCTTGGAACGCCATGGAGCCAAATATTGCTGACATGAATCAACATGTAAACTCCACAAAGGAGTTATGGAGTATGTGAGACTTTTATTTTCCAATAACGTTACTCGTATATATGATTTATCTGTAGAATTGTTCAAGTGTGAGTGGGAAGAGAAGAACCATATCAAGTATTTTTCAAAAATAAAGAATTTATTTGTAGAACACTTAGCAACTTAGCTTATACTAACAAATAAGGATCAACTTATGAAGGAAAGCGAAGAATTATTCGTGCTAAGATATTTGGCTAACTTAAGACCAAAATATTAACCAATTAGGGCACAGATACTTGATGGCACTGAACTTCCATCACTTGCAGAGATATATTCACAAGTATCTCGATCCTTGAAAGGGCCAACATAAGAAAGTGGTGACAAGTCTACTCCAGCTGTTCACAATAGTGGAAGAGGTAATGGAGGCCGAAGGAACCAAGGTGGTCGTGGTGGTTATGGAGGAAGGGGCCGAGGAGGCCAAAGGAAATGTGACCAATGTGGCAAGGATGGGCATGTTCGAGACTATTGTTTGGAATTACACCCAGAGTTACGTCCGAAACCCTCTCAGTCTGCTAATATTATGGAAACTTCTAGTGGTTCTACCTCAACAAGTAGAAACAAGTGGTTTATGAAGTAGAATATGCAACTTTTCTCTAGTATCAAGCATCCAAGCAAGCAATCACACCTATTGCATCATTTGCTCACCTAGGTAATCACACAGTTTATATCTTCCTCTGTTAAACCTTAAGATGTAAATTCAAGAGCCACAAATCAAATTGCAGGTAACCCAAAATTTTTTGATCAAATTACCCCTGTACCAAACTCCCACCAACTTACTGCTGCTAATGGTTCCACTACTAGTATAAGTGGGGTTGGCACTACATTTCCTTCCTTCAATGACATTACTAGCAATACTATATATTCCAAAATTTTCGTCCAACTTAATGTATTTTACTAAACTAACCAAATCATTGAATTGTTCTTTCTCTTTTTTCCCTCATTCTGTTGTTATCCAGGATTTGTAAGACAAAGAAGATGATTGGAGGGGGCGTGAATATGGAGGTCTCTACAAATTTGACAATCGTTCAACCGCCTGCTCAACTGTTGCTTCACCCTTCTAAATCCACATCATAAAAAAAATTGATACGTTATTTGAATTATAATTTTCATCTAGGATGTGAGTCTTGTCAACTTGGGAAACATCATCGTGTTGCTTTTCCATTCAGAGTTAATAACAGAGCCAAAAGCTCTTTTGTGTTAGTTCACTATGACGTTTGGGGTCCATCTCGTGTGACTTTGAAACATGGTTATCTTTACTTTGTTGTTTATGTTGATGATTGGTCTAGAATGACTTAGTTATATGTAATGAAAGAATGGTCATAATTGTTATCTATTTTCCAATCCTTTTGCTTTGAAATCAAAACTCAATTTTGTTGTATTAGTATCCTCAGAAGTGATAATGCTAAAGAATATTTTTCTAAATCCATCAAGTCTTACATAAAAAATTGTAGTATGATTCACCAATCTTCTTGTTCTCACACATCACAACAAAATGGTATTGTTGAAAGAAAAATCAAGCATGTCATAGAAGTTGCTTGAACCTTACTAATTGAGATGAAGGTTATCAAGGAGTTTTGGGAGTGATTTTGTCCTCATTGCTTGCTATCTTATTAACAAAATGTCAACCACTACTCTAAAAGGTTAAATTCCTCTTATCCTTATGTTTCCTAATACCCCTTTGTTTCCTCTTCAGCTTCGTATCTTTGCATATGCCTGTTTTGTCCACTAATTACATCTAGAAGTTGACAAATTATCTCCACGAGCCATCAAGTGTATCTCCCTTGGTTACTCAAGGTCACAAAAAGGTTATCGTTGTTACAATCTCTCACTTAAAAGATTCTTTGTGTGTGTAGATGTGACCTTATACTTTTCTGAGAGTCAAGATGCCAAAAGCTTCTATCATTATTTACCCTCTCTTTTTGACAACTCCTTGGATAATTCGCCTAAAAGTTCAAACAATCCACCTACAAACTCTAACCCTTCTTATCTTCATCAATTGTCTCGAGCAGACTTGCAGGTTTATTCCCGACAACCTCATCGAACGGTAGATGGCCATCCATATGAGCCCTTTCCTCTAGCGCCTAATTTGTCGCCAAAGCCGGAAAGCAATGACCTAGACTAGCCTATTACTTTATGTAAATGTAAGAAATCTTGTACTAATCACCTAATTTTGTTTCTTATAACCATGTGTTACCCTCCTTTTGTTCTTTTTTATCAAACCTGGAAGAGGCTATAAGAACCCTAGGCAGAGGTAAGCTATGCAAGAGAAAATAGATGCTTTATGGTCAAATGACACCTTAAGCTTGTTACTCCTCCTGATGCCTCAATTGTTGGTTGTAGATCGATACATACGATTAAGACACTTGTTGAAAGATCTGTCAAATGACTCAAGGTTCGTCTTGTTGCTAAAGGATATACACAAGTCTATGGTATTGATTATTCTGAAACTTTTTCTCCTGTGGCAAAAATGGTGTCAGTCCGTATTTTTACTCCTTAACCGCAACTTATCCTTGGCCTCTCTACCAACTTGACTTCAAAAATGCATTCCTCCATGATGATCTAGAAGAAACAATCTATATGGAGCAACTTTCAGGGTTTGTTGATTAGGGAGAGTTTGAGAAAGTGTGCTTATTGAAGAAATTTTTATACGGTTTAAAACAATATCCTAAAGCATGGTCTGGACGGTTTAGTTCAGTTGTGAAGAAATTTGGTCTCAAGTAATGTGGAGTAGACCATTCGGTGTTCTATCAACACAAGATTCGTTAAAATTCTATTGATCATATATGTTGATGATATTGTTATTACTGGTGATGATCAAAATGGAATTCACAAATTGAAGGAATTCCTGCGACAACAATTTTTAAGAAAAGATCTCATTCTATTGAAGTATTTTTTTTTGGGAATCGAAGTTGCAAGATCTAAAGATGGTACTTGTCTCCCCCAACACAAGTATGTTCTTGATCTACTAGAAGAAGCTAGCTTGTTGGGATGTAAAATGGTAGATTCTCCAATGGATCCCAACGTCAAACTTGATGCAGACCAAAAGAACTCTTGAAAGATCCAGGAAATTACAGGAGTTCGATTGGGAATTAAACTATCGTACAATTACTAAGCCTGACATTTCATTCAGTACAAGTGTGTTGAGTCAATTTATGCCATCCCCTTGGACTAGCCATTGGAATGTGGCCATTCGAATCATGAAATACCTCAAGCGCAATCTTGACAAAGGACTCGTATATAAGAACCATAGTCATTGTTCAGTTCAGGCCTATAGTGATGCTAATTAGGCTGGTTCTAAGACTGATCGACGCTCTACTATAGGGTATTGCATTTTTGTTGGTGGCAATCTAATTTCATAGAAAAGCAAAAAGCAAGCAATGTTTCTTATTCAAGTGCATAATTAGAATATAGATCCACGGCATATACAAATCAAGAACTTGTCTAGGTAAAACATATGTTGTAAGAACTTAGATTTCCTATGGAGCTAATGTGTGATAATCAAGCAGCCATTTACATTACTTCAAAACCAGTTTTTCAAGAAAAGACAAAACATAGAGGTAGACCATCACTTTGTTAGAGAGAAGGTGCAACAAAGTGTGATAAAAACCACTCATGTGAAGTTTGAGGACCAGTTAGTTGATCTATTTACCAAGCCTTTGGTTGGAAGTCGTGTAACACAACTGTATAATAAGCTTGGAGCTCATGATATATGCTCCAACTTGAGGAGGAGTGTTAGAGATTATGACTTGATTATCTTCAGGGATTACAATTGTGATTTGATTGAATATCTTTAGAGATTATAATTGTCACTTACCCTATATGAATAAGATAATCTAGTATATAAAGGGAGTGAGAGCTACAGATTTTTGCAAGCTCTTCCCATCCCTTTTCTTAATTCACATAAGACATGAAAAGATCAAAAAAAAAAGCATTAAATGCAATTTATAATTTCCAGAATATGAAATTAATAAGGTTATACACGCAAGCATCACAACCACTCAAAAAAAGATGTAAGCTTCCCTAGTATTAAAATTTCTTGATTTACTCGTGTAAAGATAGCAATTAACCTGCTTACTATGATCCTTGTCAGATAAGTATCTATTCAATAAAGATCATTACAAAATAGAAAGTATACATACATCATGAAGCGTAGGGCACAGACGGGTAGCCTCATCATATTTTTTACAAGCCTCTTCAAGCAAAGCATCTTTAGATGGTGAAGTAGAATCTGCACTCACATTGTCTGCACTTTCCTGCAGTCCATGTAAAAACATAATAAGAACAGAGAACTTCCACCTACATGAAATGCAAAAAAAAAAATTGCTATGGCTGAAAGTGGAGTTAGAGATGTAGGTTCTATTATTTTATTAAGCAAATTACAAGTGTAGATTATGCAAAAAAATAATTTTTTATTTTTGTAAGAGTAAAGGAAAAATTTTCAGACCTGAAGCACCAATGCCCAATTGTATAACGCATCATAATCGTCTGGGTTTCTGTCTATTGCACTAGCATATCTATAAAAACAACAGAATAATCATTATGATTTTTCTAAATCTCGAGTTAAACATGTGAAGGTAGAAATGACCTTGTAGCAGCAAAAGTAAGAACGCGTTGACGAGATCGAGCCTCTTCGTCAATACCAGTTACGCTATTGATCAGTTGCATGGCAGCATTACTCTCTACTTGGTGTTGCTGCGTGCTTTCTTGACTGAAAAATTAGTTTGAAAAGAGCACAAAGTTGAAATTCAACCAAAGATCTATCAACAGAGAGGTAGACGAAATCTAACAAATCGTCGTCAATGCTAAACACCCGCGAGATTTATTTTAAGCTAAATTCAATAAAAGTACCTTAAAAGAAAATAAAATATAACCTGTAATGGGTAGCGGTAGCATCGGCTTCGTCGCTTTTCAATTCGCTAAGCAATTCTCTCATTGTGAAAGTCTTGTTGCCTTTTTCCTTGCTCATATCAGCTCCGTTTGATGTCGCTCCATTACGTTCCTCCTCCTTGACATCTCCATCTCCATTGCCCGTCGTAGGCTCTGAATTTGAATCTTGTGAAGCTGTTGGCAGAGCTTGCTTTGGCTCCACTCCGTTCTGTAAATCGTCTTCTCCGGGGGTTGTCGCCATTGTTGTTGCTGTAGTTGGTACCTTCTGAAATTAGAAAATCTATGCCAAGATCTAATTAGCAGACAGAGAATGAGAGAGGGAGAGGGTAAGTGAAGAAGAATCAAGAATGGTAAAGAAACGGGTTGCAGGTTCTAGCCCGTCTTCCTAGTTTTTTGGGTAAAACTTCAATGGGCCTAACGATGACTTTAATATTCACTATCCAGCTTGGCCCACTTTATAGTTTTTAACACTTGGATTTTATTTATCATCGTTTCTGTGTTTTCCTCGATATTGTTACTAATTACTTTCTAAAGTCACTCCAATTTGGTTAGATGTCACTTTGTATCTTTCTTAATTCTCACTCCGCAAACCGTACACATTTGAAGGAATGTTGATTTTCTTTTAGTTTTTAAAATCTAACTAAAAACTGTTTGGTTATGATTCTGTTTTTAAATTTGTTTCTAATTTTCACAATTCATAAATATCAGATTGTTCATTTTTCATTTTTACTACAAGCTGTTTTATTATTAATTAAGATAAGTATTATTGAAATTTTAATGTTCTTTAAAATATTATAACTTTATTTTGGAATAAAATTATTTTAAAAACTAGAAATGTTCTGTAAATTCATGGTAGAATAAGTGATATATTTGTAAAAGTTAATTATAAATTTTAATTTTAAAATACTTAAATTTTTTTAAGAATTCATAATTTTTATTTTAATGGAAAATTTTAAAAATTATTTTCAAATGATTTGAATTACAGTTTTTTAATTTTCAATTTGTATTTTTTAATTATTACTAATAAAATATAAAGAATCTATTAATATATCTTATCTAACAAAGAAAATTAAATATTTTACTTAGTTTATCACTATGATAAATATTTTAAAATATTTTATTTAATAGATAAAGCTATTTATATATAAAAGAAAGTTGATTAATTTTAATAATCTTAATCTAACTAAAAATCAGATAATTTATAATTATAAATTTTCATAAATTTTATTATTATTACTAAAATTAGCATATAAGACATATGAGAATATTTAATTCATTCTTTCATTTTTATAGTTAGCATTTATTAGCAAATATTTAACTTTAGATGAAAAATCAAATATTCATCTACATAATAAAGTTAATTTATCTTATACAATTATCTAGTGTGATGTGATAAAAGTCCAAGTCCTCTCTTTCTCTTCTTTCCAACTCTTCCAACCACAGATTTATGGTCTGTTTCTTCTTCTCTCTTTTTGTTTATTTTGCTAATCTTGCCTTTTGTCTGCCTCACTTTCCTTTTCTACTTTCTCCTTATGATTTTTGGGTTTGGTTTTTACTCAGGAGCTTCCCAGGATTTGACTCCTCTATATTTCCATTTCACGCTTGTGTTCCCATTTTCTCGTTGGTTTCCTTATAACTCTCCCTCTTGGCACTAGCTCTCTCTCTCTGCTACTTCTACTGGTTCATGGTAAATCCTCTTTCCCGCTTTTTGCATTTTGTACCGTTTATGGCAATAGTCTTTTGACTAGTCCTAACATCTAGTTACCTTTTTTACTTTCTTAGGCTCTCGTCTAACCAAATATGCAACAGGAAGCTTCTTGCTTTCCACCTCTCGCCAAAGCCTTACCTCGACAGTCTTCTTCTTCTAAACCTACTCCAGTAACTTGCTTCCCTAGGAAAATGTGGAGCCAAGTCGTAAATGATTCAGCTCGAGCCACTACTAAATGGTCGCTCTCTTTTTTTTTTGTTTTGATAGAAGGTTTGCTTTTCCTCTTATTAACACCTAGGCTTCGAAGTTGACAGGTTTATATTATACTACGTGTTCTAGGTACGATCGAGCATGGCCTAACAGGTTAGAAGTAGAGGGTCGTGCATGGTGTTTTCTAGGATGCAAGTTTTTTAATACTTTTGACATTTTGGGACTATTTTGAAACATATACACTTCAAAAACCTTAGACAAAACCCTGGAAGACTCAAGTATATAAAGAAAGAGAAAAAATCCTAAAGATAGTTGTATAAACAAAATTAAAGAAGATCAAAAGAGAAGAATTCGTAAAAGCATGGCTACAAATTTTCCAGCTCAAGGCAAAGAAAAGAAGACTTCCAAATTTAATTCTTGACTCTTTTCTTATTTCGTTGTTGTTGTTAGATACTAATAATGATTAAATTTTGATATTTAGTTACGTCTATGTATTCCTAAATTCCGTTTAGGAATTATTTGTTAAACTTTACATTCTTGAGTTAATGAATATGCTTGTGACGTTTATTATTTTATATTCAATTTGAATGTACATTTTGTATTGGATCATCTTTTTTTGTTGCACAACTAAAGCTAGTACATCAATAGAGCTATAAATGTCAAATTAATAGGTAGTTGAAGACACATCTTAATTATTTATTTGTTATTCATCAAATTGCTTCAAATCCAATTATATAGTTAGAAAGAGTTTTAATAGATTGAGAAATTAGAATTCAATTCTTATCTATTTTAATTAGGATTATTTGATTAGATCTCGAGAGAGGTAATCATAATTATAGGATAGCTAGGATCCACTATAATTAAATCAAGAAGGTAAAGTGAAAACAATAAGGATAGAAGTAATTCCTAACTTTCATCACTAATCAATCAATCAATTTTACTACTGTTTAGTTTATTGCTTAGTTATTAACTCTTTGTTTTGAGTTTAATTCTTAATTATTCATCTTATTGTTTATATTAAACAAAGTTTACAAGAATTGTTGGGTGATTATTACAACAATCTGTATACTTGTAGTTAAAAGAGTTTTCAGTTAAAACTTATTTAAGTTTTGAGCATCATTTATAGGGATTGTTATAGCATCTATGTAGTTCAAGTTACTTTTCTTTAAGGATTTTAACACCATTGTAGGTGCATGAAGACAAGATCTATAAGGAATTTGAGCAAAGTAAATGATACACAAGTTTTTTACATCACCAAGCAAAAGAGGGAGATTAAAAAAGTGACATGCCAAGAAGCGATGGAAAGAAAAATGGTGGAGGAACATAATCAAGGAAAGCACCAAAGAATCCTTATGGACTTTATGAGACCAGGGTTTAATGCAAATCAACAAGGAATAACGAGACCCCTATTACAAACCAACACATTTGAAATCAATCCAACATTGCTAAATATGTTGCAAACCAACGTCCAGTTTTATGCACTGGCTAATAAGGATCCTAATGCTCATTTGGCTAACTTTCTAGAGATATGTGACAAGTTTCAATATAATGAGTTATCGAAAGATGTAGCGAAAATGAGGCTATTTCCTTTTACATATAAAGATCGAGCCAAGGTATAATTGAACTTTCTTAACCTAGAGAATGTCACAACATAGGAGTAGTTAGAGCAAGCCTTTATAGCTAAATACTTCCCCTTAACAAAGACCACTATACTCACAAAGGAAATCTCAAATTTCTAGCAAAGTGGAAGGGATTCATTATATGAAGTATGGGAGCGATTTAAAAAGTTGCAAAGGAGTTTCCCACTTCATAACTTGCCAAAGGAGTTCCTTCTGCAAACGTTCTACCATAGTTTGAATCTACCCATATGAGTCACCATAGATGTAGCAGTTATTGGCTTTTTAGTAAGGAAAATGGTTAAAGTAGAACATGATTTTTTAGAAGAGATGATAAAAAATTTCATCTATGGACATCAAAAAGAAGTAAAACACAGCCAACCTTTAGAGATTAAAAAAAAGAGTGCTTGTTGTGGATTTAGTAATAACATCACAGGCTGAAGTAGCAAAATTAGTTAAATAATTACAAAGCCTAAAAGCCACTTCTTCAAACCCATTCAAGGCAATTCAGCATGGATGCGAACTATGTAGAGAAGAAAATCATGTCTTAGTTGATTGGTTTATAGTGGAAAATAACAACATGCACACTACAAGAAAATTGAGAATTTGCGTCGGAATATTACCGACGACAAAAATTCTGTCGCATTTTACCGACGGAAATGAAGAAATCCGTCAGTGAAAACAAATTTTTACCGACCGCTAACCAATCCGTCGGCAATATTGACGGGGAAAATTCGGCCCAAAATCTGCGACAGACAATAGCGACGGAACATGTCTCGGCGACGGTAAAAAACGCGGGAATAGTTCCCGCAATTTGATT
>JAOTAY010000191.1:26148405-26159598 GCA_025629805.1 Erythroxylum baracoense | reverse complement strand
AGACGATTTTAATTTAAATATAATGGAAATATTTAATTTTAAAAAATATAAAACAAATTTTTACCGACGGAAGAATAAAATATTTCCGTCGCTAAATATATCCATATCACCGACGGAATATATTCTCTTCCATCGGTAATAGTAAGTTATGTAGCGACGGACAAGGCAATCCGTTGGCACATTTGCCGACTGTACGATCCCAAATTTACATACAGCTATACTGTACCCGTCGGTAAATTTAGCGACAGAATAAGTTGGACCGTCGGCAACGTTTCCGTTGATTTTACCGACGAACATGCTATTCGGTCGATAATTTTACCGACGGTAGGAAGGTTTCGTCGGTGAATTTAGCTACGGCCGAATCACCGACGTTTTCTTCCGTCGGTTTATTCCGTCGGTAAATATAGTTACCGACGGTATATTGTCTTTTTCCGTCGGTAATTGCCGTATGTAATTCACTATTTTCTTGTAGTGATGGAGTAGATCAACTTCATGGGAGCATACTATGGTTAGGGGGTAATAAGCCCTATTATAATACTTACAATCCTAGGTGGAAAAACGACCTGAATTTTTCTTGGTTTAATAATGTAGGAAACCCAATAGGAGCTTAAGGCCTATTAGGATTTTAACAAGATAGGCTTAATTCTTTGGAATCAAAGATGGATAAGCTAATGGATGTTTTGAATTCCAAATTCACGAGCCAAGATGAGAACTAAAAGAGGATGGAAGCTAAATTTGAACAAATTATGAAGAATCTTGCTTCTTCCATCCATATTTGGAGTTTCAAGGGGTTAATTAGCTAATGCATTATCTACACCAACTATGAGGAGCCTCCTGAGCAACACATAATCTAATCCAAAGGAGTAATTGAAGGCCATCATGCTTATAAGTGAAAGCATGTTGGGAGAATCCTGCAAAGTATAAGACCAAAAGGGAAAGGACAAGAAAGAAGAGACGAAAGAGGGAACTCCCTGTGTTCCTTCCCCTCTATATGCGCCAAAGATTCCATTTCCTCAAAGGTTACAAAAGAATCAAACGGATATGCAATTAGCAAAGTTTGTGGAAGAAGTTAAAGAAATTGCATCTTAGTTTGTACTTTGTGGAAGCTTTAGAGAGCATACCTAAGTACGTGAAGTTTCTCAAAGACATCTTATCAAATAGGCGAACTTGAAAGGATCAAACAGTCTCTTTGATTGAAAGTTATAGCTTTATAATTAATAGCTATACGCCTTCAAAATTAAAGGACCCAAGGAGTTTCACTATACCTAATGTTATTTGTAATTTAGGATTTGCTAAATATTTATATGACTTAAGTGCATGTATTAATTACATGCCTTCATCAATTTTTCAATTTTCAAGAAATTGGGATAGGATATGTGAAGTCAACATCCATGCATATTCAGTTGGTAGATTAATTTATAAAGAAATCGTTTCGCATGGTAAAGATTGTGCCAATAAAAGTGGACAAGTTTATTATTCATGTAGATTTCATAGTGCTGGACTTTAAAGAGGATTGAACTTGTGCATTAATTCTTAATAGACCGTTTATGAATATAGGAATAGCTTTAATGGTTGTTTATAAAGGGAACTCATTCTTCATATTGGTGATGACCAATTTTGAATTTAATATGAATAAATTATTGAAGAATTTGAAAGGAAACATCTATGGCATGAAGAAAGATATAATGGATGAGTATATAAAAGAGCAAGAGAAGAGCTACAAAGAAGAAATGAGTGTTAGGAAAGTAGAAAATGAAGGAAAACTAGGAAAGGAGCAGTTCGGTGATCTATTGAAGGTAGAGATGTTAGTGAGAATTAAGAAACCACCCTTTCTAGAGTTAAAAACCGAGGGGGAATAAGAAAAGAGAGTGGTGAAGATAATTAGAAAGCGAATAAGAGTCATGAAAGAGAAATTTTTGACATAAGGAGCATAAGTAATTATGTGAAAATGCTAGGACCTTCATATTCAAAAGAGGAGTTGGTTAAAATAATTGAGTTCAAATGCAAGTTAGGGACCTTAAACTTAGCATGTTATGCATAGTTAGGTTTTTTGTAATTTCATTTTTGATAGTACTTTGTTATTTTTATGTTTTATGTTTATTTTGTAGTAAGTTGAATGATGGATGTTCATAATTTGAAGCGTGCCAAATGGTTAGGAAAAATATTCAAGAGGTTGCATGATAGTACGGTTACATGACTATGCAATTATAGAGGGAAAGCCACTAACACGATTATGCACAGTTTTTTCCTAGCCTCTAGTAAAATCATACAACCTATGCACAATCATGTCAGAGGATTTTTGTCTAGTTTCACGACTATATAAGGGGTTGTAAGATCGCGCATCTTCCCTTTTTAACCCTCCAGTACAAAACCCTAGCCTATTTAAACCACTTTTCTTCTTCATTCTTAGATCTTTCTCTCTGTAAGTTAGCAAACCCTTTCTCTATTCTCTTATTTTCTCTCAAATTTCACACCACTTTCACAAGGATTTCACACTTTTCATTTACTTTTCTTCCATTTAAAGATTCCATACCTTCAAACCTAGTGTTTCTTAACTGGAAATCATCTTTTTAAAATTTTTGTGCTTTTTTTGTAGCCTTTTCACTAGGATGGCACCAAGAGTTAAGTAACTTGATTGAAAGTTTGAACCAAAAGGGAAAAAAGGTATTCAAAAGTAGTGCACAAAAATTGGCATCTAATTTTGGCACTCCTTTCTTAATATTGTCTCAAGAATGTATTCGAAAGTGTTGCACATAATTTGGCAGCTAATTTGGTTTCTTGAAATAATAAATTATTGAAAATCATATTGATTTCTATGCTACTGCATATTCGACTAAATTGACTAGCTTGATTGCATTTGAACCATATAATGCACCAAATAATGTTATACAAAGTTTGGACATTTGTTACTCCATTAATTTATGTGTCATACTATGTTCGCAAAAAGCCAAAGTAATAAAGGATCCAAAAAGGATTTATTTTTACTTTAGTGCATGGATCAAAAAATTAATGTTTGTATAACAATTCATATTTTTCATACAATATTTATTTCACTTAAAGAAAAAAAGCTATTTAGGTATGGGTTATCTAATTACTACTTTGGCTTAGTTCCATGGTGTTGATTTGGATAGACTAACCCTTATTTTGCATAAAAGATTAAATCATACTTACTTTAGGAGGGCTGAGATCTTGGAGTCCCATGGAATGGAACTCCGCAATCCCAGCTCCAAATCAAAAAGTAAGAACATGATAGGATAGGTGAGCTTTAGTTTTACACCACCACAAAAACACTAACAAAACTCCTTTAGTGAAGAGTCAGAAGATTAAGAAGAAGGTTAGGAGATGGAGCTCAACAAACTGGAAGAGAGTAACAAGCGTCTTAAGGGTTATATGGATGCCATGGAGAGATAATTTAAGGAGGTAGTACCATATTAATGCTACTAAACCAATAATTTATTGAAGTTCTTTTCAGTGCAAGGTGCTTATGTGCTTTCTCCAACACCCTCATCTCTACATTCTCCATCAGTACTCTTGGTTTTCCTTTCGATTTTTGTTCATTTTCATTGTTTTACTAGTTTTTGTTTCCTTATATTTATGTGTTGTTTTCCATATTAAGGATAATGTGTTGTGATATATGGATATTTGACTATATTTTTACATCCATATTTGATGTATTTTGCTTAATATTTTATATTTTTATCATATATTTGGTACTTAATTTGTTCTAAGTGTGTTTACAGAGTATAATTACCTTCATAAACTTAAAAGATAAGAATTCGGACAAAAACATAGCATAAAACAAAGATTCAATGCACAGAAAAGATGCATGACAGTGCATCTACCCGTGCACTTTCCCGAGGTCATGCACTTTTACAATTTTCAGATAATTAGGTGATGTATGGTATGATGCATGGTCGTGCACAAGATCGTGCATCAGACAAAACCCTAAAATTTAACATAAAAGGACGTGAACGGAGGCTGAATAGAGGGGGGCAAATATGGGGAGGCAATTCCAAACATTGAACTCATTGTGTAGTTGCAATTTTGGTCTATAGAAGGGGAAAACACAAAGAAATCATTGAAAGATCCATCAAAATACATGATCAAGCCTTTACATCTTAAGAACATTCGACATAAGACAATCAGGGAGATTTAGAATTATGAACCCATTGATTTTGATTCTGTTTATATATTTTTGATTTTGTATTCGATCATGTGTAACTAAATAGCTATTTAGTATTTAGGTTAGACGATCCTTATGTTAATCCTCTTATAGGATTTGATTCCTTTATTAATGCAATTGGTTTGAACAATTATTGTGATCCAATTACTTGTTTTATTTATGTTCTAGTAATTCAAAATATTAGACCATAATCTGATTTCATACGTAGCGATTAAGAAATCCTAGGTTGAATAGATCCACGGTAATTGGAAGTAGTTGATTGCAACACTAGAGATAGGATGACATAAATCTTCCATATTAAGGTCAAACCTAATAGAGGGATCCATAAAATGATAGTGTAATCTTATAAAATTTAAAATAAGTAATTCGATTAGAAACCTTAGGATTAGTTGTTAGTAGACTCAAGGTCAACTACTAGTATACCATAGAAGTCTCCATGATCCAATAAATCTATAAAATAATTGCATAATAAAAGATCAATCTGTTAAGGGTTTAGGGAGATTCGAAACCTAGATACTAATTCTCGTTATTAATAATTTCCTTAGTGCTTCCTTAATTCTCTGCTCAATTTCGTTACCTATTTATTTTATTTGCCTTAGTTTTAGTTTCTTTTTATTAAAAATCGAAAATCATTCCTTAAACTAGATAATAGGGGAAGGGTAATTAATAGTATTCATTGTCTTTATGAGATCAACCCATACTTGTTGGTTTTTAATTATTAGTATTCATTGTCTTCATGAGATCAACCCATACTTGTTGGTTTTTGCTATAGCTACACCATATACTAACGGTTATTACAATATTGACTTACTCAGAAAATAGGTCAATCAAGTTTTTGGTGCTGTTGTCAGAGACAGTGATATTAGGAAAGCCTGAATGCTATTAATTTAGTAATTTTCATTTTATTTTTTATCTTTGTTTTTTAATTTTTAATTTGTTTTAATTTTGCTTTTGTATTTATTTGATTTTATTGTATCTCACTATATTTTTTTGGCTTGTTTATTCAATTTTTAAAGCTTTTCTACACTGATAGTGTGTGGTGGTATATTTTACTAACTGAGATTTAACATCTTAACCATAACGTACAATGGAAGGATGGAACAGACAACACTTTTGTGGAAGACAGGATATATTTTCACAATCTGTATCATTACCATATAAAGGAGAGAGGTGTTATATGTTTTTGAAAACTCAACTAATACCTAGGCCATCTCGTGACATTGGTGGGAGTTATCATGACAATCATGAATGCTAAACACCAGCATATATACGGGAGTAGCTGAGCATTTATAATCAACCTAAACGTACACTATACGAAAATAGCTACAATTTATAGTGGATCAACTCTTATGCCTTTGGATGGAACAATTACACTACAACTAGATACTTATAGCTCCAAGTATCTCCAATTAATAAGCCAACTCTAGAACGTATGATGGTCGAAGAATCAATTATGAGCCATCTGGAAACAAATGCTCATATACAAAATTTGGTGAATTGAATGGGCCAACTGGAGGAGGTACTTTCTAACAAGATCCAAGGGAATGTGCCTAGTTATACTAAAATAGACCCTAAAGAATATAAAATGGCAATCACCCTTAGAAATGGAAACGAGCTTCCATAAGAAGATGAAGAAGAAGGAGTAAGTCTCAGAGATAAATTAATGGAATAAATTGTTGAACTTAAAGCTAGCCAACGAAAATTCAAAAAAAGGGTTTCTTCACCTGAATATCTTTAATTAGCATAATGCATAATACTATTTGAGTCTATTAATGCAATAGAGTGAAGACAAGGCAAGGGTTGGCTTTATAAGTGGAGTGATATTCTAAGAAAAGCTTTCAAAAGAAGAAGAAGACTCCATCCAAAAAGAGAAAGTACAGGAGTGGCAAAAGATAACTGAAGAAGATGAGCCAGAATCCTTTGTCTAGGAAGAAGAAGAAAAAGAGTGGACAAAGATGGTTGATGAAGAACTAGTAGAGGAACTAAGTAAGGAAACTACCAATGAGACTGACGACCCGATTAAGCATTTATTTTATTTTTGTTATTCTCTTGTAGATTGATTATGTTACCCTATGTTTAATGTTTGGATGTTGTGTAAGGATGATTGAATGCTCTATTTGATTATTTTTATGTAAGAACCCATTACTATAATCGAATACAATATATAATTGTTGTTTTTCTGATTCATTTATAATGACTAATGGTTCATAATCATTAGGGATAATATAACCTAGGTCAAATAATCCGAGCTTGTGTGATTATTGCTTAGATTGGTCTGTTTTTTCTCATTCGTAAGGCGATTGCCTAATTAAATCTAAAGAATGTCTCCTAGGCTATCCGATAGCTATGGTTAATTAACAAGCTCTTCTTAATTAACTAAGACCTAAGGAAAAACTAGGATTAACAGAGCTTATTGTTAGTCTACGACCAATAGTTCAAAGAGAGATGTGAAGACAATAATTCAATAAAATATGTTTAATAGGGTGTAGACTGATATTGAACCAAAGAGTTGAACTCCTAACAAATTCACCATTTTGAGCTTATTCTAGGTTTCTCGATAGTTAGAGTTAATCAGTGAGCTCTTTTTGATCAACAGAGCTTATTGTTAGTTCACGATCAATAGTCTTAAGAGAGATGTAAAGACGATAATTTAACGACATCTACGAAATTGTGCTTAGGTTGAGATTAAATCAAAGAACTAGATTTCAACTCATTCATCAACTTTATCACTTTGGTGTTATTTAATTTGATTTTTTAATGAATTCAATTTTACTTTGTATTTTAATTTGCTTCAAACGAAACCCCCCTATTTTGCTTATACGGATAATTTAGGAAAGTAATTGGAATTAATCTTTGCGAGATCAGCCTAGACTTACCGCTAACTATAGTTTTAGTTTAGTTATTTTGGTAGTGTTACGACACACAACCATAGGTACTTTTGCTCTTGTGATTGATCAATGTGCAATATCTTTAGAAGAGTAGTGACTAGTGGTAGATAAAAGCCAGTGAGATTTTGAGCCTTATTAGACTAACAGATCCTTATCAGTCTCATTATTTTTCATTTATGTGTGACCTTCATGTCATATACATCCTAACTTTGCTTTGATTTTCTATTCAAGACCACATTTTTATCACATGCATTAACATGAAAATGATATAGGAATTCTTTTTTTATGAGTTACATTATCCAAATAGCCTACCTATTGATATGAATTTTCCTTTGTTAAACCCCCTTGAGCTTGCTTAGCCTTTCTTTTTGTATTAACCACATTACATGCTATTAAACTTAATCAAATGTCCTACCCAAGCCATAAATCTAGTGGAGCATTTGTCAATTGTTGATGATTGTTGATGTTCAAAAGTCTAAGTGTGGGGTTATGCATATATATGGGTTGGTTACATTTCTCATAATGTCATGTTATGAAATACATTATTGGTGTACCTTCTTTCAATTTTTATATGAAAAAAGAGAGAAAAGAAAAAGAAAAAATTTTTAAATAAAAATATGCAGGAGAAAGTGCATATGTTTTGTAAAGTTATTTATGATTAATGTCCCCTCTTAAAGTTGTATGGAATGGGTGACTTGAGTATAATGCATATGAGGTAGATGTTGCTTTCAAGGCTCAATCCTTACGACTACAAATGATCAACTTTGTTAGTGGTATATGCTTGATGTGGTTTATGGTATGAGAGCTTAACTTTAAACTAGGAAACATTATTTTTGCATTCATCATAGTTGATGTACACAATTGTGAGTGAATGTTAGTTTTTGAGTTTGATGATCATATTGAGTGTTTTTCTTGTTTCACTAACTTTGATGACTTTTATGCTACTTTAACCAAGTAACCCTTAACGGTGGAGAAATGAAATGATTTACAAAGTTGTGGAATGTCATGATCATGAATGGTATTTGAGTTCACCCATGAATACATCTTATTTAAACACATTTTCCAAGTCTACCTCTAGATTGCTTAGTTTCTAAAGTTAAAGAATGTTGATTGCTCATGAGTAAAAGCATTGAATGTTGAATTTTTGCTATGGTTTTTGAAAGTTATTCATCTTTACTTATGACTATATATTCTTGAGAAACATAAGAAATGAGTAAATGTTTTTGGGTATATGATTTTGATTATGATGTTTTATCCGAAAACGGTCAAAAGCTAAGTGTGGAGGAAATTGATACATGCTTAATTGATTATGTATTTATTCAATAACGCTTAGTGATTAATGATATGAAAATGCTCAAGATACTCACTTTAGTTTATATTTGATTTTAGGTACAATTTGGAAGCTAAGAAACTAAAGTGAGTTGAAAGCACTATATTTGGCCGTTTTCTGAAGATTCACACTCACTTGTCTTTATGGAACAAGAAGAAGAAATATTAAAGTAAGAAGAAGACAAGAAAATGGAAAGAATATGAAGAAAATGTTATCAACATGGCTCATAACTAAACAATTCACGTCATAGCCGTGTCTCATGCCCATGCAAAGATATGTCACAGGTATGACACGCCACTCATACCTGTGACACACAACTCACCACCATGAGCAGTTATGCATGGGTGTGATAGCCCATGTCACACCCGTGATACACTGCCACCTCTCCTTTTTTTAACACTAAATTTTTAATATAAATAGGGAAGACTGCAACGGTAGAAACATGTTTTTGTTTAAGAGAAATGATTAGGGGTTGCGGGAGATAATGAGAGCGGCTACAGAGGAGATCCTTTAAAGACCCATGGATAGATAGACATTCCGATGCCAGTTCAGAGGCGACATCGATGCCAAAGAACTCGGTTAAGCATATCTTTTATTGTGTTTGTTATTCTCTCTCTCTTTAAGGATTGATTATGTTATCCTATGCTTATGTATTTGGGTTTTCATGCATGAATGATCTTTATTCTCATTATCGTTAGATTTTTTATGTATACACCCATTGCTAGAATTTCAATATAATCCGTAATTGTTATGTTGAGATTCACTTATGGCAACTAATGGCTTCTAATCATTAGGGATAACATAACTTAGGTTAAATTACCCAAGCTTGTATAGTTATTGCCTTGATTAATCTGTTTACCAACTCGTAATGCGACTATCCAATTAAATCTAGAGAGCTTGTTCTAGGTTCTTCGGTACTTAAGTTTAATTAATGAGCTCTTCTTAATTAAATACGACCTAAGGAAAAATTGGGGTTAATAAAGCTTATTATTAACCTAAGATTAATTTTTGCTAGCAGAGGTATAAGAACAATAATTCAATAAAATATGTTTAACTGGGTGTAGGTAGAGAATGAACTGATGAGCGGATCCCTAACGAATTCATCACTTTCATCATCTTTGAATGTTTTCTTTATTTTATTTTCATCAGTTTAGTTTCATTTTATTTTATTTTAACCTAAACCAAACCCCCTAACCTAAACACCGATTCTTTTCATAACAAAAGCTAACCGGACACTTTATGTGGGATTGACCTAGACTCACCATTGCTATAGTTATAGTTCTAGTTATTTTAAGTAGTGTTATGACACGCTACGTCAAAAGTTAAAAGCTAGTGAGAAAATAGGAAGCTTTTATATGAGTATGAGAGATAGATAAGGGTATTTTTGGTCATATGCCTTTTCTCCTTATAATTTATAAACAAACTTGTTTTGTTACTAACAAACTACCCAATGATTTACCCACAGAGGCTAAAAATATTTTGCAAGATTATGGGGACGTCTTCCTTGAGGAGATGCCAAAGGTGCCTCCACCCTATAAAGGAATCAAGCACCAAAATCGATTTCCTACTTAGTTCGAGCATTGCCAACTGACTAGTGTATCGAGCCAACCCCGAGTAGACAAAAGAGCTGAAACATCAAGTTGATGAACTCCTTCACAAAGATCCATTAGATTCGATGATGAATCCTTCTAAGGAAGGGGGAATGATATGGATCAAGGGGCTAGTGATGTGGCATCTCAAGTGGGGTCGATGCTTTGAGTGTTCGAGGTCTTCAACTCAAATTCCACCTTTAACTTTGAAAAGAGATCCATTTGTGGATATTGTTGGGCCTATGACAAGGACCAAAAGTATGCAAGGGGCTTTGAATAATTTAATTAGAGAAGCCCATTCTTAAGACCAAGTCCAAGTTGCTTCAATTAAGGAGTCTAAACAAGTCCACTTAATAAGTTTTGAAGAAGTTAGACCAAGGTCATGCTTTCACCCAAATACTTCTCCTCTTAGTCTATGAAGGTAGTTATCACCTAAAAATATAGTTGAAGGAAAATATGTACCAATAATACTATAAAACCCTTAAATAACAAGCAAAACACATTAAGTATGGGTATATAAATATAATCAAATAATCATTTATCAAACATCTCCACACTTAAATCCTTTCTTGTCCTCAAGCAAATCATAATCTAAATCATCAAACTTACAAACATTCATCCCTTATTAACCTCAACCTATCCATCTACACTTTAAATCATTATATCATATCAATCAAATTGACATAGAACTAGATTCAAGTCATCCTAGAATTAACCTTCATAAGTCAATATCAATAGTAATCACATAGATAATATTTTTGAAACCAAAAACACAAATTTTTATGCCCTAACTAAGAATTCACTCAATACACTTAAAGTGTTTAAGGTGGAAAGTGTAAGAACTCTCAAATCAATGCATAGAAGGATTCTTAACCATATGCTTACAATAAAATCATATTTAGAAAAAAAGTCAAATGGTCTTGTTATAACAAGCTTAGGTATATGTATGATAGGGATAACAAAAAAGGGTGATAATATTGAAATAAATTTATATAAACAAAACTACATATTGAAGTAAATCACACTTTAATATAGAATTCACATACAATATACAAGATACACAAGAAGAGGGGTTGAATTGTGTATCCTTGTTGTGAATACAAAAAATTTAATATATAATGTTAAGAACTTTTCCAACTGTTAAAAGAATACCACAAAAGTTATACAAAAATAGTTACGTAGTTAAATCACAAATAACTTCTA
>JAOTAY010000191.1:26097637-26122137 GCA_025629805.1 Erythroxylum baracoense | reverse complement strand
CAACTCTTCTTTCATTCTTTCATTTACAAGAAGCCAAAAAGACCAAAATGCCCCTCCTTATAAGACTTAACTATTAAGAACTTAAGTGTTCTTCCAAATTTAACCCTACAAGAACATGTTCTTTCAATTCTAATTAACTCCATAAGCTTTTCTAACTTAATCTAAATTCTCCTTTTTATCCATCAATCTAAAAAAAAAATTCTACCCCCCAAAGACATTATAATTAATACCTAACCCTAACAATTTAATCAAATTAAACCTCAAATTAGACTAATCATATGCTTACTAGTAAGAAAAGGATCGGGGTCCAACAGCAACAAACTTTTAATCATTATCTCCCTTATTTTTTTATCTACACTCGCATTCTCCTTAAAATCATTCTACGTCAACTTTCATACTCACCAGCTAAGAATTTTTTTCCAATTGGCCTCCAATTTCCTTTTTAAATATTCAATTCTAGTCTACACAAGTAAGTTATAGAGACAACATCTTCAAATATGTTATCATTCCCATCAAGTCTTATTGGAGGAATTTCCTTAAGGAGTGCTTGTTGAATATCACCTAATACATAAACCTAGCATAGCCTACTCTTCTTATATTTACTGTGGCTTCATCAAGGCACAAGGATTCTTTAAAAAACTTATTAAGCAGTTAAGATCATCATTGGTTCAATATTCTGGAGGGAATATTATGGATAGTGATCTAAAGAGGGACTTGTTTTTTGCTTGAGTTCATGAAGCTCAATTCTAGGCTTCCGTTTTTATAAGAAACTTGGCTTGTGATTGAGATGCTAAGGGCCTGATTTGATTATTTTCTAAGTTTGAGATTCAGTTTCAAATTTGAAGAGGAAAAGATTGTCATCATTGACTAGTACCTCATTTGGTCCAAGTTGTTTCCATTTTTACTAGGCCAAACTATTCATCACTAGGAAGGGCGGTCTCTTGCCTAAGAAGAATCTAAGTGATGTAGAGTCCCATTTAAAAGCACCATCTTTCAAGAAATGAACTAGTAGAGCCACTATAGACTTGGTATTGCGACTTAAGGAAAAGACAAGTATCACCCAAAATTTGACTCAGGAACTCATCAATTGTTTCAGTTTGTCTTAGAAGGAGAGAGGGTGTAGGGTTAGTTGAGGATGGCTTTGTCAAAGGATTCAAAGAGGAGTTTAGAGCCAAAGAAGGAGTAGGGGTGGAGGGAGCAGATGCAAAAGAAGGAGAAAATTCTATAGAGGAACCAAGCTCAATGTTCAACATAGTGCTGAAAGAAGTAAAAGGTAAGAGGTTAGAAAGTGTAAAACTATTAATAATAAAACGAAATAGTTTGGAGTGAGAAAGAATATGATGTGATTCAATAAAACAGGAAGGACCAGGAGCTAGAGAAGAAGAGAGAAGATGGAAGAACAAAGGAGAAGAACCAGGAGTTAGAGAAGAAGATTATAGGTTGAAAAGGATCAGGGGAGAACATTAAAACTAAAAACTGAGAATGACAAAACTTAAGGTACTGAAGCATAAAGGGAACAAATTAAAAGCTTAAATGAATTTATAAAACCAAATAATAGGGAAGGACGTAGCAAAGGGAGAAGAGAAACACACTCAAACAAATTGGTGGCACAGAAATAAAATGCAAAATGTGCAGTATAGAAAAGTTGGAGTTTTTCTCTCTCAAATAAAGTTCATCTTTTTTTATAAGAGTGCATTCTTTTTTTTTTAAAAAAAGGAAATGGAATTAAATAACAGATAGAGAAAGTATTACAAACAAGATGAAAAGCTTAGGGAAGTACCGTTATACAATCTTGCATTTCATTAAATTAGATGTGTAGAGAAGATATTATGTTTGAAGTACAATTTTGGTTAAGATTTTTTATTAGTATTAGCTCCCTAAGTTCAGTGATCGTCATAGATTTCGGGGCTTCCTTTGAAGAATATTTGTTTGTGAACCGTTTAAGATTTCATTCTCTCCATAAGGTGTAATCACAAAGCCCCAGCATAATGTTATGAATCAACTTGTCATGTTTTAAGTATCCATTCTGGTTAGATAATCTTTGTGTGATATTTGTGAGAGAAATCCCTGGATCGAGCCATAGACATTTCATAGTGACATATTCCCAAATGTTGTTGGTAAATTGGCATTCAAAGAGAAGATAGTTCCTTGATTCCTATAAGGCACATTGGACAATTTTTGTCAACTTGCATGTAAGGCATTTTAATAGTGGTATTGAGTTTATCATTACTTGCCAGTCATAAGATAAAAGGAAGTTCTTGGAGTTAAAGCCTTACTCCAGACCTCTTGAACCAATCTACCTTGCAACCTCTTCTTCTTAACAGAATCATAATAGTTTTGTTAGTCAGTTTGTGGACTATTTAATCCCTCCGGTTTCTGTTGATTTTGTTAGTCGGTGTGTTCTTACTATAAAGAATTAGAGACAAATAACTCTTTAGATAATTTTAAGACTTCTTTGAAATATAAACATAAACAATATGCTTTCACATTGGAGTTTTAGTTAAAAACATAAATATGAAAGCTACACGCTTGAATGAAAAGTTTTACCTGATTATTTAGTAAAATTATGCCAACAAAATATAATAATAATTATTATTTGTGGATATTCAATATTGTTGAAGTTAACTGGTTTTCTTTAGCGTTACAAATTATTGTAGATTTCTTTCCCAAATTTTTATAATAAAAAATATATAAGAACATTAATTTGTAAAAAATATAAAAAATATTTAATTTGATACACAAAAGAGTAAATACAAGAGTGAATTCGTGTTTAAAGAAATCTCGACTAAAACATCATAGATAAGCATACATACACCCACATTCTCAGATAATAATTTTAGAAATTAAAAGGATAGGAAGAATAATTTATATCAGAGACATGCATTTTTTTGGAAAATATGGATTGATCTTATTGATGTTTTCTTTATATCGAGTACAGTAGAAGCCAATAGGAGGAGCTATTAGCTCAAGTCCAACCTTTTCACTAAAAACTTGATGAATTAACACATGATAAGTGTCAATTTTATCCCCCCAAAAAAAAAGAAATTACCATACATTAAATCAAAAAAATTTGTTCAAACAATAAGTCAAACTACAAAGTATGTGTCTTAGTCCAAACTTACGATCCAAATTGGACCTGTTAACTTGCTCTAACAGCCTTTTCGATTAAGGAAACACAATACATCGAACTGAGATTTATGTGTGGATTTCAGGCAACAGTTGGTACTGGAAAAAAAAAATTTTCATAGTCAATCAATCCCTGTCCATCGTTTAGGTTTTGATTCAATGACTAACACGAAAAAGAAAGCCCTAACTAAATATTCTTGTTTCTCCAACTAAAAACAAAAGAACAGAGACAAAACTTAAAAGCAAATTAGTACATCCCATTACTTTAATAAGACCTTTCTTGGGATTTTGGATGGCTATTGCCTAATTCTTGTAAACGCTATTATTTCTTCCTCAGCCATAAAGCCTGTGGTAACATATGCAAAATCACGACATTTTTGACGAGCCAAGATTGGACTCGGTACAATAATATTTTCAATCCCATAAATCTTACCAATTCCACTCCAGAATTTTGATCCAACGCTCAGCTGTATCCTGAATGGTCTAACTAGATAGGATGTGGTGCATTAAGAAAAGGAAACAAAGTGACATTTCTACACTCCGTAGAAATATGAAATAGCTATAATTACAATACAACGGACAACCTGATTCAGTAGTAAAGAGGGCCCTTAGGGTTCGGTTTTCACCTTCACGTCTCCATTGGGCAAAGCACTCTGTGCTTGAGCAAGCCGTTTCGATTCCTACAAAGATAATAAAGAGCCTGAGTTATCTTAAAAGGCAAAAGGCAAAAGAAATATACCAAACAAGGACAGCGTCAGATGTTTTTTAATTGTAATCTTTAAAAACTTAAAATTCTGATTTGCAAAATATAATATGAATACAAGCTCCCATAGGAGAACAAATAATGTTTCCCGTAATCAGGCACTCAAAAATCACACCCGTCAATGCACAGTCAAGCTGGAGCACTCTAAGACTAGAAAATTATACAGACATATACAGGAATTACATAAACTGAAAAATGGTTAAGAATCAATTAGATGAACCTAAACTAGTAGCTTATCTTTCATACTAAAACTTCAAGTAATCAAGAAACCATAGGTTGGCTTGTACTATTATTAAGAATTTAAGGAAACCTAATCCGGAAACCCTAATCCATAGCAGGGCAGCTAACAAGTTTTGATTTTGTCCTTTTCTGTAGGAGCCATAAACTTTTTACATATAACAGCTAGTCATTTGAACATATTAACAGCCATGGAAAATGAACAGAGAAAAGGGTCCTGCCATGTTAAAAAGTGGGTCATAAACCACCAAAGACTGAATAACACTAAACAATAACCGCCCATGTACAGCAAAGTTGATTCAACACTCTTCATTAGAAAACCAAACTATGACAAGTTGATTTTAGCCATCAAATATAAGTCCATTCTAAGGACCATAATTTCTCTCAGGAACCTTACTTCTAGTTACGGGACTTGATGGAGACTGAATTAAAGATTGAAAGTTTACAGCAAAGACCAAATCCTATATCTCATTCTACTAGCTCATCCAGATCTAGTGCGATAAAAGGGCAGAAATATATGTTTATGCAGTTTTAATCCCAAGAATAATGCAAATCACGCTGGGAGATCTGTTTGCAATTGGATGAAATAACTTACAGCAGCTGAAATAGCACGGCTCTCCCTATACGAGTCCACTTCATCTGGAAAAGCCTGCTCAAGTTCCTCCAGTAGATGCTTACGCAAACTCTACAAAAGCCGATAAATTACATAGGCTCTCAAATGCTTCAAAATCACAAGTAAGATGCATTTATATCGTGTGATTTTACACCAAAACAAAGCTACCTAAAATGACAGATTATAAAACATCAGTAGCTAAAAACTTACCTTGAAGGCATCAGTCTTTCCTTTTGTAACCTGATTCTTGGCAATACAACTATTTATAACGTCTCTAGTGAATTCATCTGGATTCTTGCCATCGTCAATTAAACTAAAAAGCAGCACCATAAATCAAATGCCACCAAAGCCAAGCTACAAATAACTAGTGCTAAAGAACCATAATGAAAGTACTCACTTGATAACCTCCATTGGAACTTGAATATTACACTTCTCAGACAACGTAGTCATATTTTCCAGCTCCATAACAAGATTGTTTCTGCAAAATCATACCTTGGTCTCATAAAAACTCAAACCACACAAATCAATCAAAGACATGTCCAAAAAGGAAAGTAGAAACTAATATTGAGAGAATTGTACATGCGATGGAGAAGAGGAAGCTGGGATGCAGTGTTAAACGAAGAGACTGTGAGGTAAAGCTGATGGAGGAGGCCGAGAGTCTTTTGGATGGAGTTAATCACTTGGTTGAGATTCTTCTTAGGGTCATCTGCTGTTTCTGTTGCCGCTGCAACTGTATCATTTGTTTGATTAGATAGTAAACCATTGCCACCATTTCCTCCAGGACCCACAGGTGCACCCTGCAGTGTATCCATGTTTGGCAACTTATCTGTCAAACACAACCAAACAATGTACCATTAGGCTGACTACATAAAGTAAAAATAACAAGAACAGAATTGAGCAGACTCCCAAAAGAGAATGACCATGAGATGACACCACATCATAAGGAAAGACAAACTAAGACTACATCATTAATTCAGAATAAAAAGACTACAAGTAGAAAATAAGATAATGACTACATTCACATAATTTATCAAACATAAAAGGCATTAATTGCCTCCTAGTAACTCCTAAACCCCAAAACCATCATCTCAGAAATTGGACTGACGTATCAGAGAATAAACAGAAAAGGTTAAGAGATAAACCATAATTACGACATATCAATCATATCTGAACATCAAATGCCCTAAAGAACAAATTAAAGCTGTTTTAAAGCTGAAGGAGGCTCGCCATTGACAAATGTGCTCTACTTCCTGAGAAGAATACCTCTAATGGGCAAGGAAACATAATGAAATCAACAAGTGTTCTAATCACAGCAAGCATCAGACCAGTAAACGGTCAAGGGAATTAGGCATTGACATAGATAAGCAAATATCTAAAAGTCCAAATTCCTTTTAACATCTCCAGGAATTTGCAGAACAGAATGAGAGCTGATCAATGGTATAATCTAACAGAAGCCATAATACCATCTACATTACAGTAAACCATCAATGATTGTCATTTAAATTTGAGAATGAAATTGAAAATCATCAACCAACTTAGTACGAAACTTGAGGTTTTTAGTGATAGAACACAACAGAGAATATTATAAATTGAGCAAAAATCAGAATATTACACTTCATTTGACAATTATAACAACTCCAAATGGGATTGAGGCCTAAGCAAATACCTCATTTCTAAACAAAGAATCTAGGTTAATACATTAGTAGAAACTGATCCTTAACAAGGGTAGCCATATTAAGAATATGACCAAATTACAACAATAGAATGATTACAATGCCATAAACTCCAAGAAACTTTAAATGTTACCTTCAGCAGACTTTAGGGCAACACAAGAATAGATTTTATATATAATAATTATTGGGATTTTCTTCAAGAATTCCCTGAATAGAAAATAACAAGGCCAGACAATTTCATCCAATGGTCAAATAAAATAAAAGGTTGTTATTATGAACACAAGCTTGAAGCTTTCATTGACAAAACAGTCAAAGTACTTACGAGCACATATATATCCAAAATTCATATAATCTCGCATTGGTGAAGACGAGAAATTAAAACAAATCCTTTCTACACAAACAAGGCAAACACCTCTATCTATATATGCTCCAAATGCAGAGTGGGGATCCTAATTTTGGGTGTTTGGATAGGATTGGACAATCTTTAAAATGTCTAATGACTAAAATCTAGTCGTTTTATAAAAAGATCAAACAATTATTGATAAAATCAAACCACTATTTATAGGTCAAGGGATCCGAATACTAGAGCAAAAATTGGAACACCAAGATAAGAATAGGAAACAGATAGGAGTGACAAAGAACTAGGATAGCGATATGAAGTACAACAATCCAGATCCCTTAAGCTTTTCACGAATAACAACAGCAACTGACAACGGTAGGTGGCAATGGTAAGTGACAGCACTAGGTGACTCTCCTCTCGGGCGACTCTCCACCACGCACTCGGCACTACCAGATCATCTCTTCCTCAGTCAGTCAGTCCTCTCGCACAACACACCACACCAAGCAGAACAGACCAGAGGAATGAAAATTCAAAGTTGCGTTGTCTTACCTGGTCTCAGGGATTTGGGAAGAGATAAATCGAAGAGGTTTCGGAGAGAAATCCAGAGAGCTAAGATCTTCAATTAGATCGGAATAGATGTATACTTGCATCGGAGGAATATTGCGATTGACGAAAGAGTGAAACGTATCTGGATCTTCAATCTTGGGATGTGGCCTGAAGCGTTAGAGGGTTTTTGGTTGTTAAATACAGAAGCTTCTTGATCGACTAAACAAAGACGGATAGTTAGGTAAGCTCCTGAGTTATTTTAGGTTGTTAAATACTGGAAGCGTCTAAATGTCAACTAATTTATGTAAATACATCATTATTCAGTGGCTAATGCAAATTACCATTTTTTATTGGTTAAAGGAAAAATAATTATGATAATAATAAAGAATAAAATTACAGTAGTAATTTTAAAAAACCCTTCATTCCTTACCAATGTTAACTCTTTTTAGTTTATTTCCTAAATTCAGATGTTCTATGCTATGCAATCACAGAAATTGTGAGTAGAATTAGTAATTTCAATA
The DNA here is from genome assembly GCA_025629805.1 of Erythroxylum baracoense. Lineage (NCBI taxonomy): Eukaryota > Viridiplantae > Streptophyta > Magnoliopsida > Malpighiales > Erythroxylaceae > Erythroxylum > Erythroxylum baracoense. The sequence continues at coordinate 26,114,318 of JAOTAY010000191.1, read as the reverse complement.
AATGAGCAAATCTCATCGAATAATATAAGTTGAAGTTTAAACCTCTCGTGCCTTCTTTGTTTTCTATTTTTCTTATGGCTTGATATATGACAACTCTCAGTTTTAACAATATATCATTTATGTATAATTTTAAAACTTGAGACATTTTTCTTTGTATAGAATTGAAACTTTACTTATTACATTTTTATCAAATTTAATATATGCATATCAATATTCATTCATTTTATGTGATTTATTTTTTCAAAATAAATTAATTTTTATACTTAAATTATACATAACGATTATATATTAATCTATATTTTAATTGTAGTATCAATTCTTGTTTGTATATACAACATTATTGATGTTTTTTAATAAGTCAAAATCCTTTTGTAAATATTATAAACTTCATCCACGCACCAATTTTAATTATCAAGTAGCAATATATGATAATTTGAGTGTTATATATGCCATCAACTCATATTAATTATTCATAAATTGTATACTTCAGGCATGAAAACATTGTTGGACCTATATTATTAGTGATTTGAAGCAAATCATTAGTCTCTTGATTAATTTGAAGTCCTAGAGTCAAGATTGTTAGCCAAATTTTAATTTTAATTTTATTTTATGTAATTATTATTTATTATATGGAAAAATTGTAATATTTTAAATATTTTATATTATTCTTAATTTTATATTTGTATGATGATTAAATGATATTTTCATATTAAATATGATTATTATTTATATGAGAAAAAATAATGTTAATAAAAAATAAATTGTTGGTATTTTAAATTTTTATCATTACGATTTTTGAAGAAAAAGTTAGTGTAAAATTATAAATTATATAGTACAATATATTAAATGACTTTTTTGCAATTTTTAAAAAATTCAAGGACTATTTTATAAATTTGAAAAATTATTTAAAACAATACCTTATATATATATATACGTGTAATCTTTTAAATTAATAGTTAACTAAAAATGAAATTCAAATTAATATTTAATTAAATTAGTGAAATTCTTTTATTTTTGACGAACAAGTATTTATTTACTATTTCTCGAAATCAAAGCAAAAATCCAACGAATGGGTTTTAAGGCGATATAAGAGTAAATTGTAGAAAGAATTATGTAGATCCTTTTTTTACCGATATTCTTGATTACTAATTAGGAAATCTCTATCAACAAGATAAATATATATAAACTCTATATATTATAGAAATTCCATATAATATAGAAATTTTATATAATAAATAAAATAATATGATAAATAAGATATTTGAAAGACCTTCCGTTATATCACCCGATCTTCATTTTTCATATATAAATGTAACTAATGTATCTCCTTTGTAAACGATTTCTCCATAATGGCCATGAACAGTTGCTTTTGGGGTGGCCAAATAAGGCTTAGCTGATCTTATTACTAGAGAATCAACGTAAACAATTATAACTTGGCCTGATTTTAGGTGGGGTCTGTTTTTGGCATACATTCATTTTCACAAATAAACTGTCCCGGGCTAACAGATCCTATACTACCCCCATAAACTGAAAATCCATAACCCCAATTGTGACAGGAATGCCGTTTAGTTGACCTGTGCCTGTTTGAACAGCCTTAGTTAATCATGTCTTTCTTTGATAAAATCAATACAATCTTTATAAGGTTCCTCCTTCGAATGAAATTAAATTGAATCCAAGGATACCATGTTTTCATCCATAGGATCCCAAGTTCCTGGATTAATTAAAAGTTCAATTCTATCGGAGCTACTCATTTTCAAATGATATCCACATTGTTCACAAATATTCATTCGTGACGTCAAAAATTTCTTATAACTTAATCCATATCAAACAAGATCATTAGAGCTTTCTCTTTTAAGAAAATCCACATATTTTTTTGCTTTATACGCCGTAACTCTTCCTCAACTAGGCTTGGGCAGAATAGCAGAGCAAGTACAAGTATTATTAGCATAGCAAAAATGTGTTCTTCGTCATTAATATGTTTGCTCGTGGTAATTGTGGCCTCTCGGGAGAATCGATGACTGCATCTTTGATGCATTTGCTAATACGAATACTTATGAAAATTCTTAATTAGCTAGTTGTAAATATATATGAAAAATGGGTTCATAGATTCTGATTGAGAGACCAGAGCATTTGGTCTTTCAAAGGAAAATTTGATGCTTCCAACTTCATATTTAGATTTTAAAGTTAAAGAACTCAATCCAATTTCATATATAAATCAAGATAGAAGATGTAGTTACCGTTTCCCTTTGGAATGATCATTTGAGAACTCTTGGCCCTCTCTACCTACTTCTAAACTATAATTCCTTAAGACTCTTAAACTCTACTAATTTTACAGTGAGCATATTAATTGATAGGTGAGGATAGAACTACTCCAACAGATTCTCTAGCATCTTACAAGGTTGATTTCCTCCTTACTCTCCTGACCCTTCCAAAGAGAATAATGATATTTGGCTAGGACATTTCTTAAAGCATTTCACCACTAAATCTTGTAGGGAAATTCATAAGCATATTGATCCTAGAGTTTCTTGGTACAATTTGATCTAGAACAAACTAATGATTCCTAAAGTCTCCTTTCTTTTATTACTAGTAGTAAGGGAAAGGCTCTTTATGCTTAATAGAATTGGAGGGATTCATATGGTTCATTCTCCAAACAATAGGTTATGTATAACTTATCCTTAGTCCGTCAATGACTTATTCTTTAGCAGCTCCTTCTGCAAGATTTCGTGGTAAGATATTCTTGATAGCTATGGTACTACATGCTTTAGTAATGAATGGAGAAATATCATCTTATGGTTTTTAAATAATCAAAACCTATGCAATATTAATTAACAAGCGAGGATAAAACTACTCCAATAGATTCTCTAGCATCTTACAAAGTTGCTTTCCTCCTTACTGATAGACCCCTATCTTGAAATGACTAGGTGGCCTGCTCGGTACCCCACGGTGACCTTTCGGTCGATATCAGATCCAACTGGAAAGTTGTCGTAGAGCTAAGCATATTTCCTTTTTAATCCAAAAGCTTTAACGCATCATAAAAAGATGAAAGTAGTGACATTTTTTGTCATATTTATTAAAACTTTCGGCAACACTACAACTGCATTTTGACATTCCCAAAATTTCCAAAAGCCTGGTAAAATTTCAAAACACTTCTATATTCACACCAATTTCTCAACTACAATTTTGGAGTTCAAATTTACTCAAGCAACCCTAAACAAATAATTCTTAACAATCAATACAATAAACTTTAAAAAGCTAAAACATATTCATGCATTTCATTTAAAAGTCTTTATAAACATCCATTCTTTACATAAATGTACATATCAATGACATAAGCACAGCAGCACCCAACGATACAACTAATCCTGTGTCGGAGTCCCAATTACTGTAGCACTTATACATATACCTGGGGTGGTTGGCTTAAAAACATAAAAATAAGGGTGAGCTAAGCCAGCTCAGTGAGCGTAATCAATTTACTAAAAGTTAACTTTTTATAATAATATAACTGAAATATTCTCATACAATCATAAACCTCATGGTAAAGCATTTGCATAACAATTTATTCGTGCATAATCAAATATGGTAATAACATAACATTTCATAAAACACAATTTCTAAATTTCTAAAATACTTTTCTAAAATGCTTTTCGACATTAAACTCATAATATACATGTTGGGCCCGGGTCTCGATTCATGGCGATCCCGTGATGAAAGACAGGTGGATAGCATTGGATTTAAAAGAGATTTTAGAGTGACAGCAATGGAGGTTTAACCGCGGCAACGAACAAGTTTCGCTGCGGCGAAACCATACAGCTATCTCCAGGGACCCTTCGGGAGAAATTCGTTGCAGCAAACTCAGTGTTTCTCCGTGGCAAAGTTTAAGTTTCTGAACCACTCAAAAACCTTTCGAGAAAGATACGCCGTGGCGATGCTCTGACTTTGCTGCGACGAAGTTACCAAGATCATAAAGAAAATACCCTTTGGGAAAGGTTCGCCGAGGCCAACTTCTGGCTTCGTCGCGGCGAAACCCTCCGTTTCACAACCCAGAACCCAAACATCCAACATCTATCACTAAACATCAAACATAACTTAATACACATACACCCACAATCTTCCCACAAAACTATTTACAACTCAACCAAAAGATCAATACAAACATATGTAAACAACTTCTTAAATTCTTCATTCATTTCCAAATCAAAATGAAGTTCATACAAAGCTTTAATTACAAATCCACATTATATCAAAGTCATAACAAAATATACAAGAATAAATTGGATGCTTAATGTTGAATGTGCCTATAAAACTATCCAAAAGTCTAGCTACTAACTTAGTACAAAAGCTAACTATCTTGGAATTTGTCCAAATGCCTTGTAAGGATTCACCGATCTTCTCGATCTGCACCTGAGGAGTGGGAAAAATATTGGGTTGAGCTACATAGCTCAGTGGCTAATATATTTATAGCCATTAGTGATTGGCCATATATTCAAGTATATGTATTTGTCTATCTAGCAACTTTAGTATTCTTACTTTATTCAAACAATTAAAACATTGATCCATATAACTCAAACTTGACACACAGCATAAACTTCAGCCAGTACACATAACACTTTATTATGCACTATACTTGAACATCTAAAGATGCAATGCACAACAATTGGCTCGAGGGTTCCGTGAACAAAACAAAGAAACCGAAGTTTACTCCGTGAACAAAATGAATCCATTTTTCATATTTTGTGTGTCACAAGTGAGTAGCCGGGAGAAGGCTTGACGTCGACGTACACGTGACTATGAAACGGTTCCTCTCTCGCCCAAATACCATCAAATTTATGCTCAATTTAGTCAATAACAATTTGCACTCTCGTGCTTCTTTCGTTTCATCATTTTTCTTATATTTTCATGCTTTTTTCTTCTTTTCATTCAATTCCAACTGTTATAACCCTTTTTCAAGGCATAACATAATCACAATGCATCATGAAATTTCAAGGATTCACAATTATTTCAAATTCAAACATAACAATTTCAAGCAAAACCATATATACACACAGGCAAGAATTTTCCCAATTACACAATAACCATAAATACATTACCCACTTAATAAGCTTGCGAAAATCCAAGTCAAGCTTGCCTTTCCCTTTGCTCTTGGGTAGGATTCCCTTAGTTTCCTACAACAACCAAGGTTCCATTCAAAACCAACATTGCAATAAAATTCATAAACTTCAGAAAGATCATAGAATCATAATAAACATAATGAAACTCAAATCTAACCTACCCACAGTCTATCTAGGTTAGAAAACTCAAGATCAAATTTAGAAACCCTAAAATCAATTGGGTTCTCCTAATCCATCTTCTTCCCAGAAAACCTCTTTGCTCTCTAACTCCTTTATCCTCATCACAATCCATTCCTTTAATAAAGCAAGAAGAAAAGATGGTTAACTTACCTCAACAACTTGATTTTTCTTCTCTTCTTTTCACCGAAACTTCTCTTCTCCTCTCTTATTTTCTTTTCTTTCTTCTTTCTTTTTAGTTCTCACGACACTTATCTCTTCTTCTAATACAAAGCGATTTTAATGGTCTTTTTCCCATTTTACCCTTCATTTAACTTGTCCTTCCAATTTTGCCCCTTTTTGTCTATCAATTATTAACATCTTAACTCCTTATTTTGATCAGGTAAATGAAGAAATTTGATATCACTTCCTTCTAGGAAAGTGTTCCCTATTGTCTTAAGTTTACTTCAAATAAAAAATCATCTCATTCGAGTAACTATCGAACAAGTTATGCCCAAAATACCGAGACATGTTTAGTATAGAGAAAAGTCCGTCACGGCGAACTCCTCCAGAGAGGAATTCTCGCACCAATTTCTCAAGTTCGCCACGGCAAAACGTAGAGTTGGCTACGACGAACTTTACTCGAGAGGAATCCTAGTCAAATCCATTAGAGTTCGCCGCGGCAAAACACAGAACTTGTCCAGAAACACGTTCTGAGAGCGTGTTTTGCTACATTTCCAACTTGTTAACCTCCTCTCTTTCATTTATCACCCATCTTAAACCTAAACCATCTTTTCTATTTCATTTTCAACTTCATTTCAACCCAATCATTCAAAACAAATTCATAAACTACATTTGATCATTAACCCTAAAAGAACACTTGCTTATATCATTTATCAACAACTTATTACATTCACTACCTTAATCTTGTCTATCATTTCTAATTATCACCAAAAATTCCTCATTTTAGTAGTTACGATTTCCAAGAAAAGTTTGGGGTCCAAAATTGCATTATTTTTTATGACGATTTCAGTCGATATATATGGATTTATCCTTTAACCCACAAATCTCAAGCCCTTTCCCGCTTTTAGATATTCAAAGCCCAATCTGAAAATCTTTTTTCAACCTCTATAAAAACTTTTCAGTGCGATGGAGCTCTTGAACTTGTCAAAGGTCTGCTCGTTAATTTTCTGACAACCCATGGCATTACTTATCATATTTCTTGTCCTTATACCCTACAACAAAATGGGATCGTTGAACGTAAAATTCATCACCTTACTGAAACTGGTCTCACACTTCTTCTTCATGTCTCACTCCTTAAAATCTTTTGATATGAGGCATTCTCTACAGTTTCCTACCTCATAAATCTCTTACCAACTCCTATTCTTCATAACAAATCCCGCCATGAAATTCTTTTTCTCACAAAGTCCAACCTCTCTCACCTCCGGCTCTTTTGGTGTACTTGCTTTCCCTTTATTGGGTCCACACGTTCAAACAAACTTGAACCAAAGTCTACAAAATGTGTCTTTCTCGAGTACTCTCCTAATCACAAAGGCTATCGCTTTCTTGACTCTATTACCTTTAAAATATATATTTCTCATCATATTCATTTTGTTGAAACCGACATGTCCTATACTTGTTCCTCTCCCTCTCCTGTCTCAATTCCTTCATCCTCCATCATCTCTTTACCCCTACTTATACCTCCACTTACAATCTCATCTCCCTCACCACCTCCTTCCTCTCCGCCCGTACTCCCACATCATCCCATGATCAATATCAACAGTGATCAAACTCGTATTCCTTGCACCTTCTCTGATTGTGTCAATTAATCTACCCCATACAAACTCCTAATGATCTTAATCCCACTTCTTTCACTCAAGCAAACAAGTTTCCACATTGGTGCCAGGCCATGCTTGACGAGTTCACAGCTCTTCATCGCAATAACACATGGACTCTTATCCCTCCACCACTAAATGCCAATCTTGTTGGTTATAAATGGGTCTTTCATATAAAACGAAATTATGATGGCATTCTTGATCACTATAAAGCTCGTCTTATTTCCAAATGCTATCGTCAGACTCTTGGTATAGATTATACAGATACTTTTAGCCCAATTGTTAAACGCACTACCATCCGTCTCATCCTTACCATTGCCCTCTCTAAAAATTGGTCGATTCTTTAACTCGTTGTCAACAATGCCTTTCTTAATGGCACCCTTCAAGAACCAGTCTTTATGACTCAACCTCCTGGCTTCATAGATCCACATCATCCTTCTTATGTATGTCATCTTAACAAAGCTCTTTATGGTCTCAAACAAGCCCCCCATGCTTGGTTCCATCGCCTCAGTCAGAAACTTTATAAACTTCACTTTGTCTCCATTAAATCTGACACGTCACTTTTCGTTCACAATACCCCTTTCACTACTACCTTTCTTTTAGTGTATGTCGATGATATCTTGATTACTGGTTCTTCACCTTCTTTCATCACCACCCTTATTCAAGATCTTAACACTTCCTTTTCCATCAAAGGCTTAGACCTCATCCATTATTTCCTTGGTATTGAAGCTACCCCCACAACAAATGGTCTTTTACTCACCCAAACTAAATACACTAAGGAACTTCTACATCGCACTTGTCTAGATCACTCCAAACCTGTACGTACACCAATCACACCCACTCTTCCTCTTGCAAAAAATCATGGCATCCCTCTTTTTGATCCTACTGAATATCGAAGTACTATTGGTGCTCTACAATATCTTTGCCTTACTCACCCTGACATTCAATTTGCTGTAAACAAAGTTTATCAATTTTTAAAGTGTCCTACTGACATTTACTAAACCGCAGTGAAACAAATTCTCCGCTACCTCCGATCTACACCCTCTTCAGGTTTACATTTAACTTGAAATTCTTCTCTTACCTTACAGGCCTACTATGATGCTGATTGGGCTGGCTACCCTGATGATTGTCATTCAACCTTCGGCTATTGTATTTTTCTTGGCTCCAACCTCATCTCTTGGAGTGCTAAGAAACAACCTACTTTTGCCATATTAAACACTGAAGCTGAATATAGAAGTATTGCTTTTACCGCTGCTAAAATCTGTTGGCTTAAATCCATTTTAAGTGAAATTGACTTCTCTCAAGTCTCTAGAGGATCCTTCTCTTTGTTACCTCTTCCTTGGTGCTTCCTTTACGAATCATGGTCATGTCATTATGCTTGAAACTTATAATAAATATGAGAACAAACTAGACATAGGAAAATTGAAAATATAATAAAATTACAATCAAATAATCTATTACAAATACATAAAGAAAATTAACTAGCAACCAAATTAATCACAAAATTGAAATTAAAAATGTTATAATTAACAAATAAAACTAATCTAATTATTTAATTATCAAATTAACCTTAAAATTGAAATTAAAACTCCTAGCCTAACAATTACCCAAAATTAATACAATTAAAGATTGGGTTTATCCAAAAATCAAGATTGAAATGAAATTAAACAATAAAGCAAATTCAATTAACTATAAAAAAACAGCTAATTAATCCTAATTTCATGAAAAAAAAACATAAACAATAACAACAACCAATTCGCATTTTAACAATTTAACAATTTGTGAGCAAAAATTGCACAATTTTGTAATTCCAATCAAAATTTCATCCAATTCGCATGAAATTTATCAAATTGAATCAATAAATCAAATAGGTGAGGATGAAATTCAACTATTAAATCACAATTGACCACAAAGTCGTGCAAAATTTCACAAAATTCCAAAATTCTAACACTAGCATTTTTAGGGTAAAAAATCCCTAAAAAGTACAAAACACCTAATTGTTCATGCATAAATAAGGTAAATTGATAAGAATACTTACTTGGGTATCGTTAATTTGCAAGAAATTTGCAAGAAATTGGATGGGAGATTGAGAGGACGATGACAAGAGGTTTAGAGAGAGACGAGAGAGTGAAAAAAAGAAGGATTAGGGCAATTTTAAGGGCTGTCACAGACTTACACAGTATGCTACATGTGTTGACTTACACGGACATGTATTTAACTATTTAAGTCTATATAAGCATGTATAAAGAGCGTGTATCTCTTCGTAAACATTTGCAACATGAAAATTAGAATAACAAACTTAAAAATTTTGCACTCAAAGTTATGAATCTTTGATATGCATACCCTAAGACAACAATTATGCACAATCTCATCAGGATGCTTAATGTCCTAACCTAAAACATATCCAAACTCAAATAAATCATATTCTAACATGAAGATAAAAACAAAATGAAATCAAAATTAAAAATAAAACGTAAAATAATTTATAGGTTGCCTCCTATATAGAGCTTGTTTGACATCATTAGCTTAACGTACCTTTCATGCTTATTTCCACTAGTTTATCTGCATAGGGGTTTCATAGCCTGTAAATAAGCTACATGTTGTAAGATAATAATAAGGACAAAATGTATCAAATTTATAAATCCAATCGACTATATTAATGCCCTTTTTAATAACAAATTGTTAATAAAATAAGGAATAATAAAACTCCCTAAATCTTTAGTTGACTCAAACATCTTGTCTTTTGGGAAGTGGGACCCCTCTATACTCAAGTTGACTAGCAATGATTCATCAGTAGTTTCCTTAATTGACTCCTCTTATTCTTCATCACTCTCCTTTGTCTACTCTTCTACTTTCTCTTCTTGGATAAAGGCTTCCTCCTCTTCTTCTTCTTTAATCATCCTTTTCCATTGATAGAGGCTTCCTCTTCTTTGATAGAGGTTTCCTCCTCTTCTTCTTCCTCTAATTCCTCTGTCATCTATTTGTCCTTCTCTGATAAAACAACAGTTACCCCTCATCTTCTTAAATTGCAACTTCATTCATAAAATTGACTTTTATCTCTTCTTCAACCTAAGGCATTAATAAGCTTAAATAATATGTTGTATTATGCTTAATATATTCAGGTGAAGAAAATCTTTCTTCGAATTCACATCAGTTAGCTTCTCTTTGGGCAACGTATTCCATTATTATATCTACATGTCGCTCTTCTTGCTGATGTTATTGTAAATATTCAATTAAAGCATAATTATTCCTCTCATAAGCATAAGGGTTTATCCAAATTTAATTATAAGTATTCTCATAAGATACACGCTGAGACCGTTTTGCATGCTTGGTTGCTCCCACATATAATTCAGTGCCTAACATTCATGATTGTAATGATACTCACACAAAAGTTGCAACACAATATGGATATTGATTGAGCCTCTGAACACATGTCACCAAACATTTCTTTCCAAAATTGTGATGTTTCCATAGGCGATGTGATAGCTCCTTCTTGTTTAGATTAGAGTTTTAAAATTAATTGAAATTGTTATACTGCAAGTATATGACTCGTATTAAATAACATGGTAAGGTATTAATCCCTTGAGGATTGGTTAGTCACCTTTTAATTCAAATTGACTTTCGTTTGGGTAAACCAAATAATGAGAGATTGAAATTGCAAATATTCACAATTTAAAAGCTTGAAAACACATTTCAAAATGTCACAAAAATAAGAACACAATTTTGGTTTAGAGAATCAAATTATAAAGGTTAGGGTCATTCTCTCCATGCCATGTAATCCCTCAATTTGGTAATGTAATCATGTTTAGTCCTAGGCATTCTAATTTATTGGCCATTTCTCTCTCAATACTTGAACCAATTAAGCCCAAAATAATGATTAAATTTTTTGTATGTGATCTCTCAACCTATGCACTTTACTTAGCCATTAAGTGGTTATGAAGTAACCTACTAAACACCCATCAAAACATCAAAAATCTCTCTTGTCCACACGTTATAATCATTAAAGCAAAATATACATTAAACAAAAGTGAGTTCTTACATGGTTATGGTAAGAACAACCTTAAAATCTACTTAGAAATCCAATAAAATCATCAACAACATCCTCACAACAAGTCCATACATCTTCTCCATACAATAAATAAACCCAAAAAAATGAGAGAAGAGAGAATATAAGGCTTATGAGTTGAAGAACAAAGCTAGAACTTGGTGTTTCAGTTTTGAGATCTTTTGAAATCACTTAATTCTCCTTGAAAATCTACCAAAAAATATGTCTATCTTCCTCTTTTTGTGTGTTGCACAACCCTCTTTCTTTTCTAAGGTTTAAAATGGGGTTGTTACACCCTTTTGGGTGCTTAAACTGACTTAAGATGCAAGTGGAGCAAGTTGGAATTGCCAGCTGGAAAGTTGGAAAACTCCGGCTTCTACTTGGGTCACAATCGTGATATGTTGTTTTCCAACCTTAGTTTCTTCTTTTGTTTCTCCTTTGATACCTACAACAAGTCCACATGCAAGTAAGTTGATAACCAACACAAATAAGGTCCAAATCTTGCCCAAACATTAACATACAACCATGGAAAATGTATGTACATGAAATCGCATGAAAAGCATGCAAAACCTAAACTTAAAAACCTTCGTTTATAACCTAACATGCAATTTATCATATACAATCACATACATATGAAAGTTATATGAAAATAACACAAAAACTAGGCTAAACATCCTAGTATGTATATTAAATATGCACATTATCACATAAAATGACTTAGACAATCCTACAACAAATATCACTTAATATTATGACATATCATAACTCCCATGAAAATAATGTCCGCTACATTCTTCCATTTTGGGTTGTGGCTATAGCAATCAATCTCAAATCCTAACATTAAGCCACAAACTTCTAGTTAAAGTAGAGAAGTTCAAAAGATAAATAAATGACTAGGTCAAAAAGAAAATAAAATAAGAACAAAAATAATGGTTAGATTAATAAAATATAGGTTGTCCTAATCCTGACAATAGTGCTAAAAACTTGATTGATGCTTTCTAAGCTTATAAGAAATTTATCAATGTTAAAACTATAAGTGCTCGATATAGCTGTACCTAGCACAGGCAAGTACGAGTCGATCCCACAAAGACTCTAAGTACTAGTAATTACCCTTTTTGTATTATCTAACTGTCGATTCAGAATGTGGATTTAATTAAAAATTAAACTAAAGAACTAAATAAGATTAAAAAAATAATGAACTGTAAGACAAAGGAAAATACTTGAAAATTTCTATCTCAAATAAATAGTACCTACGTGATGAACCCCCTAAGAATCCTCAAATATTAACCCTTTATTATACAATTATATCATTAATTATTGCACCGTAGAAATTTGTATCTTATGTTAATATCTTTCTCAAAACTACTAACAACTAATCCATTAGTTGATTAACATAAATCTTTCTTGTTAAAACTCTTAGGATTCCATTATTTATTTATGAATTTCACTATTAAGTTTGACCATAATCTAGAGGATTTATGTCAAACTATCTATAGGTTTGCACGCAATTCATTCCAATTAAGATGAATTTATTCATGTAAAAGGATTTTTTAATCTCAATCATATGAATCAAATCATGAACTAATATTTCAGATATAGTAGAATAAGAATAAAACTCATAATCGAATCACAATAAATTAATCAATAAACACAGTCATATAGGTCCAAGTTGCTTCATATCTTCGTTCTATGTCACGATTTCATCCGAATTCTTCTCCTTTTGGTTTGAGAAGGCAATCATTACCTACAAATGCACTTGAAGTGAGTTAACTACCAAAATACTATAAAACTATTAAATATGGGTGTATAATTATAGTAAAATAAGCATTTATCATAAATCAATAAGAATACTAACTTGGTGTTACAAATTGGCAAGAAAATCATTGAAAATGGGTCTAAAAGGGAGAGTGGTTGACCTTATAAGTCCATAACTTCTCTTTATATTGCCTTAATGTAGGGTACTATAAAGAGATGTCACAAATGTGTAAGTTGCAAACTCTTGAAAATCTATAACAGGCATACAAGTTATCGCGGACTTACATAATCTATTACAAGAGCATATATCTAATTGTGTACACAAGTGTCTAGTAAGCGTATGACTCTCTTTAAATGTGTGCAACATGAAAAATAGTAGGAAAATTTTAAAAATTTTGCACTCAAAGTTACAAAACTTAAACATGCATACCTTAACATTAAAAATTGGCATAATCTCTTTAGGATGCTTAATGTCCTAACCTAAAAAACATAAAAACTCAAATAAATTCTATGATAACATTAAAATAGAAACAAGATGGAATAAAATTTAAAAATAAAACCTAAAATAAATCTTAGGTTGCCTCCTAAGTAATGCTTGGTTAATGTCTATAGCTCGACGTACCTTTCAAGCATACTATCAACCTAGGTCTATAATTAGTAGCTTACTTCCACTTGTTTCTCTATATAACGATTTCGTAGCCTTTGAATAAGCCATATGTTATAAGATAGTAATAAGGACATAATGTATTAAATTAATAACTTCAATTGAATCCATTAATGCCTTCTTTTATAACAAAATGAAGGAATAATAAAACTCTCTGAATCTTCAATTAACCCAAACAATTTATCCTGTAAGAAGTGGAAACCATTCGTGTTTAAGTTGACGACCAATGATTCTTCAGTAGTTTTCTCACTTCGCTCCTCCTTTTGTTTTCCTCAATCACCTTTGTCAACTTTTCTACTTTCTCCTCCTGGGCAGAGGCTTCCTCCTCTTCTCCTTCTTTAATCATCATTTGGCATTCTTTTACTTCTTCTTATTAGACAAAGGCTTCCTCTTTTTCTTCTTCCTTTTCTTCCTCCGTCATATGTTCATCTTTCTCTTCTAAAGCAGCAGTTGACTCCTCATCCTCTTATAATGAAGCTTCATTTATAAAGTTAACATTTGTCTCTTCTTCACTTTGAGGCATTAATAAGCTCATATAATATACCGTATTAAGCTCAATGTATTTAAGTGAAGAAAATCTCTCTTTGAATTTACGTTGACTAGCTTTAGTTTTGACAGTATTTTGTTATTATATCTATAAATTGTTCTTCTTGCTGCTATTTTTGTAAAAATTTAGCTGAAGCATAATCATTTCATCTATCGGCGTAAGGGTTCCTATAATATAAATTACAAGAATTCTTGTATAATGTACTCTAAGGCCAATTTTGCGTGCATAGTTGCTCCCACATATAGTTTAGTGCTTGCCATTCATGAACGTAATGGTTACCCCCATAAATGTTGCAACATGGCATAGATATCAGTTGAGCTTCCGAATACATGTCATCATACCTCTTGTTTCAAAATTGTGATGTTACTATATGCGATGCAATATCATAACTCCCATGAGAATGCTATCATCTCCATCCTTCCATTGTGGATTGTAGCTACAATGATGAATCTCAAATCCTAATAATAAGCGACAATCACAAAGTCAAAATATATAAGATCAAAAGATAAATGAATAAATACAAATAATAAAAATAAAAATAAATAAATACAAAAAATTGTCATTAAATTAATAAAAGCTTGGCTTTCTTAATATTACAATCCCCGATAATGGTTTCAAAAACTTGATTGACTATTTTTTAACCTTTTATAAGAATTTATCAATTTTAAATTGCAAGTTCATGATGTAGTTGTAGCTAGCATAGATAAGTACGGGTCAAACCCACGAGGATTATAAGTACTAGTATTAACCTTTTTTCTATTATCTAATCGTTAAATCAGATTGTGGATTTATTTAAAAATTAAAGTAAACAAACTAAACTAAGATTGAAATAATAATAATAAGTTCAGACAAAGGAAAATACTATGAAAAAATGATATCAAACAAATAGTACCTAGGTGATGAATCCCCCTAATAATTCTTAAATATTAACCCTTTTATCATGCAATTGAATTATTAATTACTAGACCATAAAAATTCCTATCTTAAGTTAATTCTCATGTCTGTTAACAACTAATAGTGAAATCTCTTTCTAGTTAAAACCCCGAAGATTGCATTTTTTATTCATGAATTTCACTATTAAATTTGACCCTATTCTAGAGGATTTTTGTTCGTTCCTTGCAAAAATTGTCTTTGAATTTCCCCATCCTTCCTCTTAAATCCTTCATCATTAATAATTTCAGGAGCATGAATTTGCTCAGTATTAGTCATTACTCCCTTCTGCATTTTAGTTCCACCTGTATTTGTGTTCACAAAAGCCATAATCTCCTTTTGCTGATCTTTCGCTTTAAACCCCATCAGCTCCTGATAATTTCTAGACTTGAAAATTTTCCTTGTGGCTCTCCAAATTTTGTCTTGTGACTTCGAGGGAGACCTTCAATGGTAAGACATGGCAATGTTATCCTCCCACAACTACTTGTCTTCTCCAAGTCTCTTTATTAGGATCTCATTAGGGAGTTCCGTAGATAGTTCAATTCTGACACATATTCTAGCATAACCTATTCTTTTCTTTTTGGCATTGTTCTCATCCATACAAAGGGGCCTTTTTATGTAGCTACCTAGGAAGCTTAATCCCTGAGTAGTCCAGTACTTGATCGATACATTATGAAAGTTTATCTAAAGAGGCATGTTTTGGATCTTGATGGTTTCTAGTTTCAAGCTTGGCTGCCAGGTTTGTAAGTGCTAATAGCGTGACCTAGGCCAATAATCCTCTCCCAATGATCTCTCTAATAAGATGGAAATGTCTGAGTATGTGCTTAGATCTATGATGTGAGCTTGGTTCCTTAGCCTGTGCTATAGCCCCATTATTATCACAATAAAGGTCTATAGGACTTGCAATACTAAAAGCAACTCCAAGCTCAGTAATGAACTTCCTGATCCATACAGCTTCCTTAACTGAATCTGAGGCAGCAATGTACTTAGTTTCAGTTGTAGAATCAGCAACAGTGTCTTGCTTTGAACTCTTCCAGCTCACTGCATCTCCATTCAAACATAACACAAACCTTGATTGCGATCTAAAATCATCTATGTCAGACTAAAAACTAGCATCAGTGTAACCATTTACAACTAGCTCTCCTTCAAGTCCTCCGTAGACTAGTAACATATCCTTAATTCTAAAGTACTTAAGGATATTCTTAACTGCTATCCAGTGACTCTCACCATAACTATACTGGTATCTACTTGTTATGCTTAAAGCATATGAGACATCTGATCGAGTACATAACATGGCATATATGATAGATCCAATTGCAGAAGCATATGGAATCTTACTCATGTGTTCAAGATCTTTACCTGAAGTAGGACAATCCTTCTTAAAAAGCTTGATTCCATATGACATAGGAAAGAATCCTCTCTTAGAATCTTGCATACTAAACCTCTTCAGTACCTTATTTATGTATGTACTCTGACTTCGGCCTATAAGCTTTCTTGATCTATCTCTATAGATCTTAATGCCTAAAATATAAGCAGCCTCACATATGTCTTTCATTGAGAAACATTTCCTTAACCAAATCTTGACACTCTGTAAGGTCGGAATATCGTTTCCAATGAGCAATATGTCATCAACATATAAAG
>JAOTAY010000191.1:26084246-26095797 GCA_025629805.1 Erythroxylum baracoense | reverse complement strand
AATATTTAAAGATATAAATATTTTGTAATTTAATATTCGATAAAATTAATAACTTTATTATATCATAATTATATGTTTTTATAATTTAAAGTTGTGACATAATATATATATTAAAAAGGAAAAAGTTGAAAATTTTATAAATTTTATGAATTATGGTATGCTTTTAACACTCTAAGGATGAAAAGAATTTAAAGTAAAGCTTATATCAAGGTTTCGAGTAAGGAATTACTATTAACAAACTTTTAATTTGAGTAACTTACGAATGAATCTTTTAATATTAGAATTTAGAAAGGAAAAAAGTTATGAATATAAATTTAGACTAATTGGAATATAATGATTTTTTAAAAAAGTAAAAGAACTATTTTCAAAAGTAATAAAATTAATAATTTATAAAAACATATTAAAAGTATTTATAAAATGTATTCTAGTTTTAATAAAATAATAATAGCTATTTTCAATATAATATACTATTGTATTTGTTTTTATAATTCAATTACTTATATATTGTTTTGCAATTGATACATTAGGAATAATAAAGTGATTAATTCATTTTAAGAATAATATATACTTATATATTGTTTTGGAATTGATACAATAAAGTGACTAATTCATTTTAAGATTAATATAAATACTTATATGCATAATGTATATATTGTGTAAATATGAAAAATAAAATAAAAAAGTATAAATGCATTAAGATTAATCATGATATTAAGTCCAGTTGCATATATTCTTTTAATAAGTGTAACAAAAGTATAAAATGATTATTTAATAATAGATATAACATGAAAAGATAATAATATTTATACAACTGTACAAGTAAAAAAACCAACAATAATTAAAAGTACAACTACTACATCAATTAAGAGTTTTGTACATAATTTACAAAAACATTAAAAGTTTGAAAATATTATATTATAGACTTAATAAAATTATTTTTTAAATCATATTAAAAAGAAACATAATAATTTATTAAATACTTAAAAATAATATTTGAAATAAATTCATTGTACTTAGATAATAACTTTTTTTACATTTACATTATAATTAATTGTTATAATAAAATTACAAAATTAAAATTAAATTCTCTTGTTTGTAGGGAATAATTATGATAACATTATCATTGCTACATATTCTTAATAAATATATAATGGATTGTATTTTATATCTTTAATTTTAAATAAATATTTTTGTATAATTTGTAGGTAATTTCATCTTACACTTTACTATAAATGGTTATGAAATAATTTATAATTTATAAATTTTAAAAAATACAACTACAAATTTTTCAAATTCTATTAAAATAAATATATAAAAATTTTAAAAATATATTAAACGACCAGCACCGCCCAGGCTATAATTTATAATGTATGAATTTTAAAGAATACAACTATAACTTTTTCAAATTCTCTTAAAATAAATATATAAAAATTTAAAAAATATATTAAACGTCCAAGCCGACTGAGGCCTGACAAGCTACCCGTGGCTCTGGCGGCCTCCTAGGCCTGGCCACAAGCCAGTTGGCTTGAACCCGACTCATTGCTTAATTTTGCTTCACTTTCCCGCAACTGATCAACCACTCATTACAGAATTGGTTCTCAATCTCTTACCCGTACTAGGTTAACTGCTATATACCGGTAGTTACAGAGCTAGTTCTACATTACTTACCCACAACTAGTCAATCATTAGTTACGGACCTGGTTGTGCATCACTTACCTATATTAGGTTAATCGTTAGACACTAGTATATTAATATGTATAAAACCTATCGGTATACCATAGGCTAAAAACGATTTCCTTTTTATTAACCAATAACATCATCTCAGTATAAACTCAAATCATATAAGATTTAACTTTCAAACTTCAATTCATATATTGCTAAAAACATAAAATTGTACTAGCAATATTCATTTATAATGCATCATTCACATAAAACTCATAATCCATATTCACTTCACGATAAAATAGAAATCATTTTCATAGAATACATTTAAAATGCACTCACCATCAAACAACTTTATCGCCAAGTACCTCACACATTTTATGCCTTTCCTTTACCTACACAAGCGCCTTTTGCTTAGGCATTTATTTCCAAGTTCATAAGTAAGACATTAACATCATAAATTCAGTTTAACCGAATTCGAGATTAGTATGTAATCACATAACACGTACGTAATCATATTTTTGTTTACTACCGTATGCTAACCTATTGTTCTCTGTTTCCAATTCTATCTTCAAAAGTCACTTAAAATCATATTTTTACCTGTTCTAACTTATCAATTTCTTCAAACACTATCTCACTCAATTTAATTCATCATATCATGATCATGCATGATGAGTCATGATTATGGCCTATGTCTAGAAGCTATACCCCCACTTTTTCCTTACTTTTCATATAACAAATGTTCAAATTAGGCTTTGAGCTCTTCTAGACATTCGTTACCATATGTCTATAATTTCCCTATCATAAAAAATCAGACTATTTTAAGTTCTAATTCAAGAAATAATCATCAAACAACACAAGCTACTCTATCACATGAGCAACATCAGTTCTCCATTTTCAATATCAAATTCCAATATGATTCAGCCATAACTAGGTTAGAGTGTCTTCTTGGAATTTTTATTTCTATGTCGTAGGTTTCATCTCCAATTAGAATCACTCAAGTTGGAGGTTTGTAGGCTAGGTTATAGTCAAAACAAGATGTCTATTTGAAGTGATCCAAGAACCAAATACAAACATTCGCTAAACATAATTTTTTCTCTTGTCATATTCGTCCCTTAAATGCTTCCAACTTATTATCTACTCCATGGAAAGTCAAATATCATCATTTATCTTACATAAATCTATCCCACTAAAATAGAAATTTAGGTTAGAAAAACTTACCAATTATCTTCCAATCTCTTGGTTTCTGAGGAGCACATCCACTTCATCAAGATCTCTCCAATTTATCCTGCAAAAGTATGAAAAATGGTAGCTGCACTCTTCTTTTTTCTCTTTGGTCGAATGTCCCTTCTTCTCTCTTCTTTTCTCCCTTTTGTTTGGTCTCTTACGTTTATATTCAAATGAAGGCAAAAGTCTTACTTTATTCTTTTTAATGCTCATTTAATGGATTCCACACTTCAGCTTCGTATTAGTTCTCTTTTAATGACTCATTCTTTCACTAACACCATGTAAAATGACCAAATTACCCTTAATGACATGTAAAAAACCAAATTGCCCTTTAATGACATGTAAAAGGAGCGAATTGCCCTTTATTGAATTTAATTCATCAACTAACCAAATTAAATTCCACAAAATTTCACAATCGTCTTACCATCGAATTAACTATGAAATAATCTAATTAGGGTTAATACTTATTGATTGGATTCTTTAAAATTTTTTGAATGAGTTTAAAATCATTAATACCCATTATTTTTCAAAAATGGTATTTTAGTCCTAAACTTTCAAAAATCCCAAAATCCATCCTATAAGACTTATTTTCGATCTGTTTCAGTATTTTTAGACTTTAAAACTTATTTTAGATATTTTTCATTATTTCAAGGTTAGGTCCCACAAAAATTCATTATTCATCCAAAAATACTATTCACCGAACGTAAAAATTTATGTTTAATGAAAGGAAAGTTTTGGGGTTTTACATATAATGTCAACAATGGATAAGTTAAGCTTCCTGAACTTGTTTGGAACCTGCCCTCTCTGCAAGGGAATTTAAGAATTGATAGCTCATTTATTATTTGAATGTAGATACTCAATTGGATTGTGGAACATTGCTAGGGATTTTTGGTTATGAAAGTGCCCTTCTAACAAACTTCCAGATCTTATCCAACACCTACTAAATGATAGAAGTATCACCATAGGTAACATATTAGTCCATATAGTCATTCTTAGGACAAGCTTAGAGGAACTATAGAAGAAGAGGACTTCTAGGTGATTTAGAGACGAGAAAAAATCTATAGAGTTAGCAAAGGAGAGAACAATTCATAGTATAAGAGAGAAGCTAATGTAGATCAGGGAAGTAAAAATATGTAATGATAGGATAACGGTCTCTTGGAAGATTGTTTAAGTCCAAATATATGAGTATTGAGCTTATATTTAATCTATGGAGTAATAAGTTAAGAAACTTTTTTTTGAAAATACAAAATGTATTAATAATATTAAGAAAACTTACAATAAGCTTGTTCAAGCAAATATACAAAAAGAAAGCTTGCCTGCATAACAATACTATGATTAAGAAACTCAAGAGTAACCATTTAAAGTCACTGGACTAGTTTATTCTCCATGTAGTTTGGTATTGGGAATTTAAGTTGTGATTATCTTTATAAGCTAAGATGTGAAGTCTGATCCTATTACACAAGACTTGAAAAGTAGTTTCTTTGGAATTAATAGAGCTACAAAAGATCTTATTGTTACTTTCTTCCCAAATAGTAGAAAAAGATAACAAAAGGCTACTTTGAACACTTATAGATCCCCTTCATATATTGTTTGAATCTTACTACACCACTGGATAATATCTAGCCCAGAATGAGGTGGGTTACCAAAATGGAAAAGTTGAATAATTGATTTCAACATTTATTAATTGAATTGACATTGAAAGAAGATATGTTTTATGTTTTCTAAAGAAGACTTGCATAGAGTGCACCAATTTTGTAAAGTTAAGAAGTGTTGTAACACACCACTACCATAGATTATATTCTCGAACATCCAGAAGATATTCAAGAACATACCCAATAAAAATGGCATGTTAAAGAAATCACATCAACTTATTATGGCATCATACAAAACATAAATAGTTAAAAGATCAACTTTTCCCATTTCATGCACAAACTTAACTTACACTGTAGCGTTACACTTCATAATACTTATATTTACATTACCAAAAACATCTGAGAGTTTACTGGTCTTTTACAAAATGTTCTATATGAAATGAACTAAATAAACACAATCTACTAGACTCCTCATATATCGGCTGATCAAACGTTTAAGCCATTTTTGTTTTCCAAAATTGGCAGTATTAGACTTTTACTAGTTTGCCTTAGAAACTGGGTCTCCCTCATACCTAAAAATTAACGTTGCAATTTTGATGAGTTTGCGAACTCAGTGAGTGAACCATCATCAATGTGCTTACTCATATCAGAACACAAATATCTCAAGTATAAACCAAATTCACGATATACCTCATATCTCAACAATACATCATAAACTTCAGACATTTCATATATTCATTTCAGAATAATCCGATCATTTATCTCAAACATTCATATCATCAACATGTACTTAACATTGCATATCTCTATATAAGCATAATACAGAAATAGTCTGCAATCTTTCACATGATACATGTAAATATGTATATATAAATGTAAATGCACATATGACTTCATTCATTTTTACTTTGTTGTGACCGATCACCTATTTACTATCCCATATCCATTGTAGATACCGGGATCATTTCATTTATTGTCTTGTACCTATTGTGGATATCAGGCTCATTAATAACTAAGCCTGTGGCTCTTTGTGCACATTTTTTAGCTTTAAGCTTTTTTTTAAACTGGTCACTCCGGTCACAACTCCTTTATCTGATCATGTATATCAATGTGATGAAATACATTAATTCACATAACATACTATCAATCGCATTCATTCAATGTGCACAGTCATTCATCATATTCATCAGATCTGAATCTGGCATTCAACTTTCAGTTGAGTACACATTTTCCATCTTCACATACCAATAGAAAGCACTTCCAATTCAATCTTTAATATCAAACTCCTCAAACCATCAATGTCTGGAATTATCACAATCATATCAATAATAGTTAAATAACTGAAATTTATATAGAACAAACTAATCATAAGGAGAAAAAATCTAGGTTAACTCATATTACGCTCTAAATAAGCTATTGCCTTGATGACTTAGCAATGTCTGGATGCTGACGTTCAATTTATGATTCTTTAGTCATGCAATACACACATGTTTTACATATTACTAAGTTGATCAATCATATAAATATTCAATCATGCACATATATGTGTGTCATGTTTAATGCATGCTCAATTAACTTTCCCAAGTATGTATCCTTAAATCACAAATCTTAACCATTCATACATCATAGCTTGCATATAACTAGTTTGCAATTAGATTTATACCTTCAGTATACTTGATTATTTTAAATTCATCACCCATACATTCACAAATCTTTTTCTAGCATCATATAATCACACAATATCCCAATTCTCATTTATTCATTCCTATGCATTATTCATATCCTTTGGATAACATTTGTATTCATAAGAATCCTTCATTCCTTTAACACTCATAAATTCTAAAGTTTAGATACGTTGATATCAACAATCCTTTCCATAAGTTATAAGATCAATTAACAACCTAAACTTATCAGACACTTAACCAACTAATCCAACCTCAAACTAAGGTTATTTTATGCCTCAATCAAGTCCAAATGCACCAAAGTAAAGTAACTTATCTTTAGTTAATTCAATAATCTCACGAAATAGAAAATTTCATTTCCAAAGTATTGCCCACAATTGTGTAGGGCCTTCCTATGATCATGGGATGAGTGAACCGAAAGTTCATCATCCACTTCCTGCAAATCTTTCCAGATTTTAACATCTCTATACCAAATTCAAAACATCCTCTTAATAATCCATTAATTATATCTCAATTATACCTTAATTATACTCCAATTCATCATCAATTTCATCTCCCATTCTACCTCAAATTATTCAGTTAGCCACTCATAAACTATTGTCTTTCATGCATTAAACAAAATAGAAACTATCATTCATTATCATACGTGTAGTCCTATTTCTTTCCCATTTCAAGAACACTACACTAGTAACTTTCTTTATCATAAATTCATCTTCATTATACTTCAAATCCCAATTTAATTAATCCATATAACAACCTATTACCACTTTTTTATATAGCAAGAACAAAACATAAAAGTATCCAAGTTCATCTAACATATTCCAGCAAACTTCATCAACAACATCATATACAATCTATCCTAATTCAATCATCATAATCTTTATATTAAAACATGCCATAAAGATTATATTTCTACTTACTTGTTAAGCTCAAATTCCACCTTAAAACCTCAAGTTAATCTATCCCTCCAAGCTTGTAAGATCATCACAAATTGAAGGTGAAAATACGTTGGTTTTTGACAAAGACAAAGAACAACAATAATCTGGTTCTTTAGCTATCTTGTGAAGGCTAAAAGTATGGATTTGGCATGGCAATTTAGCAAGACTTAAACCAAAATATAGATATGTGAGATAGAAGCAAATTTTGGTGGAGACAAGAGAAGAAGACGGTGAATGTTCTAGCAAAAACTTTGCTACATTAGCTTAATTCAACTAGGTGCAAAGTGTCACCATGTTACCTTGACATATGTCATTAGGCATGTAAGCCATTTATCTCCTCCATAAACTACCAAATCTCACCTAGTTACTAGTCCACTTGTCACTCAATCATGCTACCATTTGTCAATTAATTACCCATGCCAAATGTCACTCATTTATCTATGCCATTTGTCACTTATTTCATATGCTTAGTCATCCTAATTTTTCATGTGTCAATTTGTCTTGCCACTTGGCATTTTTCCTAGTCTAAATATACATATTAATTCATCCATCTCCCAACTATAATAAATAAATCCCAAATTACTAATTGTAATCCATCAAACCAAAATTCAAGACATAAACAATACACAATTCACATCATGATTATTTTAAACCTTTCATACCTCAGAATATATCTATTGAGTGCATATACTATCCTTACAATGTGCACAAAATCATAATTCATGTGTGTATGCTAATGATATGCATGTGAATGAAATGCATTTCATGAATTCACAATGATATTACTATGTGTAATAGTCTAAGGTTCTAACACTTGGTATGGAAAACAGGCTATTACAAGTGTGTTATTATATCAATTGTGGGAAGCCTATTTTTAATTGCTAGCCAGGAAATGATTAAATTGAGAAGAGAACTATTCTTGTACTATATGAGTTTATACCAAAACACACTTCGGTTAGTACTTCTAAAAGGGGACCAATATGAAGGAATGGAGAATGCACCTGAATTTGTAAGTATTTAGTTGATTTTATCATGTTTAAAGGTTTTTAACAAAACATTTGAGATCAAAGTTACTTGTAATAGCCTAGTTTGATTATTGTAAATTGGGTGAGATTGTGTTTTGAAGAAATTAGTAAGTTAGAATGGGTGAAATATGATATCTAATTGGCTTTTGAAGTTATATTTGGAAATGAAGACCAATAGGTTAGCTTGCGGAAGTAAGTAGAAATATGACTTACGAGATTAAATAATAATCTCAAATTTGGTTAAACCGAACTATAGTTTTAATGTCTTATTTCCAAATTTGGAAACAAATGCCTAAGCGAAATGTGTTTTGTGTAAGTAAAGAAGAGGCACTGAACACGTGAGTGTGT
This sequence comes from Erythroxylum baracoense, assembly GCA_025629805.1. Classification (NCBI taxonomy): domain Eukaryota; kingdom Viridiplantae; phylum Streptophyta; class Magnoliopsida; order Malpighiales; family Erythroxylaceae; genus Erythroxylum; species Erythroxylum baracoense. The sequence continues at coordinate 26,087,323 of JAOTAY010000191.1, read as the reverse complement.
TTAGCAATGAGTTTGCAAAACAGTAAGTTTATTTTAATTTTTTTATAAGACTAAATTATTTGCAAAAGAATTGATGACATATGAGTGTCCTTTAAATAGATTCTATGCAAATGGTTTCTATTTATGGGGACTAGCAAGTTGTGAGTGTACCTTAAATTGAGTTTATACAAATGGTTTTCTTTTGATCATGAAATGAATATTTATGTTGAGTTTTATTCAAATGAAATTTTACGAGTGAATATTGCTAGCATAAGTGTATGCTTTGGCAATATATGAGTTTTAATTTTAAAGTTAAATTATATATGATTAGGAGTCGCATTGAAATAATTCAATTATGAATCCTCCCACACTTGATTTAGAAAATAAGATGAGTCGTACATGTAAGAGTTGTTTTTGCTTATGATACATCATTAGGCTTTATACATGTTATTATATCAATATATTTATAGCTGTTAACCTATTATGGATAAGCGATGTAAAACCAGCTTTGTAAATAATGGTTAACTAGTCATGTGTAAGTGATGTAGAACCAGTTCTGTGACTTATTACGGATAAGCGATGAAGAACTAGCTCTATAACTATCGATCTATAGCAGTTAACTTGTTGCAGGTAAGTTATGTAGAACCAACTCTGTAACTAGTGGTTAACGAATCTCAGGTAAGCGATGCAGAATTAGCTTCGTGACTTTAGGCCTAGTATACTGTATGGTAAAGAAACTAGTGGTAGGCTACGTTGAGTAAGAAAAGTCATGAAATAATAATATCGCCACTACTTGTTTTTAAAAGTAATTTGAGAGGCACCATATAGTTCCAATTTTAATGGTTGGCTTATTTTTCAGTATTAAAGTTTTCAGAAAACTTTTGCCACTACTATTTATTGATTAAGGAAAATGGAAAATGGAAACTTTTATATTATGAGTTTAATTTTGAAAAGCATTTCAAAATATTTTTTCAGAAAATTTGAAATTCTGTTTTACGACATGTTATGTTATTACCAGATTTGATGATGCACAAATAAATTATTATGGAAAACATTTTACCATGAGCTTTATGATTGTATGGAATATTTCGATTATATTGTTAAGAAAAGTTTAATTTTCTTGTAAATTGATTACACTCACTAAGCTCGTTTAGCTCACCCTTATTTTTAGTTTTTCAACAAACCACCCAGGTATATGTACAGGTGTTGCAATAATTGGGACTCTACCACAGGATTAGCTATATCGTTGGGTGCTACTGTGCTTGTGTCATTTGGATATGTACATTTGTGTAAATAATGGATGTTTAAAAATGCTTTTAAATGAAATGCATGAATATGCTTTAGATTTTTTAAGTTTATTATAGTGATTGTTTAGAATTATTTGTTTCGGGTTGGTTATCAGTGGGATTAAAGTCCAAAATTTGTAGTTGAGAAATTGGTGCAAATATAGAAGTATTTTAAAATTTTACAAGGCTTTTGAAAATTTTGGGAATGTCAAAATGAAATCATTGCGCCGCCAAAATTTTGGATAAACAATTTTGAAAACAATCACTATTTTCTGCGCTTTTAACCTTTAAAATATAAAAGTTTTTTAATAGATGAATGGCTTGGCTTTGTCGGTTGAGTTAGATATCGATTGGAGGGCTACTGTGGGATTATCGGGAGGGCTTTACTCCGGTTCCTAAAGGGAAACTTCAAGATGGGTCCTTTCAGGTGGTATTAGAGCCTGATTTGAAATAGGGTTGTCTCTATATGTGACTTGATTTCATAACGTGATTTTACATGGTTTTTATAAACCGAGCAACCCAGAAAGTTTTGTTATTTTCCATGCACCTATGCTTACAAAAAGTTTTCTAGTGTTATATAGTTTATCTTTGAATTCACAATATTATGCACCGATGACACTTTAGGGTTCCCAAAGCCACACTAGAGGCTATAACACTTAGAGCACCTTTAGCTCGGAAGGTCGAGCACGGAGATGGTTCAGTAAATGTTTTTCTTTATGAATCAACCCTGCTCTGAACAGTTAGGACTAGAAAAATCGTCTGTGGAATTTTATTTTTACCTTAAATGAATAACACAGATACGGGCAACAGTGATGCGCCAGCTACAGGAGGCCCTAGTAGTGTCAGGGATTTTGATTGAATGTATTTATAAGTTAGGCATAAATCGTTCGATGAGAGTAGAGATATTGAAAGTGCCCTAATTTGGTTTGATTAGGATAAGGATAATAAATTTAAATGGTTTAGTGACAAAAGGATGAGAAGAGGAATATCATCTAGTCAGAGATTAGTCACACCACCTACAATGTCTAGGGACTCTTGAAACACCAGGAGCTCAGTACCAAGGTGTAGCTAATGTGGAAGGAGACCACCTACATAGGCTAGGTAATTGCAGTAACCTAGTAGGATGTTGACGATACATCCAGTACAGCGATAGGTATTTGTAGTGATAAATATATTAAGATCAATCCCAAAGCTATGCACTCTTATATGTTAAAAGATTTTGTTAAATAGATTAGTTTGAAGTTGGAGTTTTTATAGTGCCATTTGATAATGACTACTTTCAATAAAACTACGTCAGTAGCATAGAACAGTCATAGAGGTAGTTATATAGTAGTTAGACTTAAAAGCTCTCTAATGAGTTAATCTTATTAGATATCCATGACTATGAAGTCCTATTAGGAAGGAAATTGACTAATAGTACATTATGGCGATGTGGATTGCTTCTAAAGGAAGTTAGGATTTGTACACAAGGGAAGGGAGATATTGTAATATCCTATCTCCTAAATTGTTGAGGGATAAAGGTTTAGAAGATTAAGCGCATGTATATTGTATTAATCAATTGACATATTCCAGGACACTTGGATATGATTTTGATAAATTAGAATTAAATTGGAAATTGATGGATTTAAGTTAGTAATTTGGAGTTAATTGTTAAAATTTGGAAATTTGAGGAGTCAATGCATAAATTGGCCTAGTAAAATTTCTAAATCGTAAAATTGGAGATAAGTGGCACTTTATATTATTATTATTATTATTATTATTATTATTACTACTACTACTACTACTACTACTACTACTACTACTACTACTACT
>JAOTAY010000191.1:26037283-26052864 GCA_025629805.1 Erythroxylum baracoense | reverse complement strand
ACAATTTATTATTAATAATATAAAAATAATATTATTAATTATTTAATAAAATTTATTATGTTAAATATTATTCTATTTTATTTAATATAGTATTATGACTTGGTCACAGTTGTTATTATGAAAAATTATTGAGGGTATATTAAGTAGTTTGTATTTATTAGTTTAAGTTCCATCCTAAACCTCCCAAATCAGAGGTTTCTTATTTTCACTGTTTAGGATGGAATGGAATATAACATGAAACCCTCCGCTTCCATTTCATTCCATTTCATTTGATTCCATTATAAAACTTTCTTCCAATCGATAGAAGTGTGTTATGTTTCATTTTATTCTATTCTTAACCCCTCAACTAAACAGAGCCTAAAAAGATAAAAGGTACTGAGATTTTTTGGATATAAATTTACTATTTATTCGTCCCAGCGCTTATGAAAGTCACGGCAAATCCATATAAATACTATCAAACAGTGAGGAAAGTAAACTGATATGGAATGATTAGAGTCAACCTAAAACTAGAATACCATCATTGTTTTTTTTCTAAATTAGAATGCGAACATCGTGTAGATAGGGCCTAACATGTGAAAAATGGGTCCAATGATTGGATGCAAAACCACACCGCTGTACCACATGATACAATGTGCTGACCGAAAGCCGCCCAGATAAATAACGTGTTGGGAGGTGGTCGTCGAATCATTGATGTAATTGCCACGTATGACGTATCCGATTCATCTCCCCTTCTCGTAATAACTAAACGTGATTATTTCACCAATACATCTCACGCGTAACATAATCATTATATCTATTTGTCTTCATCTGCTAAAAGTCTATGTTCATACATTATATTATAATTTTTATCCCCTTTTTAGGACTTTTTCTCCTTTATTACTCTTTTTCATGTATCAGAGAAATCGGGTGGATGCCTTGTATTCAATCATAGTTTTACGGTATAATATAAATTTCGCAAGTGTCTTATGCACGATGTGCAACAATACGATCTCTATACTGAGTGTGTTCTCTACTAGTGACACATCGTTAAAGGATATCTATACAAACATCAAGGTAAATAATTATTTATGCCTTGCCCACGTGATTTCGTTAAAGTGCTCACGTAAGAGCATTTATATCTTCAATTTTTTTGGCAAAAATATTATAGTTTCATTTAATTTCTATTATCCATCTAATCTTATTTCAAAATTAAATCAGTTAAAATTTTATTATTTATCAAAACTGATAAATATTTAAATATTTATTAAAACTGACAAATATAAAAATATATGTACATAACTCTCAAACTAAAATTTTAAAATTTTAAAATTCGACAATTAATTAAAATTTAAGAGTAATTTTAATTTTGAAATAGAATATTTTAAATTTATAAAACTAAAACATTATATTAGAAATAATTTAAACATATTAAATTAAAATATTTATCGTTGAATATTTAAAATAATCATAAATTCTTATTAGTAGTTAATATTAGACAATATCACTAACAAAGAAATCAAGTTTTTTTAAAAAGGTGAAAACATAAAATGAAAACCGCTTTTCTTATTTTCATAAGCAAAGAAGCCAGAAAGTTTAAAAATTCGAAACTCATTCAAACTCTTTTATTTTCGTTTGATTTCATTTAATTATAACAAAAATCAAGAAACCTCAATGAAATTAAATACGCAATTTATAGTCGTTGGTTTGTATATTTAATATAATATTATTATAAAAATCAATACAAATAAAAAAGTGCCAATTAAACTTAGCAAAATTGATACATCAAATGAATATTAATATAAAGAGAAGCTCATTTGAGAGAGAAGTTCTAGCTTCTCTCTTTTTCTTCATTGCTGCATGATTTTTCATGTACAGTCCTTCTTGTACTTCCTTTTACTGTTGATTTTGAATAATCTTCAGTTTCTTCTTTCTTCCTCTCTTCTTTGGCTTGTTCACTCTTTTCCCGTAAATTTTCTCTCATCTTATAGCTCTTATCATTGTTAGTAATATGTTAGACAAAGTAGATATTTTCCCATCCCTCCTTGCTTCTCGACCTGGTCAAATTTTTACTGCAACTCCACCATCACCTACTTTGCTTGTTGTGAGATCCCTCCTTCTCCACCTTCCTTCCCTGTTCCTAACTCCTCCCCTAGAAACCATAGTCTCCAAGCGTCCTCTTATGAAACTCCTTTGCCACCTCCCAAATGCATTTGGCTTTAAATTATTGGTGACTCCAAACTCGAAATCACATTGTCTTATTGTTATACGGACAAAATAACTTAAGATTAGAATGTGGCTCCTCCTTTTGAGTCCTCTGATGTTATAATTGTTTTCGTCCCTGGATGATCTTCGAGTCAGAGCTAGCAAGTGAAACTCCACACTTCTTGGTTTCTTCTTTAATAAGAGAGTTGCTTTCCTTATGATTAAGCAATGGGCCATGAATAATTCGATATCCTTTAAATTGTAATACATTCTCATCAATACAAATGATGTATTTTTGTTTAAGTTTGCTAGTTGGAATGATGCAAAGAAGGTTCTCCAAGTAGGACCATGGTATGTGCACAATAAGTCTATATTTCTACAAATCTGGAGACCTGGCGTGAGAATAAAGGACATTAAACAGGAGTATATTCCTATGTGGATATGTGTTCATAGAGTTCCACTCAAGTATTAGACTACATATGAACTTAGTCTCACATTGTAAGCTTCATTGGAAAGCCAATATGTATAGATCAAGCTACAGCTAAGGAAAACTTGGAGAACAACTAGGAGATCATTCAGGATTGGGGAGTATCAAGAGGTTATAGGACTCCAAATTAATTTGGATACTCCAATAACATAAGTTGTTGATGATAATTGCATTGGTAAAAATGTTGATACTTTAACAATACAAGTTACTGATGGTGATTGCACTACAAGTTACTGATGGTGATTGCACTAGTGAAAATGTTGATGTTAGTAATCAAAACAATTCTCAACCAGTTGTGGATAATAGCATTCTCAATTGTCCTAGTGAAAGTATAAAGCTCAAAGAAGCTTCAAGAGTACATGAGCAAGAGATAACTAAAATAGACACTTTAAGCAGAACCATAAAGCAAACTGATGAGTTTCAACTTGTAATCAAAAGAAGATCATGAAGGAAGAAAAAGGCCCCTGCTAGGAAAAATAAATCATCATTATTATTTCTTGGAACATTAAAGGGGCTAGTGCCACTAAAAAAAGCTTTTGGTCAAGAGCTTGTTAGCTAAAAAAAGAGCTGCTATAGCAAGAATTTCGGAGACTTGAACCAAGTAACGTAATTGCAACTTTCTTCAGTTTTTTTCCAAATATGTGGAATTTAATTTCTAATCACTTGCATCATACAAATGGCATGATTGTGATTATGTATGATTCATCTATTTTTATGGTTGCCATTAAACTCACATCAGACCTATTAATTCATTTGGAGATTTACAATAAAAGCTTAGATAAGCTAATCCTTATAACTTTTGTCTATGCTTATAGTACAGTATACCAAAGATCCCATTTATATAATCAGATCAGGTCACTTGTAGATACTTGTTCTCTTCCTTGGCTAATTATTGGTCACTTTAATGCCTTTATTAACTTAGAAGAGACACAAGGTGTTAGATCTTTAGAAATTCCCTACACTGGCATGAGATAATGCATATTTGATGCTCAATTATTATAATTACCATATAAAGGAAACTTATTCACTTGATGTGACAAACAAATGAGAGACAACTTTATCAGAAAAATAGGATATAAGGTTAGCTAATCCGTAATGGTTCTCTACCTTTCCTAGTAGTTTCTCCACCTTTACAAACCAAAATTTTTAAATCATTCTGATGTTATCACTCAACTTAACATTGTTAAGCCTTTGTTCCCTTTTAGATTTAATCATTTTCTTATTGATCTAGCTGAATTTGAGGAATGCATTATGAGGGCTCTAAATTTATTCATCTGAGTCTCCAAACAATTTGTCTATATAATAAAGATCTCACTTATTAACCAACAGATGAAATTGTTGTTTAGTACAACATAGGTAACACTCATCATCTTCTCCAAACTTCCAGAGCTTTTTTTGACAGAATTCAATATGAGTTACAAAATGATCCTACTTGGTTATCCTCCAAAATCAAGAAAGAATTGCCATGCAACATCTTTTTAGTGCACTGCTCTATGATTATCCTCTGTTAAAGAAAAGATCTAAGATGGATTGGATGAAGAGTGGAGATAAAAACATAGCCTTTTCTCATAGAGCAGTCACCACAGGAGAAACAACAACAGGATCATTTCATTATAGCTAAATAATCAGGTGCTTGATTCCTAGGATTTGTTACTTCAAGGAGCTTTTGAATATTTTTCAGACATCTTAGCAATAACTTCACATGTTACCTCATCTTAACTATTTTTGAAAGAAATTTTGTAGGATAAGATTAGTCAACATAATGCTAAAATATGTAAGCCTATCATAATTCAAAAGACTGAGAACTCTTTAAGATCCTTGAATCTGATAAAGAATGTTGTAACTAATGCCATACTTGAATTCTTCAATAAAGGTCAAACATTATCAAAAATTATTGGCACCTTTGTTACTCTAATTCCTAAGAATGGAGAACAAAGAACATTTTTTGACTTTAGACCCATTTCTTATCGCAACATTGTTTATAAGATCATCTTTAAGATTTTGTCTCAAAAGAAGAAAGAAGATCAACATAAATAAATTGATATTTCACAACGTGCCTACTTACTAGGTAGAATTATGGAGGATAACATTCTGTTGACGTAAGAATTTGTCAGAACCTATACTAAGAAAAAAGGAAGCAAGAACTATATCATTAAGATAGATCTAAAGAAGGCCTATGGTGGTATAGATTAGGGCTTTATTCTAAACACTCTTCATGCTTTGGAATTTCCTACTATCGTTTTTAAGTGGATCACACAATGCATCACCTCTCCTTCCTTCAAGATATTAGTGAATGTTTATCCTGGTAAGCCCTTCAAAAGCACTAAAGGCCTTAAACAGGGAGACCCCATATCTCCTTATATTTTTTGCACTTATTATGGAAGTATTTAATAAAACCTTGAAGAGAGTTGTGGAGAGAAAAAAAGGTTTCAAGTTTCATTCCAAGTGCAAACTTCTACATATCACTAATCTGTGTTTTGCAAATGATCCCATTCTCTTCTTTAAGGCTGATTAGACTTCTGTGTCGACTCTTACAAAAGCCTTAAAAATCTTTAGCAAGATGTTTGGCTTAGAAACTTATTATTCCAAGAGTTGCTTTTATTTATCAAAATCAGCTACAGGTAATGAATCTAGCATCAATTCCATCACTAGCTTCAGGTCACATCTACTTCCTATGTTTTACTTTACTTAACCATTCCCATTCCAACTATCAATCCTACACAAGGTGATTTCAGCAAACTAGTTAACAGAATCAACAATAGAATTTCTTCTTGGAGTTCCAAACCACTATCTATTGTTGATAGATCTATACTTATTTCATTTATGTCGAACTCTGTCAATACATTTTGGGCTACATATGTAACTATTCCCAAGAGAGTCAAGAGAGTTATCAAATCTATAGAGACATTGTGCATTAGGTTTCTTTAGAATGGGAATGAAGACACTATCGAAAAAACTAGAATGTAGTGGAAGTAAGTCTTCTTACCTAAGGAAAAAAGGTAGTTTAGGGATTATTTATCTCAAGTTAATGAACAACGTTATAATGTATAAGAGGCTATGGAGGTTAATGATAGATAAGCAATCCTTTTGGTGTAAATGGATCCATAATATCGATATAAAAAGTAGAAGTTTATAGAGTATAAAGATTAAATCCTCTTATACTTCAACCTTGAAAGCTATTCTAAAAGCTAGGGAGTTATTGAGGAATGAATTTATTTATCTTATTGAAGATGGAAAACAAACCAGTTTTTAGTTTAAGAATTGATCCTCTTATGATCCTCTTTATAACTTGCAAGATATGGAAGATCTCAAATATGTCATTGGTAATAAAGTAATATTAGTTGATATATAACTCTATCCCTAGATCAATTTGTGAAGAAATTGTTCAAACCAATGTATTTGGAGGGGAAGATTACATTTTTTGGAATAATTCAAAAAATGGCAAATTTACAAATCAATTCCACGGGAATTTTCTTCAAAAACACTATAATAGGATATCTTGGCACAAGGTTGTATGGTACAAGCATTTTCATCCAAGTGCCTTGACCACTTTATGGTTAGCTATAAAGGATAAGTTACCAACTGTGGATAAGTTAAAGAAATTCCCCCAACATTCCTAATTGGTTTCTTCTTTGTCAAAGAGCTGAAGAAAGCATTGAACACTTGTTTTTCAATGTGCATATTTTAATACTACTTGGAAGTATGTGCTATAAAAATGTTACATTCAAGATGCTCATAGAGTGTGGGGTTCTATAAGGATATGTTGTGCTCTACAATTGAGTAGTCATTCTATCTAGCTATCACCTGTCTTGTTTAAGCTATTTGGGATGAAAGAAATGCTCAGATATTCCAAGATAAAAGTTTAGTAGAATAATAATTCAGCGACATAACTATTATGCAAATTAAAAGCTATATGAGATTAATCAACTCTAAATTTCATAATGATGACTATTGTACTAGAATGTAGAATGTGTAAGCTTACTAACATCTAAAGAAAGCTATATCTAGGCTTATAATCTTCCATTTGCATGGCTTTTTCATGTATAGCTCTTTATAGCTACATTGTAACTCATGCTTGCCAGTTATGGCTTAATTCATTATTATTTTCTCAAAAAAAGTTGTATATTTTGTAATTATTTAAAATTTAATTCACTTATCATAATAAATGTATATGGGTAGCAATCAAGATAACTCTTTATAACTGTGTATTTTTATTAATTACTAAAATATTATTTTAATTATATTGATATTTTTAATGCTTATATTAAATCAATCTAAACATACAGGATCAGATCAAATGGAAAAGGTAAAGTAATGATATGTTCTCTAATAAATCTTACGGGATGATGATAAAGGGACAAGCTATAAGAATTCCTTGGCATTACTTAATATGGTTCCATCAAGCTTACCTAAAAGCCTCTTTCACTGTATGGGCACTTAAAGAAAGATAAAATATATTCGATAAGCTTAAAAGATATATAAGCCTATCTGACACTTATGTTCTCTATAGCTTAGCGAAGACACATTTGAACACCTATTTTTTAAGTATGGATACTCCTCTTTAATATGGTGCATAATCAAAGTAATGTGTTGAGGAATGTTAATCAAAGGAATGTGTTGCACAAACATTCCTTAACACATTCCTAACCTCAAATGGAAGATCTAATTAAATGGTGCAGTAAAGTTCATAGGAAAACATGATGGGGATTGGATCACTTTCAAGATTGCATTCAGTAACACGATAAATCATATTTGACTTGAGATGAATATGTGTATATTTTAGAGGAATTCTATAAGTATAAAACCTCATCCATGTCATAATTCATACCACAAAAGAGTAGTCGTTTGCATATAACTTGTACATCAAATATAGTTAAGCTATAAGAAGGAATTAGAGACTTCCTTAAAGAACCATTATCATTTGCAATCTTTGTTGATGTAGTAATGGTTTAATATTTATCCCTATAAGTTGCCCTATAAGTTATTTCCCTGTAAATAGTAAGTCACTTTATAGTAAGGTTTTCTTATACTAATTATATTGGTATTAGAACATGTAAGGAACATAAAATAGGTATGCACATGTTACCTTACTTGCTAAACTTTATTTTTCATCTTAATAGTATAATTTGTTATTAATTTTTCCAAAAAAACGCTTTTGAATTAATTTTCATAATAAATATTAAATATGTTTTATAAAATAAGATATTTTAGGATTTATCACGTGTCAAATCTAGGTGAAAACAACTTTAGATGTAAAATAAATCAAATTACAAGAATATTAAAAGATATTTATTTATTTAATAATTAGTATCTTAAAAGCAGTACTATTAATTACATAATTTATAGCAAAATGGTTAGATTTGTTCTTTCAATAATAAGATAAAAATATTTAGTAATTCTTTATAACCTTTATCTTTCTTTTAATGTTAACATGTAAGAGGATCACGTGCTTTTCAATAAATTAGTCAAGTATATCTTCAATTGTTTTAACTTTTAATTGTAAAAAGTATGGAATGAGTGTTGAGTAGCTCCATAAACTAAATTATGGCAAATGAGAAGCTTAAAGTGAAAGTGAGTACATTATTTAAAATGGTTTTTAAGCACTTGACTAAATAAAGGCTAGTAAAAAGTATCATATTGAAAAGGAGAGAAGAGATTAAAAGGCTTATTTATACATAACTACTTATTAACTCCTAAATAATTTCTTTTTAGATAATTGAGTCAAATAGGCCTGAAGTGAAGTTGTTACTTAGCCAATTTAGGCTTGTTTTGTTATTGATAGTATCATATTGATTTTTACATTATAATGTTAGACTAAGGATAAACCATATAAAAGTTAGTGGGTTTATAACACCCGATGATGAGAAATGAGCACACCATAACAAACTTTCAGTTATAGGTGTATAGGATTGAATTTTCCTATATTAAAAAGAAGGAAGAATTTTATATAGATCTAGATATGAAATTTGACTAAAAATATAAGAAGCCTTAAAATAGTAAATCACAAATTCAATCTTAGCATTTAAATTAACTACATTTTCATTATAAGTTTTCTATACATGAAAAATACGCTTATCAATGATAAATTATTTTTAGAAGTCCAACACATAAGATTATTAAATCCTCAAAATCATAGTAATGTTTAAAAAGATCAAACCTTAAGCTTATGACCATATCAACAAAAACAAAGCCACTAAAAAAAGAAAAATTGAGAGCATCAAGCTTCATAAGATGAACAACCTTAACAAAGGTTAGTAATAATGGAGAAGGAACACAAATGATTAAATTGGGAGGGATTATGTATAGGAACAAAAATATAAAACTCATGATGGAACTTGATATAGGCATACGTATTATACACAAATTCTTCAAAAGGAAAAATCAAAAGTAAAAAAAAGGAAAAGTTATGAACACTATTATTCCTAAAATTCATTGTGAGCATGCTACAAATAAAATACCACAATGGACCATTTTTTAAATGAATAAACACAAAAGAAAACATTAGTGGAAAAACAAAAATGAAATAATAAAAACAAGAACTAGTGACAACACAAGACTATAACATTAATCATGACAAAACAAAGGTGATCAATCTTGATAAACCAATTTTTAAAACAAAACCTAGTAGAACATAAGGAATAAAATAGAAAAGTAAAAAAATAGAGGAATTGTAAACTCATTTATGAGACTAGGGTTGTCCTAAGTTTGATATATCAATAATCTTAGACTCTAAAGCCACTAAGTTTCCTTTTTGTTAATAGTGTTGTCTAAAGTAAACCACCCTTAAAAAGAAATAAAGACATATAAGATTAAGTTTAGTAGAGTAGATGATAAAGCTAAAATCATAACATGGTAAACAAAAAGCAAATCTAAAACCCCCTTTAGAAGTTGGGAACTACACTTAATTCGTATTCAAAAAACTAAAGAAAGTCACTAACAATGGAATAAGGAGTGACAATAAGGTGACCCTAGCAAAATAAACTCTCTTATTTCTCTTTAAAGAATTCGACAATAATAAGGGAGAGGAGGATATGGGCTCGAATGATGATGGACAAGGATGAAGGAAATAACAACTACAGGCTGGAGATAAGAAGAAGAGTGACTCTCTATCTTCTTCTCCTTAGTGGTTGTTAATTCTTTTCTTCTTTAAAGTTTATCTTTAGAGACTCTTTTTCTTTTCTTCCCTTTAATAGTTGCTAAGAGAAAATGAGGGCTAAGGCATATTTTTAAGAAAGGAGAGAATAAAGAGATAACCATAGATGTTAGCTCAAAAGTAAAAACCTCCTTCCCAACAGACGTCAGCTCAAAAGTAAAAACCTCCTTCCCAACAAACCCTAAAAGTAATAAGGTTATAACTTTTAAGTGAAACATAAGTTAAATCATTTTAGAGCTGGTTATTAACTCCAAACCAATGCCATTTCACTCCTCCCCCTTTATCCAAAAATCTTCCGATTGTCATTTCTTCTTCTTTTAACTACTAGTCATTTTAAAGAAGTTTCCTTCTATATTTTGGCAAGAAAATCCTAAAACTCTTAAACATTTGAAAATATTGAAATTCCCTTACTAATTTACCTCTTTTTTATTTTTGCCCATTTTTTAAAATTTAGAGAAAGAGTCCTCAATAAATTTAGTTGACCCAAAACTAAAACAAAGATAAGTGAAAACTATAATAGCCTATAATATCTAGTTTCCATAACATATTTAGGGTTAGAACCCTAGACCATTGAAATGAGTAATAGCATTGAGAGCATTTCATTCATATGCATATCATTAACATACACATATGAATTATAATTGTAAACATTACAAAGATAGCATATGCACTCAATTGACATATTCCGGTATATGAAAGTTTTAAAATGAATATGATGTTAATTGTGACTTGTTATGTCTTGAATTTTGGTTTGGTTGGATTCCAATTAATAATTTGGAATTAATTGTTATTAATTGGGAGAGTGATGAATTAACATGTACATTTGGACTAGGAAAAATGCCAAGTGGTAAGATAATTTGATACATGAAAAATTAAGGTGACTAATCCTATAATTGAGTGACATTTGGCATAGTTAAATGAGTGACAAATAGACAAGTAAATAATTGACAAATGGTTTAATCATGGAGTGACATATGGACTAATTATTAGGTGGCCTAAAGTAGCTAAATTATATGACAAATGGAAGGCATGCCTAATGACATATGGAAGGGTTTAAGGTAGACACCTAGCACCTGGTGAAGAAAGATACAGCAAAGATAGTTTCTACTGTCTTCTCCTTATTACACCTCCGAAATTGCTCCTATCTTCTCTCTGCATTTTGTAGCTAAATTGTTACATGAAATTCACACTTTAACCCTTTACAAAATAGCCAAGAGACCAGTTCAAAGTGGTCTTCATCTTACTATCAAAAATTAACCTGTTTCACTTTGAGTTTGTGAGGAATCATGCATGAATGGAGGGCTAGTTTAATATGAAGTTTTGAGCTGAATTATAGGCTTAATAGGTAAGAAGCAATATGATCTTTATGACATGTTTAATAGTATGAGAATGATGTTTGAATTGGAATGAAATGTATATGATGTTGATGATGAAGTATGCTGGAATATGTTGAATGAATTTGGAAGTTTTATGCTTGTTTTTGGTGAATGAAAACCATAGAGTATAGGTTATTACATGGATGAATTGGACTGGAATTTTATATATAAAAAAGGTAAATTTATGCTAAAGAAAGATGTTAACATAGTGTTCTTGAATTGGAGATGTATGTGTACGTATAAGAAGTGATTGTTAATGAAAAAATGAGTGAAGTTTAATGAACCTTAGTGTAATCAAGATGGAAGCTAGGTGATCATGTAATGAAATAGGTTTAAAGGGCTTGTAATCTAGGAAATTATAGTGTTTGGTAAGTGCCTAAGTTTGATACATTCGTGCAGAATTGGGGGAAACAATGTAGTGCACGATCATGGCCTTAAGTACACGATCATAGCCTAGTTATTTGGGTTCTGTCACAATCATCGCATAGTCCCCACGGTTGTGGCCTGTTGCGCTAGCTTTTATCACGATTGTGGGAAGGTCCACCACAATCGTGGCCAAGGCTTTGAAGTGATAAGTTCAGTTTTGTGTAATTGTTGAAATAACTAAGGATAAGTTACTGTACATTGGTATATTTGGACTTGAATGAGGCTTGAAATGAACCTAATTTGATATTGATTCAGTTGGTTAAATGTTTGAAAAGTTGAAGTTGTTAAATTATGTTGTACTTTAAGGAAAAGATTGTTTGTTATCAATGTATCTAAGTTTGGACTTTATGAGTGAAAAAGGAATGAAGATGTTCTTATAAATGTAAATGTGATCTAAAGAATATGAATAATGTATTGGGTAATGAATGAATGGTTTGAATGATCAAGACTTATGTTTAAGGATACATACCGGGAAAATCATTGAGTATGCATTGAACATAGTACGTATACATATGTGCATGATTGAGTACTAATATGATTGAGCAATTTAGTAATGTGTAAATGTGTGTATTGTATGGTTTAGACGCTTAAATTGAACACCAGAATCTAGACATTGTCGGTTCGTCGAGAAAATAACTTTCTGAAACATACTGTGCGTCAACCTAGATAATTCTCACTAAGATTGATAATTTCTATTTAAATGTTAGCTATTAAATTGTAATTGATATAATTGACAATTCCAGACATTAATGTTCAAGGAGTTTGATAATTGGGAATGTATTGGGAGTGTTCTGATTGTATGTGAATCTAAAAGAAATATGTGTACTCAACAAAAATGTTGAATGCTAGACTTAGGTCCAATGAATATGTGAAATTGACTGTGCATCATGAATAAATGCTATTGATGGAATATTCTGTGATTTGATACATCACATTGATATGCATGATCAGATAATATAGTTGTGACTAGAATAGCTAGTGAAAAAGAGCTTAAAGCTCATAGATGCGCATAAAGAGCCACATGCTTAGTATATAAAATGAGCTTATCAATGAGTTCGGTATCCACAACGGATACGGGACAATTTAAAAAGGCGTTCAATGACAACAAAGTAACAATTGAAAGTGAGTCACATGTGCATTGCATATAGAACTTGATATGTATTATTTGAAAGACTGAAGTGAATTATTTGTTCTGTAATTGAAATGTGAAATGTGTACATAAAGTGTAGTTATTGAAATATGGAGAAATGTAAAGTGATATGCAATATTTGATTATATGATTTGCCTGTGAATTGAATGGTGAATTGTTTGAGAATGTTATAAGTGAGCACATCAATGATGGTTCACTCACTGAGTTTACAAAACTTATCAAAATTGCAACGTTGATTTTCAGTACGAGAGATGAGACTTAGCTTCTAAGACATTCTAGAAGAAGTCTTGTACTTGTGTTTTGGGCTCAAGAAATGACTCAAAGGTCTGGTCAGCTGAGATTGAGGAGTTAGATAAAATGTTTTTGTTTAGTTTCTCATTCCATGTAGAATATGTTGTAAAGAGCAGTAGACTCTCATATGCTTTTGATATAGTGTATATATGGATTATGGTATGAAAAGCGACATTGTAAATTATGTTTTATAAGTGGAATGAGGAATTTATCTTTAGCATGATTTATTTATGATGCCATATTAAGTGATTATGATTGGTCTAATGTGTCATTATCATAGGGTATGTTCTTGGACATCCTCTAGATGTTCGGGTATATACTTTATAGTATTGGGCTTATCTACAACATATATGGGATAGATATTAATGAGTCCGGTATCCACAACAGATATGGGACAGTTAAAAAGGCGCTCGATCATAACAATGAAAATGTGTCATATGTACATTGCATATACAAATTGATATGTATGATTTGAATGTTTGAAATGAACTATTCTGAAATGAGATGTGATGTGATATTCTGTAATTTGTAATGTGATTTGAATGCCAAAATGAATTGTGAATTGTTCTGTGTTTTATATGAGTGAGCACATCGATGATAGTTCACTCACTGAGTTCGTAAAACTCATCAAAATTGCAACGTTAACTTTCAAGTACGAGAGAGGAGACTTAGCTCTTAAGATGTTCTAGAAGAAGTCTAGTACTGCATTTTTGGATTCAAGAAATGGCTCAAAGGTCAGTCAGCTAAGACTATAGAGTTTAGTTAGAATCTTTTGTATAGTTCTTCATCCATGTAGAATGTTGTAAAGAGTAGCAAACTCTAAGATATTTTTGTGATATTGTATATATGGATTATATAGCGAAATGCTATAATGTAAATTGTGTTTTATCAATGGAATGATGAGTTTAATCTTTGAATATTTGTGTTATATATTTATGCTGTCATATAAGTGAATGTGACTCCTCTAACATGCCGCTTTCATAAGGTATGTTCCCAAATGTCCGATAAAATGTTCCGACACGTGCTCCATAAAAGTGGTGTGTTACATAACCTGTTTTCCATACTAAGAGTTAAAGCCTTAGATTATTGCATATGAGTCAAATCATTTTACCATTCGTGAAATGCATTTCATTCACATGCATATCATTAGCATACACACATGAATTATGATTTCGTACATATTGCAAAGATAGTATATGTACTCAATTGACAAATTTCGGGGTATGAAAATTTTAAAATAATTATGATTTGATTGTTTATTGCTTTTGTTTTGAATTTTGGTTTGATGGATTACAAGTAGTAAATTTGGAATTAATTGTTACAATTGGAAAACTGATGAATTAAAATGTATATTTAGACTAGGAAAAAGGCCAAATGGCAAGATAAATTAACACATGAAAAATTAGGATGACTAAGCCTATGAAATAAGTGACAAATGGCATAGATAAATGAGTGACATTCGGCATGAGTAATTAATTAACAAATGACAGCAATGATTGAGTGACAAATGGACTAGTAACTAGGTGACATTTGGTAGCTTATGGAGGGGATAAGTGACTTACATGCTTAGGGATATATGTTAATGTAATATAGTGACATCTAGCATCTAAGGAGTAACGTTTCTATAGGAGTAGTTTCAGCCTTGTTCATTCTTCTTCTCTTTTCACCTCTCACCATCGAAACATGCTTCTATCTCCCATTCCTATTTTTTTTCTTGAGCTATGCTAAATTACTACACCAAATACATGCTTTTACCCTTCACAATATG
This sequence comes from Erythroxylum baracoense, assembly GCA_025629805.1. Lineage (NCBI taxonomy): Eukaryota > Viridiplantae > Streptophyta > Magnoliopsida > Malpighiales > Erythroxylaceae > Erythroxylum > Erythroxylum baracoense. The sequence goes on along the minus strand of JAOTAY010000191.1, from coordinate 26,038,032 downwards.
GCTAAAGAACTAGATTATTGTTGGCTTTTATCGTAGCCGAAAACCATCTAATTTTCACCTTAAATTTGGGATGATTTTGCATGCATGGAGGGCTAGGTAGACATGATGAATTGAATTGGAATTGGAAGCTAAATAAAGTGTTGTTCTTGATGGAATGTTATAATAAAAATATTATGATGATTGAATTGGGATAGATTGCATATGATGTTGATGTTGAAGATATACTGGAAAATGGAGAATGAAAGGATATTTTTCTGTTCTATTTTTGCATGTATGAAAATATTAGTTTATGCACTGTTGTATAGATGATTTAAGTTAGGATTTGAAGTATAATTGATGAGGAATTCATGCTAATGATAGGTGTTATTAAGGTGCTTTCAAATCTGGAAAATTAGAATTGTAGGTGTGTTTGTAAAAGAATGAATGTTAATGACACAAGTGAGCAGAATTTTGTAAGCCTTAGTGTAACCAATATGGAAGTTAAATTAACCTGAATTAAAGTAAGCTTAAAGGACATGAAATCTGGAAAATTTCAGGTGTTATTGATGTCTCTAAGCTTGTAAAATTCGTGAAGTATTGAAGGTAGAAAAGTTACACACATTAGTGATGTTGATGACAAATTCTGGAATTTTAATTTCTACATGTTGAACTAGCTAAGAAATTTCACTCTACATTGGTATATTTGGACTTGATTAAGGCTAGGAATGAGCCTAGATTGTTGCTTGATTAATTGGTTAAGAGCTTGATAA
>JAOTAY010000191.1:26007095-26027017 GCA_025629805.1 Erythroxylum baracoense | reverse complement strand
TGTACTTTATGTTTCATCGCTGAAATGTAATATGTTTCGTTTTCAGTTTAAGTAGACAAAATGTTTTGAAAAAAAAAAGAGTGGGCCCAAACAAATGCTTGGTGAGAAGTGTATTCAAAAAAAAAATTATACCGAGTTTTTAAGTATTAAGTGATGTGACACGCCATCCTCGAGGAGCACGGATTCGGATATCACCATCGGTATCGGGTTCGGGTCCAGCGGGAATGGGGTGTTACATTTAAGGTGTAAGATTAGATGCTTTTAAATGTAACTTGAATCTATTTAAAATTCTTATATATTTTCTAATGTAAAAACTAATTCAAATGTAATTCATTTACGAAGCCAAGTATGGCTACAACAATGACTATGTTTGATACTGTGGTGGTTTCTAAATTAATATATTCTTAATATGCTCATAATGTCTTTTCATTGTTCTAAATAATTAATTAAGATAGTTGAATCCTTTATTATTTCTTATAAATAACAAATAAAATGACTAGTAAATTGTTGAAAGGAGGAGACAAATTTTAGGATAAGGTATAATACCAGCACCTTATTTCTCTTAGTAGGTCAAAAAAGCTGGCCTTACATTTGATTATGTATATTGCTTTATAAAAATTCATTAACTCCTTAGATCTATAAAAGTAACCAATACACGTTATGATCATAAGTCTCTGTTATTGATAAATCCAATCATAGTGGTAGGAATTTGGCATGCATCTTATATTAACCTTTATAGAGATATAATGGGAATGGTTTTGTATAGTCCAAGAGAATGTTGTTTATAGTGGTATAATCAAAGAGCTTTTGTCATGTTACTATTACCTATCTATATGATTTCTACTACTGCGCCATCAAGCTCTACACCATACTTATAAGAGTATAGATTTATCTTAAGTGACTCAAGGGAGTAGGTGACTAGAAGCTTTATATAATTATTTAGTGTATGCTAATTTGTAAAAGAAAAAGACAAAGAAAACTTTTGTTTTAATATGATCATTGATAAATGCATAATTGATCATATTTTTACCTCATATTTAATGTATTTTTGTTTTGTAAATTATATTTTTAGTGTATATTTAGTACTTAATTTGCTCTAAGTGTGTTTACAAAATATAATTGTCTTCATGGATTTAAAGGAGAATAACTCAGATGAATAAATGACATAGAATGAAGATTCAACACACAGAAGGTATCGTGCATTCGGCCATGCACGTCTCCCAGGTTGTGTAGATTCATAATTTCCAAAAAAATTGGTTATGCACAGTTTGATGCATGGCTATGCACTAGACCATGCATCGACCAAAACCCTAGAATTCAATATAAAAGATGTTTTTCGGAGGCAAACAAAAGGAAGTAGATTTTTAGAGAAGGTTCCAAACGTGGAGAACGTCTAGAAGGGACAATATTGATCTAGGAATGTGGAAAACATGAAGAAATCATCGAAAGATCTAACAAAATACAAGATCTTTTTCCAAAATCAAAATATAGAGGAAGCGTAACACCAAATCAATATGCTTTAATCCATACATGATACGGTATAAGAAAAATAAATAAAATAAGAACAAGATCGGAATTTTTACCGACTTCTAGCTACAACTTTGACTCTTTGTTGTTGTGTCCTTAACCAATTCGATCTACCACTTGTTCTTTTTGGATAGCTTGATTATCAAGATCTTTGGTAGAAAAGGAGGAAAAAAATGTATAGCAAGCTTTTGCTATATTCGGCTAGTTGAAAAAAAAAACAAAAAATGAGACACTCTCATTTGTTATATTCGGCTAGCTTGAAAATGCCAATAGAGAGAGCTTCGTTTGCTATTTCCGAAACAACGTTTTTGGAAGAGAGTTAAGAGCCAAACCGAACGCCCATCTTCATTTTGCAACAAAGAGCTAAAAACCTGATGCAATTCCATACAACAGGTACGGTTTTGGAGTGAGTGGAGAGCCAAAAGACTTGCGTCACCTCCATCCAACGCTTGGACGTTTTCTTTGTTGCAATAATAATAAGCATGACCGATGGTTTGCTAGTTTATATTATTTTTCAAGCTTCACTCTCTCTCTCTCTCTCTCTCTATCTATTGATCCACAATCATACATTTAATATGCAAGAAAAACAATTAAAAGATTGATTTTATTTTGGATCTTATATTAAGGATTTCACCAAAAAGGATTAAATTGAATTTGTTTTTGAAAATAATCACTTGGGTCTGGATTCTTCAAATGTTGGACCCAAATGAAATTTTGTTCATTTTTGAAAAACATGTGAATCTAATTAACTAAGCCCAATAAAGAAATAGTGTTTACAAGAAAAATAAGAAAATGAAAGACAACGATTCGAAGGTTTCTGTGTTAATCCCTCCCACTCTGACCTTGATAGGCTTTATAAGTGAACTAGAATACCTTCCCAGCTGCTGGCGTTTAAAAGAGTCTTATTGCACAATGTGGAAACTTGAAAATGAAGGAAGCTATGCGAGTTCTAAACGAATGGGCTTAATTGTAGTCTAATGTAAGTGGAGTAAAAAGAGCACTTGAATTGAATGAGCATGTTGGGCAATCAGAGGGTGGGTCTAACGCATAAATGGGCCCAAATAAATTTTAAAGGAAAAATATACTAATATGGCCGAATGTAATGTATTTTAAAGCATTGGATTAGTTCTAAACAATGGGGGCATTTTTGTTATTCAAAGCACGAAAACATGAACTAAGGCATATAAAATTCGTATGGAAACAGGAATGGAATAAGAACACCAATAATACTAATTTCTAGAATCTTTTCAAATAAACATTTCTAGTACATAAAAATCCTATAACAGATTACCAAGGCATTTCCTCCAATTAAAATTGCATATTATTCTTGACCCAATTAAATCCAAATTTGATTAAAATGTCCAAATTAACTTAAACGCATCTTGGTTCCTGGGAAATCCACATTCAAAATCAAGAGAATAATTTTAAAGTCGAGGACTACAAATGCTGAGAACCGTAAATCATGGATTTCTATCTTAAAATGCAAATATCACACCACAAACAAAATAATAAAAAATAAAATAGGAGACTCATGATATGGTACAACTTACAAAACCAATGTTTCAATTCACCGTATAACACAATAATCAAGAAAATATATCATCAACTAAAAGGATAGAAATCTAACAGTTATAAGTGCAAGAATAGTGAACTTCTAATCTTATGACTAAGATTTAGATTTGATATTGATGGTCAAGATTGGAGCGCTAAGAGAGGAATGTCACAACTACATGGCAAATTAGAGCAATTTCTAAGGCAAATATCCAACTTAAATAGTCACTGACATTAATTATCAATCTGTGGCACTTGCTAATTGGCAAGTAATAGGAAGACACATGTTCTCAAAATTAGCCATTATTGCCTAGGACTTAAATTAAGCCATGTAAATGGGTACCGTTTTTGTCTTTTATCTTTGCTAGTTTAAACATGATTTATGGTTGACTATTTCATACGTTTAGCTTTGTATGGATTAATTTGATTTTATTTATAAAGTGATATTTATATCTACAAATTTTCTTTGGTTGCTTTTAATGCAAACTTAATTAGTATTGACAGTTAGATTTTATCTTAATTCACTTATAAACGATTCAAAAGAACCTAGTCATACGTGAAGTATGACTTAAATATTCGCAATTGAATAGGGTGCTAAAGATAAACTTAAATAATCGTTTTGGTATTAAAATGAAACCTTTTATATAGAAGTTCAAAGAGCATAATGACTTTTTTAGGTTATTAGTTTGGTAGAGACATAGGTCAACTAAACTGACCATAAATAGTTGTAGCTTGATATAGTACAATTTCATATTTTAGAAAGTTTTGTTAGTCGAGATAATAAATACTATATAAGTTTATTGAATCATGATATTAAAAATGATACTAAGGGAAGTATTTATCTAATCATTTATTATCATCGATTTCTCTATTTAATTAATTGCTTTGTTTTGATTCTTTTGACTATTTCTTTGTTTAGGTTTATTTTATATTGTATACAATTCCATTAACAACCTTCTTCATTAATTTTTTATTAGTAGGTGAATTTACTAGATCCATCTAACTCCCTTATGAGATTAACATTCTATTTACCATTATATCACTATCTTTATATACCATTATATCACTCATCAATGATAGCTGCACTTATGTTAGTGAGGAATGAATTTATAATAGAAAAAATTTAGTTGTATAAACAACACATACTAAGTTTCTGGCCTTGTTTTCAAGGAAGCAAGTAATGCTAGGGAGACTCAGAAACAATTATCTTAGTCATTTCATTTCTTTCATTTTGCTAATTTTCTTTATCAAATTTTAACTTTGTTATTTTTCTTGCTTGATTTACTATGATTTTATGTGTGATCTTAGTGTGTAACAAGAACTAACACTTTTTTTTAATTAACGAAGACCAAAGGTTGAAAGAACACTTCATTGGACAAGAAGAGAATGACACAAGAAGAGAATGAGCTAAGTAAGAATCTTAACATATACAAGATCAAAAGTCAATTCAAACTACTTTGAGATCAAGCTAAATGTGATCCAAATGTTTGAGATCAAGCTAAATATGATCCAAATGTTGTAGCAATACATTTAGTTCGATCGATTATCAGAAGAAGATTCTAACACACATATTGCTAACTTATTGGAAATTTGTATTACTTTTAAGATTAATGAGGCGATGTAATAATGTTGACGTTGTTTCTCTTTTATTACCAGATTAAGCCAACTAGTGATTGAAGACATGAGCTATAGTTTCAATAATAATATCTAAAAATTCTTTGAAGAAATTTTTAGCCAATATGTTACTGACTATGCTCTAACATGCCATATTATTTTTCTCAAACAAATTCCCACTTAGCGAACACTACACTAACACACCATTATGTTCAATTTATGTTTAAGGTAAAAGCATTTTGTTTCTCACCGTTATGTTGCTTTATCCCACAGATTTCATTTCTTATACTAGCTATTTCTAATGATGGAAAATATTTTCAAAAAAATAGCCTCTTCATCTCGAGCCATGTGCTAATACTACCAGAGCATAGATCAAAAAGTCAATCTTTTACTACATCCTTTAATGAGAATGTGAAAGCTCTCATCATAGTCTACTCTTCTATCACCTTTGGAGGTTTCATACTAAGACAAACCACTTCTAGCTCCTTAAGATACTTATGAGCATCCTCGCTTGCAAAACCGTGAAAAATGGGAAAAAGATGGATTAGGCCAAATTTAAGCTCAAAAGCAAGATTTTGAGCGAAATTTGAAAAAGTGATGCATAATGACCTTTGAGTTAAATTTGGAGCAGGCAACTCTTTTAAAGTTCTTAGATTGGCTATAGCTCCCTCAAGTTCAACTCCTTGTTGTATCCCCTGAGTTGTTATGGATTCATTACATAATTTCCACAATGTCCTTTTGATCTCTAGATCAAATTGTAGAGGTTCTCTATGCGGAGAGCTTGTTACTACCATACTCCAAAACTAACAAACTTGTAAAGATTAAGAAATAACTAAAAGAAACAATTATAAACAAATATATATACAAAACACCAATTGAAATTAACAGCAAAAACTAAAGCACTACACTTCTCGATAACGACGTCAAAATTGGTAGCATGTCACAATACTATACAAAATAACTAAACTTAAAACTATAGTTAGCGATAAGTCTAAGTCGATCCTACAGAGAGTGTACGAGAATAATGATTATCCATACATGAATACCCAAATCAATAGATATAGTATAACGTAAACAATTATTAAAGAGAGAAAGAACAATGATACATAATGAAGATATGCTTAAATGTGATCCTTGGTGTCGATTTAACCTCCGAACTATAATAGGAAAGCTTAGCCCTCCATGGGTCTCCAACGAGTAAATGCTTTGCCCCTTCACGAAGTCCTAAAATGATTCTCTCTTTATTTTCCATCAAAATTTTCTATTTATATGAAAAATTAAGTTTCTTGGCATATATTCGTGTATCAAACCGTACAAGTCAATTAAATGTAAAACTTGTGAAAATATATAGTTGAATACATTGCCCAAAATGATTTTGAAAGCTACTATAAAGTTGCTTTAATTCGGCTTTTTCAAGATTATATAAGCTAGTATGATTTTGAATAATATTTTGAAGATTGCTCAAGTAATTTAGTATCGCCTTACCTTCAACTCCAGTTTTGGATAGTAAAGTGGTATCAGAGCTACCAGGTAACCCCTAGGTCAGCCCCACGTCACAAGTTCGAATCCCAGATCAATCAATGTGGGAATGGAACACTGCTTGTGTCAGTATGGGCTGCGCAAGCAGAGTGTGGTGGATTACTTAAGTAATTTAGTATCGCCTTACTTTCAACTCGAGTTTTGGGTAGCAAAGTAATTTAGAACCTATATAGAATCAGAATATGAAACAGATTCAACATTTTCTTCATTATATCAATATGATGTTCAAAATTCAGAATCAACAACTAAATCCAAATACAATATTTTTTCAAGTGATTATTCATAATTGAATTAGATAAAGATATTAAAATTACTAACCCACAAACTAACAAAGAAGAATCAAAAGAAATAATATAAATGATCAAAAAGTGACCAAGCTATTAGACTCAATAAATGTTCTTCCGAATTTATACACGGCCATATAAGTATATACACGATCGTGTATCTCCTAGGTTTTGTTGAATTGTTATTCTTCTTGTAATTTCTTGTCCAATCCTAACTCTAATCCGTCTCTTTCTTATTCCACAAGGATAATTGAGTTTGGACATCAAAATGTTGGCTTAATAAATGTGCTCTTAACTCATTTTAGCATTTATACTTCCAAATTGTATCTAAAATCAAATATGAACCAAAATGAGTATCTTAAGCATTTTATAATAATAATCACTAAGTGTTAAGAAGTAAATGTATAAGTAATTAAGCACACATCAGAATTGTTACGGTTTTAAGAGATTGATCACTTAATTGAAAATTTTAAAAGCTTGAGCACTAAATTGAAAATTTTTTAAAAGTATATGCCATCCCTTCTTTAATTTGATATTTTTATTTGATCATTTATTTCATGTTAGGAGTCGAGAGGGTAGGAGATCATGAGAATAAGTTTATATAGGCCCAACTTGCATCTTGGGTTGGGTTCACTTATTCTTCTTGATTTTCTTTTTTTTTTTTGTCATAGCATATCCAAAATCTTTTAGTATAAAAGATTTGTTTTTCTAAGACATTTATCTAACAGATAAGCAATCTTGGTTCGAATAAAAATGTATTAAAAAAGTTTATTGGATAGAAACAATACATTAATTTGAGAAATAATAGTGCTACATATTTATTGGCTTTGTTTTGTCTTTTCTTTTCTTTTTTTTTCATATTTTGGTATACATACTTTTGAAGTTTCGCATGTTCATGCAAGTCTATTAGTACTAATTAGTTAAACACCCACCAATCTAATTTCTCACAACAAGCATTATATTTTGTCCTAACTATAAGACTAAAAAAAAGGAGTGCGGCTAATTATTAAGCCTGAAGTAGATATTTCAACTGGGGATGTGCTGGAGCCATTACCAAATGATAGCTTTTCTCATCATAAAACACAGCTAGCTAGTGTTAGGTCGTTTCTTTCACCAACTCAGAACACCAGACGTGCGGACAAGAACTAGCTAACGTTATTTTTAGTAGGCTAGCCAACATCAACCAATTTAAATACCTCAGATCCACTTGATTCTGAATCTTCTTCTGCTCTTCTTGAATTTTATGTGTAATTAATTATATATTTGATATTGCTATGCAAAATTGGGATTTTGGATCTGTATTATACACTTCTTCCTTGCATGGACATAGAGGCATACAGTTTTCGTACCCGGAAAGGAGTCAAAAATTTGCGTCGTTTTAGCATTATTCTTAATTATTATCTCCCCAAGATTCTGAAAACTATCCTGCGATACTATAGTTACGTAAATAATGTTATGTGATCACGATTGCCAGCGTCAAAGGTTGCAAGCCTACAAAAGACCAAGACCTACAAGTCAGAATTAAAAAAACCATAACTAGTTTAACTGTAAATTCGGGGCACAAAGCAATTTAATTGTTTCGTATTTCCCATGGAAAAGTGGGATTCTACGCCTTTGCTAAGATTTCATCTTCAAATAAATTTTTTCTGAAGTTGGATTCTTTTTTAAAACAAAATGATATTATTTCTCGAACAATCTAAATTTAATTTAATGCATAAAACAACTTATTGAAAATACCTTAATTTAAATTACAGTCTAGCCGACTACCGTCCATGCCTGTGGATAGCCAAACGTGCTTTGCGGGTGGTAACTCATTGGAATTGATTGAGTGAAAGTACCATTTTGACAAATTGGTTTAGAATTTGTCAGACAAGCGGGAAACGCTGTGACCGACTCCAGCTCCCATAAATAGGTCGATTCTTGTCTTACTCAGTATTGAATGCAACTAAAATGTAGGAGGCTTCATTTTCTTGGTGAAAATACTAACAGGCAACATTGGAACAGCTCCAAAGGTGAATCCCTTGGGTCATTTTCACATTTTGACTCAATCAAGCCTATGAAACGTTGTTAATTTGTAAATGTATGCCTGGCTATGGTAGATGAAATGAACATAGTTAATGCATTAAAGTTTAAACAAAGGTTTTGCTATTCACAGGCTTATCTGAGGCAATTGTCACAGTTTTGTCAGAGCACATCCTGATCCTAAATAATCTTCAAGCCATTGTCCGTACTTGATTTCTACCAGGGACCAATTATTCCGTGAAATGTCTAGTGCCCAACATCTATTTTATTCAATCCAAAGTGGGACCTTGCCTGTGCGACTAGTGGAAAAAAACCGTGGATCACAGGCTTTTACTGCAGTGCATTGAATATATATGTACAAAAGTCCAGCTAAATTTGTGCGTATATATATCAAAAACAATTAACTGCATGGATTGGTTATATGTATCATGTAAATCTCCCACTCAAGCTACAATGCATTCTTGTCGCCACTCCTGCTCTTAATTTGTTACAGGGAATGCTTTACATACTGAATCATGCCCGATATTAACGATTTCAGTGCTTTAAACAAGAAGTTAGAAAAAATGTATGCAATTATTTATACCTTGACCATTTTATTAGTAAGTTCAACATGCGCGGCCTATGTGATCTCACGACACATCTTTTCCGAAATATGAATTAATCAAGGCTGATGAAGCAACTTGATACACATAATAATTTGATATTTTCCTTTTGCTAACTCAAATTCACATGAATATAATCCCAATTTCAGAAAGTGACGAAAGTCTAAAAAAAAAAAGAAACCCTTCTTGACAGGCTATGAGTATTTTATAAAGGGACTTTGTAAGATTCTGGAGATCCATTATCCACTTTTAACGTCTCCAAATTTCCTCAAGTTCCCTGGAAAAAGCCTTTTGTCTACCAACAACAATTGTGATGTGATCTTTGTTCTGGATCACCTTGACACGAGCACGAGGAATTTTCCCCTGAATATTGAGGCTACATTCAACTGGGATAAGCTCATCATCTTTGCCATGGAAGATGTTGACATCGCATTTCAAGCGGTCACGGACTGCGTCTAGGTAGTCATCAAGCTTACCTGCGGTGCCACAAATGATATTGTGAAGAGTGTGCCACGCAGCGTTATGTGTATGGCAAAAGAACCCTTCAAGCAAGAATGTCCTCATCCTGCAGCACATTTCAACCCAATTGGAGTACAGTAACTACATGTCTTTATCATAAAACATTTATGATATTGGTATAGTTCAACACTAAGCCTGGCCATGCAAAGCAATAAATGAGTTCGGTCATTGAACCTCCCAGTAAGTTACATTACTGACACCCATGTAATAGCACCATATCTCTCCTTTGCTGCCACTTAAATTTTTGTGGAATCCTGTAAAGTTTAATTTATTTATAATTTCAACTAATTTGACTATTAAAGACAGAACCGTGAATAAGTTGCATGTCAAGCCAACCCGTGCCTGGTTAATAATTCTCTTTGGATCTAACCAACAACCAATAAGCAATTATTAAAAAGAAAACCGAACTTATCTTTTGTTGTTTCATTGACGAGGTTGGTGTGGATCATTTTGTCTAGTAAATTGTTGCTCGTTTACATATTCTACCATCTAGCAAAAAAGGACCATTTAAAGCTTCCAAAATTGTTACTGAAATCATCTACGGAGAAACCTCTGAACTTAATTAGTTTCAAATGAAGATACGCAAAGTTGTTAAAAGAAGGATGGGAGAAACATTATTCATTTATTAGAAATCTCGTTGACTTGTCAGGGTCAAGTCCAAGCAAGCAGTAGTTGCACTGAAGATCACCTACTCAGTGTACACCCACATGACAATTGTGTTGTGGTGAACCACGAAAATTTCAAACCGGCCTATTAATTAGCCTCAACAGCTGGTGCTCAGACAAGAGTAAAGAAGCAGAGCTTAGATGGACAATTTCTATCCTCTCAAATTCTCATAATGTAGAAAATTAGTATTCCATGTCACCACAAATAAGCATCTAAACTAAGTCATTTCAGGCTTGTTTCATACATATATATCATTTGTTGAACCAATTATCATCTACGAGGTTGACATTTCTGCATGCATGGAAATTAGAAACTAAATAACCGTACTCCACAAAGGAGTTGAACCAGTCAGCCAAATGTCGTGAAAGAATTTATTTCCGCAAGGTTGTTTGGTGGGTAGTTCAGAAGTTAGACAAAGAACATAGGCATAATTATATATAGAGAAGAAACTATTGAAGCGATATATAGGAGACGAATTAAATGAATAGGTAATTAAGGATGTGTGAGAAGGTCACCTGTTTCTGGTGACAAGTTTGGTGAGAAATTCCCACAATCGGTGATTCTTGCATATAAGCAAGCAAATGGTCCGAGAGATGTGCTCATACCAGCATGCGATGGACGCGCCGAACCCAATAAGTGGCCACACGCGCCTTGGAGCTACTTTTCTCATCACATATTGTGTTGCTTGGACGCCTCTGGGTACTGAATAATATGGCTGCAAGATATACGTACAAATTACATTAACTGCATTGTATTAGTATAATGTTGTCACAAGGTAAAATTATCATCTGAAAAATTAAGATGCGAGATAAAAGGAGACATACCGGTGCAAGAAGGGTAAGCGACTTGACTGAACTAGGGTGTTTAACAGCTAGAGCCAAGGCCAAAATGCATCCTAAAGAATGAGCCACGATGTGGAAGGATTTAACTTCGTATGCTTCCAAAACAGACCCTTCAATCATGTCCAAATGTTCTTTAAGTGTATATAGTGAGTCTGCTGGCTTTGGACTCCTCCCAAACCCCAACAAATCTATAGCGAACAATCTGTAGGTGGATTTAGTAGCCTTTGAGAAGTTTGGAAACACGGTTTCAGTCCAAAATGCTGAAGAGGAAATGAACCCATGAATGAAGAGAACGTCTTCTTTTGCCCCGTCTGTTCAATTAAAAAAATCAGTACAAAATATCAGTAAAAGAGAAAAACAATAACAGTTATTCCATGTTATTTCAGTTACCTTTCGGTCCTTCTGCTCTTACAAAGAGGTTTTCTTTGCTTGCGGTGGTCCAGGAATTGCAAAGCTTACAATCACAGTCAGACCATCTTGGTATGGGATGTGATTGTTGCCCGCCAATCTTCCCTTGGAGCATTTCAACAATGGTTGAATTAACGTTGAATGTTGATCTGCTTGCTTTCTTCATCTTCTCACAAGAATGCACCATGGTCTTGTCCACCTTGATTCGCTTTAATTCATTGACAGTCATTTTGGAGACCTCAGAAACCAGCGAAGGACGATTGTACAGAGTGTCTGAGATCTCCTCCCATTCCAACTTGCTAGAACTAAGACAAACAACCTTGGACTCACCTTGTTCAGATACCAAGATCTTGCCACTGCTTGTGATGGCCTCCTTGGCCGAGGTGCAGTAGCATGGCTTCCACTCTGCTTCGATCAAAAGGTCAGCAAACTTGTAAAGAAAACATAGGACAATATCAAGAAGGTCGAGGAATGAGAAGACAATGAAGCTCACTGCTTCATGTACAATCCTGGCTGTTATTGTTATAGCCATTTTGGCTTTACCCATTGTGTCACCCACCTAAAATATATAGAGGATTAAGCTCTTGAAAAGGACAGAGAAGATGACAGGACGAGGATGAGAAAAAGCATAATTAACAAATGGCTTTATGTTGTCTTAAAACTCGTCGTTACAGCATTGTAATGAGCTCCTCCTTTGTATAAAGAGACGTGCAAAAATTGTTTAGTGAGAAAAACGCCAAACCAAAGGACATGATTCTTGAGTGAAAGAAGGTTTGATTTAGACTTGTGGGTAATGGTCGAAGGAAATTTGGTTTCTTCTATTCTTCCGGCCAAAACATAAGTACCTCAATAAGTGAAAGCGTGTAGGTTTGGTTCCCTTAAAAACTTTTTACTTATTGGGAAGAGAGAGAGACGGAGTAAATAACAGATAGCAGATAAATGAATTGATTGTTTCATCGACCATCGTTCGTTGGCCAAGGAAATAAAAGTTAGGTGGTAGTTGAACCCCCCAGAGGAAGAAACAATTCTCCTTAGCAAGCTCATAATGTTTTTTGGTCTGCATTTAAATTTACTTTCCATATATGGTCTACGCAAGATATACAAGTTTTCCACTAAAATTCTAAAATATGAGAAAGCAGGCAAGACCCTTTCTTGCACTTAAGATATTAGTAACTTAGGCCACTATTTTTTATTTAATAAACTCTCTCCTTTTGTTACTGAGAAGCAGCCTAACTAATAAATGAAGGAAGCGACCTCATTGTAATTATTGCATGCTGTGATGGCCACATGACTTCCTTTTACGTATTGTAAGTCTTAAACTTTGGCCTCCTTGAGGAGTAGGGAAGACGTCAGCATCCAAAGGTGTGATTCTCGTTCATATGAGTTGCTATAGGTATGCAACACAAGGATATATATTTGACTAGAATGTTGTTTTGTACACCATAGTTAATGAAATAGCAACAACACGTAGTGCCATTTTTCACGCCTCAATAATCTTTTTAACAAGATCAAGAATTTTATTAATCCACCAAATGATTCTAAGGAGTCCAAAATACAAGATTTCACAAGGTTGAACTAACTACGTACAGTACATCAACCATTGCCGCTAAGTCACAATAGATATTGCTGACTCGTGCTCAGCTTCAGGTTTCTAAGTATTCGACTCCAATCAATACCTTAGTACCAAGGCATGTGCTTCCTCTTCGTTGTTATCCTACAAGTGTTTGATTGCAAATTCTTCAATTGGAAATCAGCCGTGAATGAATAACTTGAATAATAAAATATGAATTACAAAATAAGAAATTATACTTGATTTTTTTTCCCGTTGAAATATTTTGCAAACTTTTTGATGTGTCAATCACGAGTTTGTTTGTGTTCAGCCTTTAACAATATTTACAAAGCAGCTTCTTAACTCTTGAAAGGAATTAAGCAGGAGTGCTAGCTTCCCTCCTTACGTTTATTTCTACAATTAGAAAAGGCATTAGGGTTTTAATTTTATTAAAATTAAATATTGCAATTATAATTAAAGTCAAACACTAGTTGTAGTTAATTTAATTTTAATAAAATCAAATATCTCATATTTGATTCTTAAAGTTTCTCAAACTTTATAATTAAGTTAAACTAAATTAAAATTGATTTTCTCTTCACAAACTGATTTTTAATGTATGACCCATTAGGTTCCTAATATGTTGACAATAATTATGAATTATAATTATAATTCATTATTAAAATTAGATAAATTAAAACTCCTTTTAATTCTTCATTCATATATCAAGATTGACATCTAGCAACATGTCATGACCTCCCAAATAGTAGGAATGTCAAAATGGTTTGACTTTACTTGTACATACATGGTTATGATATATAATTTAATCTTTAAGTCATCTAATGTTCCAATCGGACATAGTATGGATGTAGTGTCTACTGTTTTTTATCCAATCATGTTCGTTCTTGCTAATTAGTAATTAATTTATAATTTATATTTAAAAACGCCTTTTCAAATGTCAATTCACTCTAGTTAGAGAATTCCATAAATCACTATTAATCAAGAACAATAGAATATTATCTCTAATTACTTTAGAGTGACAAATCCTTCATTGACTTACTCAACTATCTCCACATGGTTAATACTGCATCTAAGTACTATTGAGTGAATTATCCTAGGACAGTTGATAAGTAGCATTAAAACACAATAATTCTCACATGATATTGGTAATATCAAGTCTAAGGATTAATTATACAACCATCATTATAAAGAAATCCACAAATACATAGGTAAAGATCCAATTTGGATTCTCATAGCCTGATCAGTTTAGTGACTTATTCTCTAATAAGCACCCATACATTAGTTTAAGCATCTCAATACTTTAATTTATAAAATCATTTACTTTCTTCAAAAGAAAAAAATATAATGTATTATAGTTTTAACGTTTTATCAATATTCTGTCTTGATAAAACTATAACTAGGAATATTTAGGAACAGTGCATAAATGTAAATTGAATATCATAATTATGATCTCATTATAATTTTAATTACACAATAATTATTCTAGGGATTTTACCTTTAGTATTAAAAAATCAAATGCAATTAACTTAATACATAAAGATAAAGAATGACTTTTTATTAATTAAATAATAATTTCATACATCAAATTGCAACCAATCGATTGGCTGCAAGGGCATAAACTAACAATCTCCCACTTACACTAAAGCCAATCGCCTATGTATTTAATACCATATTCATCCATATGTTAATCATGTCTCTTTTGAGACAATGACTTGGTGAGAGGATCTATAAGAATCTCTTTAGCGGGAACTCATTCCAATGTTATGCCTTTCTACTATACTATCCCACCGATCAAGAGAAACTTCCTATTTGGACCATTTATGAGACCTTGGTTCCTTTGTTTGTGTAACAGCATCGTTGTTGTCATAGTACAATCCTATATGATCAATAATGCTAGGAACCACTCCAAGTTCAATAATGAACGTTTTGATCCATACCGCTTTCTTTACTGCCTCTAACACTAAAATGTACTTTGACTCAATCATTGAATCTAAAATAGTTGGTTGTTTGAAACTCTTCCAACTTATCGCACCACCATTTATTGTAAAGATGTACCATGACTGGGATCTACTATCATTTGGATCTGATTGGAAACTAGCATCTGAATATCCTTGAACTCTCAATTCAGCTCTTTTATAAACCAAAAAAACATCTTGGGTTCTCCTTAAGTACTTTCAAATGTTTTTCATAACCATCTAGTGACACTCACCTGAATTGGCTTGAAACTTGTTCATTATACTCAAAGCATAAGAAACATCTAGTCTAGCATATAGCATTGTAGACATGATCGATCCAATTACCGAAGCATACGAAATACATTCCATTTTATCTCTCTCCTCTTTTATCTTTGGACACATACTCTGTGAGAGAAAAATCCCATGCGACATAGGTAAGAATCCCCTATTGGAATTCTCTACATTAAATCACTTTAGCACTTTGTCTATGTATGTGGATTAGGACAACCAAAGCAACCTCTTTGATCTATCTTTATAGATTTTTATTCCCAGAATATAAGCTACTTCTGCCATATCCTTCATGGAGAAGTTCTTGGATAAACAAATCTTTACATATTGAAGCATAAGTATGTCATTTCCGATCAACAATATGTCATCCACATATAACACTAGGAAAACGACTACACTACCGTTAACCTTCTTATAAACACATGGTTCATCCACATTTTTTATAAAATTAAAATCATTGGTTGTCTTATCAAAATGGATGTTCTAACTTCATGATGGTTGCTTAAGTCCATAAACAAAATTTTGCATCTTGCGTACATAATTAGGAAATCTCTTAGATTAAAAACCTTTAGGTTGTATCATATACATATCCTCTGGAAATTCCCATTAAGAACTTTCTTTAACTTGGGTATACATCATATGCATCAACTTGAGATTCTTGTTCCATCTTAATGTGAATTTTTAGCTCTTGAACTTCTCTAAGTTCTACCTCACTCACACTACTTTCTTTGAGAATAAATTCTCTTTCTAACAAGGCATCATGTCTTGAGATAAATACCTTTTGCTCAAGAGGGTGGTAAAATTGATATTTGATACTCCTTTTCAAAAACTCCATAAATTTGCATTTATCTGATTTAACTTGAAGCTTATCAGATATATCACGCTTCATATAAACATCACATCCCCAAATCTTTAATTGTGACAATCTTGGTCTTCTACCATTACATATCTCATATTGTGTCTTGTCAACCAATTTGGATAGAACTCTATTTACAAGGCAAGCAGGCATATCCCCTTATGGAGATAGGAAGGAATACATTACTCATCATGGAATGTACCATATCTAATATAGCATAATTTCCCCTCTCATATACTACATTATGATATGGAGTTATAGGAGGAGTATTGTGAGAGAATTCCATTGTCTTTTAAGTATCAAAGAAACTTGTGGTCCAAGTATTCACTAGCTCGATCTGATCTGATCTAGGTGTCTTAATATTTTTACCAGTTTGTTATCAACCTCAAGTCTAAATTTTTTAAGCTTTTCAAATGATTTAGACTTTTTGTTTCATCAAGTACACATAACTATATTTAGAATGATTATTTGTGAATGTAATGAAATATGAGAATCCACCTCAATCACTAGTGGACATAGGCACATATACATCTAAATGCATTACCTTTAGTATCTCACTGGCACGTTCTCCCTTTCCACTAAAGGGTATTTTTGTCATCTTTTCCAATAAATAAGATTCACAAGTTTCATATGATTCATAATCAAAAGGATCAAATTATCCTTCTTTACGCAACTTTGTGATTTTAGTTTCATTGATATGACCTAACTTATAATGCCATAAATAAGATAGATTTTAGTCACTTAACCTTCTTTTCTTGCTATTTATATTTAGAACTAGCCTTTCAAGATCTAACTCATACAAACCAGTTTTAAGTAATCCAAATCCATAATAAACATCATCTTTATAAAAAAGAACAACTCTTATTATTAATAATAAAGAAAAATCCAATCAAATCTAAATAAGAAATAGAAATGATGTTTCTTTTAATAACTGGAACATAATAATAATTATTTAGTTCTAATACATGTCAAGAAGCCAAAGCTATACTATAAGTTCCTATAACTAATGCAACAACTTTTGCTCCATTACCAACTCAAATGTCCAGTTCACCTTTCCTCAATGATCTACTCCATGCTAACATTTTCTTGTTATTACATATATAAGAACCATATCCAATATCTAAGACCTAAGTATGTGGAAGAAAAGTAGAAAAATTGATCTAAATCATAAACATACTTGAAAAGACAGCCACAAGTTCCTTGTAACTAATTCAACAACTCTTGCTCCATTACCAACTAGAAGGTCCACTTCGCTTTTCCAGTGATCTACTCCATGCTAACATCTGCATGTTATTACATATATGGGAACCACATCTAATAACTAATATGCAAGTATGTGGAACAAAAGTAGAAACATTGATCTAAACCATTGACATACCTGAAGAGACAACTTCCATAAGCTTCTTATCTTTCAGGGTAGTAAGATAAGAAGGTTCGTTCCTTTTCTAATGTCCATTGACTCTGCAGTGAAAGCATGTGCCCTTGTAATTGCCCTTATTTTTTAAACCTCTTTTTGACTTTACTACATTAGCAGAAGCCTTCTGTCTTGTTCTTATTCTTTTTAGAGCACTTTTTCATTCTCTTGGAAGAATCCACAATAAATACAAAACTGGGTTCTTTCTTAAGGCATCCTTTTAGTTTATATGGAAGTTTATAACAAACTATGAAAAACTCGAACTACATCACAGGCCCGACAGAAAAATAAATTTTTTATAGATTTTGATTGGATTCCAACAATTGAATAACATGAATAATAAAATACAAATTATAAAATAATAAATCGTACCTGATTCGTTTTTCCTATTGAAATCTTTTGAAAACTTTTTGATGTGTCAATCACGAGTTGTTCATGTGTCTAATCTCTAACAGTATCTACAAAGCAGCTTCTCAACTTTTGAAAGGAATTAAGTAGGAGTGCTAGCCCTTTACGTTTTTTCCTACAAATAGAAAGGCATTAGGGTTTTAATTTTTATTAAAATTAAATATTTCAATTATAATCAAAGTCAAACTCTAATTATAGTTAATTTACTTTTAATAAAATCAAATATCTCATATTTGATCCCTACAGTTTCTCAAACTTTATAATTAAGTCCAACTTAATTAAAATTAATTTTTTTCGCAAACTGCTCTTTAATGTATGACCCATTAGGTTCCTAATGATTCATAATTAGAATCAAATAAATTAAAACGCTGTTTAATTTATCTTTAATTATTCAATTAATACTTTTATAATCATAGATTAAGATTGACGTCTAGCAACATGTCATGAGTACCCAAATATCAGGAATGTCAAAGTAATTTTACTTAACTTGTACATGCATTGTTATGATGTATAATTTAATCTTTTCATCATCCAATGTTCCAATTGGACAAAGTTTGGATATAATGTCTACTCTTTTGTATCCAATTATTTTCGTTCTTGCTAATTAGTAATTGATTTATAATTGATATTTGAAAATGGCTTTTCAAATGTCAATTTACTCTAGGTAGAGAATTCCATAAATCATACTAATTAAGAATAGTAGAACATTCTCTCTAATTACTTTAGAGTGACAAATCCTTTATTGACTTACTCAACTATCTCCACATGGTTCATACTGCATCTAAATACTACTGATTGAATTATCCTGGGACAGTTCATAAGGATCATCAAAACACAACAATTCTCAAATAATATACCTTGGTAACCTCAAGTTTAAGAATCAATTATATAACCATCATTATGAGGAAATCAATATATAAGTAAAATTCCATTTGGATTACTCATCGTCGGGTTAGTTCAGTGACTTACTCTCTAATAAGCACTCACACATTAGTTTAAGTGTCTCTATATTTTAATTTATGAGATCAATTACTTTCTTCATAAGAAAGAAGCATAATATGTGCTAGTTTTATTGTTTCAACAATATCCAATCTTAATTAAACTATAACTAGGAACATTTAGGAACAATCTATAAATTTAAAATGAATCTCATAATTATGATCTCATTATAATTTCAATTTCACAATAATTATTCCAAGGATTTTACCTTTAGTATTAAAACATCAAATGTAATTAACTTAATAAACGAAGATAAAGAATGCCTTATTAATTAAATAATAATGTCATACATTAAATTACAACCAATTGATTGGCTGCAATGACATAAACTAACAATCTCGCATTTGCACAAAAGCCAATTGCCTATGTATCTAATACCATATTCATCTATATGTTCATTATGTCTCTCATTAGACAATGGTTTAGCAAGAGGATCCACTAGATTCTCTTAAGTAAGAACTTGTTCCAATGTTTTGTCTCACTGCTCCGCTATCCCATTAACCAAGTGAAACTTCCTTAGTATATGTTTGGACCATTGATGAGACCTTGGTTCCTTCGTCTGTGCAATAGCACCATTGTTGTGAAAGTACAGTACTATAGGCTCATCAATTCTAGGAACCACTTGTTTGATCGGAAAAAGAAAGCATGCAATATTTGGAGAAAACTGTAGATTTCAAAACTTTTAAGAAATCATTTTTCCAGCGGAAGTAACAAATCCAAATCATCATGCCAATCCATACATGATATGGTATAAGGATAATAAAAAGCATAAACAAGATGAATAGTATTACTGACTCCTTTGCTACAACTTTAAATCCTCGCTGCGCTATCCTCTCCTTCTTCTTGTATCCAAATCCTTTG
>JAOTAY010000191.1:25987271-26006995 GCA_025629805.1 Erythroxylum baracoense | reverse complement strand
ACACCTAATGTGCATGACTTTCAAGTCATATTTTCAAGACTTTATCATAGTAATTCATGCTCCTATCTTGTTATATAACAACCACTGCCAAACAACAACACATTTCAGCACTCCATTAAATCAAAATCCCTTCATTTAAACCATCAATTTCAAAAGATATTCAAAAGTTTAAAAACTTTCACCAAAGAGAAGGTATCTTGGTTTTGGCTAAAGGAGACTTTTCTATGACTCATTTCATTCATCTAAACCATGTTTCATGTATATTCAAGCATGGAGAACAATATATTTTAACACCAAACTCAAAATCATAATGTAGAGAGAGATGAAACAAAATTTACCTAAACTTTCCTTTAGTGATATCTTAAAATTCTTGAGAATTTCTCAAATCTAATGATAGATTTGAGTTCCTTGATTCCAAATTAACTTAGAACATCCTGGTTTGGGTTGGAGAATCAAAAGGAACGGTGGAAATTGGGTGATGGTCGAAAGTGTTCTTCTTCTCCTTTCTTCTCATTTATTTTAATTAAGACAAAGTGTTTTAATGTTAAATAGGGGGAGGGGTGGTGCACGGCGAAACATAAGGAAGAAAGGTTTAAAATATTGACTCTTCTTTGACCAAACATGGTGAATTTACCTTTTTGGCTTATGTGAAATTACCATTATACCTTTCAAACTTTTCCTAAATTTGCAATTAAGCCTAAGATTTGAGAATGGCCAAAACTTTTATTTTCATTTTGATCCCCAAACTTTTGAAAATTATAATTAAGCCCTTTAACTTTACAAAATTACATATTGGTCCGCCAAGAATTGAAAAATTACTTTTAAATCCCTTATGTATATAAACTTTCCCAATTAAGCTTTCTAAGTGTCCAATAAGTCTATAAATCATGTTTAATCACCTCTAAGGCATTTGAATACATTTAACTAGGCCACCATGGCCATATCCATCCAATGGACTTGATTTTACACACTCAGAAGCTTATATGTTCGAAATCTCTAAGATTTCGCATACCGATGAACTCTAAGTTCATGTAAGGGAATATAACATTATATATCACTAGAATATCTATCAAAAGGATTCAAATACATGTTTGAACTCATATATAACCATATATATATTAATATACAGTAGTATCTCCAAGTACAGACCAATACAAAAGGGCTTAGAGAGTCCGGTGTTACACATATTATGTAATGAAATGCATGAATTCATATATCACACTTTCAATAGCTTTCATTCATTTTAGACACAGTCACTTTTCATATTCATCAGACATAAGTCCGGCATTCAACAATTTTTTTGTTGAGAACACATATTTCTTTCATATTCACATACAATTAAAACACTCCCAATGCATTCACAATTATAAAACTCCTCGGACTATTATTTTTCGGAATTGTCAATCATAATTCAATAACTAAATTTAAACATAAATAGATCAATCCTAGTGAGAATCATCTAGGTTGACTCACAGTACACTCCAAATCACTATTGCCTTGACATCTTGATAATGTCTGGATGTTTTCATTCTGTTTGCACTTCTAAACCATGCAAAAATACACACATTTACACATTACTAAATTTCTCAAACACCTAAGTATTCAATCATATACATATGCATATGTGTTATGTGTAATGCATGCTTAATGACATTCTCGAGTATATGTCCTTATTCTCATTTCTTAACCAATCATATATCATAAGAACATCTTCATTCTTTTAGCACTCCTTCATTTCAAACTTAAATACATTGATATCAAACATTCTCTTCCTTAAGTTATAACATCATTTAACAACTTCAACTTATCAAACATTCAACCAACTTTTTCAACATCAAATTAGATTCATTTTAAGCCTCAATCAAGTCCATATGTACCATAATAAAGTACCTTAACATTATTTGTTTCAAACATCACTTAAAAGACATCATTTCACTCTTTATGCTAGCCCACAATCATGGTGAACCTTCCCACGATCGTGATAGAGGCTTGTGCAATAAGCGACGATCATGCACTAAAGGCCATGATCATGCGTTGTCTTTCTTCCTTCATTTTTCCACGAATTTCACATAAATAGAAACATCATTAACACTCCAAATTTTCCAAAATTTATGTTCATTTTTGCAACCCAATATAGATCTAAATTATAATCCAATTCTAACTCAAAATTATTCATTTGGTAACTTACAAATCATGGTCTTCCATGCATCGTAAATCAAACTAGAAACTATCATACATATAGTCCTAGTTCTTTCTCAATTCAAGAACACTATATTTACATCTTCTTTTAGCTTACATTCACCTTCATTATACTTCAAATCCAGATCTAACTCATCCTTGAAGCAACCTATTACCCACAGTTTTCACACACCAAGAACAAGCAAAAAACATCCAATTTTATCTAACATATTCCAACACATATCATCACTAACACCATATTCATTTCATTCCAGTTCAAGCATCATTATCATACTATTAATCATGCCATAAATATCAGATTGTTACTTACTTATTAGGCTTCCAACTGAACTCAAAATTCTAAAATATACTAGCCCTCTACACAAGGAAGATTAACATGACCATAAGGTGAAAAGGAGCTAGTTTTAGCAGCAAGATGAAGGTAACAATAGGTTGGTTTCTTAGCTATTTTGTGAAGGATTAAAGTGTGAATTTTGTGTAACAACTTAGATAGGGTCAATCAAAGCGTAGAGAAAAGATGGATGCAATTTTGGTGAAGGAAATAAAAAAAGCAACAAAAACTCTGTTGTAGAATCTTGCTTCATCAATACGCTAGGTGTCTTCAATTTACCTAAACATGTCTCATTTGGCATGTAAGCCATGTATCCTCATAAAATGTTTCCATTAGTCTCCTATTAATTAGTCCATATGTCTCCTAGTTACTAATCCACTTTTCCCTCCATAATTGGTTTATTTGGTAATTAATTACTAGTCCATTTGTCACATATTTAACTATGTCAAATGTCACTCAATTATAGGCTTAGTCATCCTAATTTTCATGTGGCTTAGTCATCCTAATTTTCATGTATCAATTTATCTTACCACTTGGCATTTCTCCTAGTCCAAATGTAAGTATTAATTCAATAATCTCCCAATTAATAACAATTAATTCCAAATTACTAATTAGAACCCAATCAAACCAAGTTTCAAGACATAACAATTCACAATTTACATCATGTTCATTTTAAATCTTTCATACCCCAGAAAATGTCTTTGAGTGCATATGCTATCTTTGTAATGTATACAACTTATAATTCAGGTGTTTATTTTAATGATATGCATGTAAATGAAATTCTTTCAATGCTATTACTCATTCATAATGATCTAGGGTTCTAATCCTAAGCATATTTCGAAAACTAGATATTACAAAGCTTGTCACAATGGTGACAAGTCACCACCTTTCTTTGTTTCTTCCTTTTCCTTTCATGCAAATTTACGTCAACTTTCCCTTCAACCTTCATGCAAAATTCACAAAATAATCTAATTAACATCCATGCAATATTCACACCATTTCCATAAAATTTGTCTCACATTTGGATCAAAACATAAGGATTTGCAACCGAAATCAAGTTATGAAGGCAATTAAAAGCAATAGAAACTAGACACAACAATGGCTATAATTCTTCTATTTTTATCTCATCTTTACCTTAACTCATCTCTTTTTTCTCTACGAAGGCAAATAAGATCAAACATCAATAGAATGAAACCAAGGATGTGGATTTAGCTCATTTCGGTTCTTATTCCTCCAATTTATACCTAAACCAAAAAATGAACCTAAATAAGTATCTTAGGTGCAACATAACATTAATCACTAAGAATTAGGGAATAGATATTCAATTAATCAAGAACTTATCAAATTGCCCCACAATTAGCTTTTGATTGTCCTCAGGCAAAACTAAGGATAAAAATGAAAATAAAAATACTTCATTTTAGCCATATTTCCTAAGAGTATAAAATCATAAGAAACGATGAATAACTTTTAAAACCATGGAAAGAATTGAATGTTAGACCCCTTTTCCAGAGTCTAACTCATAAGTCAAACATGAGCGCATCACTCTGTAGGGTTGTTTGGATCAAGTTAGAAAAGGGCTATAAATTGTCCATCATGCACCCTATGTAGCATCACTAACTTGTAAAATCATATTTCTCAATTCTGATGTCCAAAAATTAGAAACTTTATATCATTGGAAAGCTAAGAGGATACACTACAACTTTTAAGAAGACAACTTTGTCTAAATCAATCTAGATCAATAAAATTTTTCCAATGAAGTTAGAACACAAATTTTACCTCTATGAATGCTTGAAAATGCAATGCGAAAGCTTGGAAAGTCATAAGCAAAACATAAATATATTTTGTTAACTTCAAAAGAATGGAGTTTTACAAAGCTTTAATGGGCATTTCAAGACACAAATGCATCGTTGGACTCATAATACAAAATATACATGAATGGGTAATACTTGAAATGTGACTAAAGCCTTGAATTTTCGTATACTAACTTAAATACAAAAATATGCAGACTTGGAGTGGTGCCTTGACTCTCGATCACTCGATCTCTTACTTGTCACTTGTAGATGGGGAGGAAAGGGGGTGAGCTAAAAGCTCATGGGAAACAAGTTTATAGCAGAGAAACAAGCACAACAATTGAAAATATTCATGCCATAGTAAATTGTATTGAAACCATAAAACATGTATTTCTCAAACTTGTCAAAACAAATCATAAGCAACATAAGTAAGCATAATGGATTGGGTAGTCTATATAAACATGATGGAGAAGCCTTGTAGATAAACCATATACATGAGAGACTTCTTGCGAAGTTCTAATAAATATGAGGGAGTCTGTAATGGAGCTCTATGCCACTAGTAGGCAGGTGGGAGAAGCCTGTAACATAGTCAATGTGCACATGACATAACATGATGGACACTACAAACCCAAACAAAAACATGAATTGCATAACTTGTAAACATATTACACAAAGGCACATTTTAGAACCATGATTTCCATAAGCATGATATATTTCAAATACAAGTTCCATCGTCATTTCATGAATCATCATCAAGATTCATGTACCAAACGTATAGCAAATACTTAAATCATTTAAGAAGCAATAAATGCAACATTTATAAAGCAATTGAAATCATTTAAATCTATTGATTACGAAAATATTCATGGCTCATTAACTCAAACTATAATCATGTAACCCACCTAGATTCCTTGCTTAAAAACTTGCTTAAAAATGCCCCTCCTCTTTCTCCTCTTGCCTCTCTTGATTTCCTTTAACATTGGAAAAAATTCGATTCAATAGGAATACAAATTGGGAATCCAAATAGCATATTTACTAAAAATTGATTCTAAAATACTTAAACTCATGTATTTCCTAAGCTTCATGAATCAAAATTCCTTTCAAATTCTAAAGGATTAAAAATGGGCTTACCTTGAATCTTCACTAAATAAAGAGATTTTTGACTTAAATGGAAGCTCTTCTCTTCCTCTTTCGTTTTCTCGTCTTGAATAATCTCAAATTCACTTTTGAAAACTAAGAAAAAGGGAAACATAAGCTTTGTCTTCTTCCTTTTCTCTAATGGTCGAATCCTCCTTAACCTTTTTTTTCTCTTTTACGTTTTTCACTTCTTCTAGCCCTTCATGTTACGGTTTCTTCATCTTATGAAGAAGATAACATTTTCCTCTTCCACTTATACCTTTAACGAGTGCGAAATGTCAACCTTACCCTTCATTTAATGCTTCATGATTTTTAGGCTTAAGTGACATGCTACAATTGCCATATATATATATATATATATATATATATATATATTATTACTGCTTTAATTTAACTAACCAATGTAATAAAATCCTACTAACATTATAATAAATAATTAAACTCTAATAATTATTCTATCATGACCTCATAATTTATTAAATCATGCTTAACAATTCTATTTATTCTATGGCAAAAATTCTAATTCCAAGATTATTTCATAAAATATTATGTTTAACTTAACGAAAAATTTCAGAGGTCAACATTGAATATTCAATCTTTTTACTTAATGATCAAGCAATAACCATTCCCTGCACAAATTGAGCAATATAGGGGTAAACTTTGATAAGTTGTGCTTAAAAATAAGATCAATCTATAGGTACAATCAAACACCATTTATAACCATACCATTTATGATTAAGACATTCCTCAAGTTTGCATATCTTTTTAGTTCTGCACTACTAAAAATTCACATATATAACATAAATCAAAGGATGTTTAAAGGTAATGATGGGGCCAAAGGTTAAGGTGAGAAATATTTGGTTTATGTAGTTCAAAATCTATCAAAATTAGTGAAGTATGAAGAACACTCAATTGAGTATCAAGTGTAAAAATTAACATGCAATCAAAACTGGGTACTATAAATTATGATGGATGCAAAGAAATATGTTCCAAAGCTTAGATTCAAGCCTTTACGTCACAGAACATTTGAAGTATAAAGAATTAGAAGAAATCACTTATAAACTTGATGATGAACTATCCATCATAATTGTAAGGAGTGACACTTCACAATAAATTCTCCCTTATTTACATCATAATTAAGTCACCCATTCAATATAAATTTAGCAGGAAGGATTAACATGAATTACTTACAAAATAAATGATTTTCCTCATGATAACTTCTTTTCTTTTATTCTCTTTTCTCTTTTCTTTTCTCTTTTCTTCCTTTTTAAATAAAGACAAAAATTTATAGAACCTATATCAACATTGGAACTCATTGATAGGGGAAAAATATGATTGGCTTATATCTACCCAATAATCATTACTATTCTAAAGGAAACATATATCAACCAACCACAAGAGTAAAAATACATGCCCAAGTTGCCATCAATTTTTCTGGTTAATTCTTCTCTCTAATTATAACTTTATAATCCTAAAAGCAATAGAAAAAGAGAGAATGCCTTTTTTTTTACATAAAAAATAACTTAAACATACATAAGAAACAAACTTAGAAACACACATGATAAATAAGTTCCACACTCTCACATTTAAAAATTAAATTGTTCCTAATATAACATTAATTATAAGAGATGGAGCATTCAACAAAAAATTAAAAAAATGTAAACGATCGAGAAAGGAAAAAATTCATCTCGGGTTGCCTCCCACATCGTGCTTTTGTTTACTATCATTGGCTTAACTATATATTTTCTCCATTACGTGATGTCATCTGGGTCTTCAAGTACCATCGCTTCCACATTCTTTACTAGAAATCCTTTATAGTAAGGCTTTAGGCAATGACCATTCACCTTAAATCTCTTTCTGGTTTTCAAACACTGTATCTTGATTGCACCATATGGAAAAACATTAGAAACCATAAAAGGACTAACCCAATAAGAACACAACTTACCTGAAAACAAGTTAAATCTACAATGGTAAAGAAGCAATTTTTTACCAACAAAAAATCTTTTCCTCAAGATCATATTGCTTCAGAAAGCTTTGGTCTTTTCCTTGTATATCATTGCATTCTCATACTATTCATTATGCTTCTCTTCAAGCTCTTATAGTTGTAGCTTTATATACATCATCAAGATTCATGTTGCAATGCTTGATAACCTAATATTCCTTGTAATGCAGCACTATAGAAATACGACATAGCCTTCCAAACACCAATATATATGGGGATATATCCATTCACATTTTGTAGATTGTCCTATAGGCCCACGATGCATCTTCCAACCTAAAGCTCTAATCCTTCCTGTTAGGTTAAACTATTTTTCCTATGATCAACTTGGTTTCTCTATTGGGCACATTTGGGGGATGGTAAGAAGTGAAAACCTTGTGTATAATATAGAACTTCTTAAATAAAGCTTCTATGACCTTATTGCAAAAGTGCATTCCCCTATCACTTCTCAACATCCTAAACTTACAAAGGACATTAAACTTAACAAAAACTTTAACAAATATAGCATCATTAGTCTTGATGGCTTTAGCTCCCGCCAATTCAAAATATAATCAAATATAATTAAAATATAATGAAAACTAAAAGACAAAGGGAATGATACCATGAAATCAATGTCCTAAACATCAAAGATTTCATTAAAAAGATGGGGTTTGTGGCATTTGATTTGTATGGGATAAGTTAACTATCATTGGCATCTGATGCTTGACTTGTAATAGATATATGTATCCTTAAAGAAAAAGGTCCAACAAAAACCACTCTCTAAAACCTTATAAGTAGTCTTATTTACTCCAAAACGTCCTTCACAATAGAAGGTCAAAATAGGAAGAATCTCGCTCTCAGGAACATACCTTTTGATTACTTGATTTACATAATGTCTCTAAAGATAGGGGTCACCCCATACATAATACTTGGCTTCACATTTCAACTTATCCTTTTGAGCCTTTGAAAAAATTGTAGGTAACTTGTTAACACGTAGAAAATCCACAATATCTACATATCATGATGGTGTCAAACTGGTATAAAGCAATTGTTCATCTATAAATATTTCCCTTAAAAAGCATCATCATCATCTCAAACTAAATGGCTAAGCTGATCAATAACTATATTCTCTACCCTTTTCTTATCATTTATTTCTAAATCAAACCATTGAAGGAGTATAATCCATTTAATTAACCTCAAATTTTATCCTTTCTTAGTAAGTAAGTGCTTCAAAGTTCCATGATTAGAGTAAACAATAACTTTAACAAACAAGAAGCATGGCCAAAATTTTTCTAAAGCAAAAAAAATAGATAAAAGCTCTTTTTAGATTGCAGAATAATTATATTGCATTGAATTCAAAATTTTCAAAGCGTAATAGATGGCATGTGCAACCTTTCCTATTTTTTGTCTTAAAATTGCACCATTGCATAATCACTAGCATCACTCATAATCTCAAATGGAAGGCTCTAGTTTGGAGGTTGAATCATTGGTAGGAATGTCAAGAGCTCCATAAGTTTGTCAAATGCATCCTAGCTTATCATAAAACTCAAAGGGGACATCTTGCTGTAACTTCTTGCATAAGGGAGAGGCTATTTTTGAGAAATCTTTAATGAAACTATAGTAAAAACCTACATGGCCAAGAAAGAACAAACTTCCCAAACAATTGAGGGGTAAGGAAAAGTAGAAACGAGATCAATCTTAGACTTTTCCACCTTTATGCCCCTAGAAGATAAAATATGCCCTAAAACTATACCTTGATCAACCATAAAATGCCATTTTTTCCAATTAAGCATAAGGTTAGATTTAATAGATGTTTTTGAAATTAATGCAAGATTCTCTAAATAATTATCAAAAATAACCATAGACACTAAAATCATCCTTAAATACCTCTATAAACTTATCAACATACTTAGAGAATATGCTCACGATGCATTTTTGGAAAGTGAAGCGTGCATTGCATAAACCAACTGATATCCTTCATCAAGCAGATGTACCAAATGGGCATGTTAAGGTCTTCTCTTCTTAATCCTATAGTGCAATAAGGATACGAAATAACCTGAAAAGCCATTTAGAAAATAATAATAATTAGGTCAATAATTCTTTTAATCATTTAATCAATAAATGGAAGGGGGAAGTGGTCCTTACAAGTTACAAGATTCAACTTCCCATAATCAATACAAACTTGCTAACCAGTTTGAATAAGAT
This sequence comes from Erythroxylum baracoense, assembly GCA_025629805.1. NCBI lineage: Eukaryota > Viridiplantae > Streptophyta > Magnoliopsida > Malpighiales > Erythroxylaceae > Erythroxylum > Erythroxylum baracoense. Next base: position 25,997,355 of record JAOTAY010000191.1, on the reverse strand, counting down.
TAGGAATCAATTTACCATCTTATATTATGATAATGATTTCAAATTTCTTTGGAACCACCTATATAAGACTTACCCATTTACTGTCAGAAATAAAATAAATTATTCAAGTATCAAGAAGTTTTAGTACTTCCTTTTTCATTGATTCCATCACTAAAGGATTCAGCCTATATATGCTTGTACAGTTGACTTAGCAGCCTTCTCAAGCAAAATGCGATGTATGCACATAGAAGGGCTTATTCCTCTCATATTTATAATTGTACACCTAATGGCCTTCTTGTGCTCCATTAATGAACGAACTAATTTAGGTTTTTGATCATAATTCAATGCCACTGAAATCATCACTAGAAGAGTATGATTATCCCCCAAAAATGTATATTTCAAGTGAGAGGGAAGTGGTTTCCAACTTTAGATTAGGTATCAAAAGGTAATAAAATTTGGTAAGATTTAGGTAATTATAAGGAAGCAAGTTCATACCTCGTAAGAGTAGGTTCCAAAGAATACAAGGCAACTACCATCTCACTTAGCTCCTTTCCTAACTAGACATTGTTAATGGCTTCTAACTTTAGATGATTAGTTAAAATTGATTCTAATTGGTCCCTGCAATTTAACTTAAAAACTGCTTGGACTAAGGGGTCAATCACTTCAATAGAAAAAATAAAATTACCATCTTGAGGATGTTTTATGGCATCAAAAATATTTAAATGAATCACTTCCCTGACAAATTCCATTTTGAGGGTACCATTAAGAACATTTATCTTAGTTTGGGTAATGTTAAAGATTGTTCTCCCTAATAAGATTGTTATGGGGTTAGATGAAATGTCACTATCCATATCTACCACATAGAGATATGCAGGAAACACTAATTCATTCACCTACACTAAAACATCCTCAACCAATTCATCTGGTTAAGCATTAGTGCGATAAGCCAATTATATGATGATATTATTTTCTTTCAAAAGGCTTAATTTTAAGGAATTATAGATGAAATGGGGTATAATATTAATCGATGCTCCTAAATCTAGCATAACACTCTTACTTATAGTGTTACCAATCTTACAAGGAATAGTAAAAATACTTAGGTCCTTACACTTGGGAGATAATTTCTTTTTGAAGATTACATAAACATTCTCATCCATCATGACCTTCTCTTACCTCTCAATTTTCTCCTTTTGGTATAAAATTCCTTAAGGAATTTTGTATACCTTCTCACTTGCTTGATTACATCTAATAAAAGTATATTTACTTCTACATTTTTAAAATTCTTCACAATTTCCTTATCCTTTTTATCTTTGTTCAACTTTTTTAAATTGATAAGAAAAGGTTGAGGTTTAGTCTTAACCATAATGGGAGCTTTAGAATTTACCTTTCAACAAAATGAAGGATTTCCTTCTTCTCTTAACTCTTTAATTTAATCTTTACTAGCCATCCTTTGTAAGTCTTTTTAGGATCCTTAAGCTCCCTAACACTCCTCAAGGTTATTACACTAACATTCTTCAAATTTATCTTAAGTTATGATGGAACTTTTTCTCCAATTTGTGATTTTAACTGATTAATAATAATTGCCATTTGGTTTAATTTTTTAATGGTAGACCTTGTCTCCTATAATTAGGTTCTTGCCTCTTACTAAAATTATTTTACAACATGATAGAATTGCAAAGTGTCAGTTGCAAGGTACTTGATCATATCTTCCAATGATGTAATTGAGTTAGAGAAGGAGGATTGTGGTCTAAGCTAAAATTACTGTACACCCTGTGGCTTATATGGGAAGTAGTTCTACTACTTGTACCTCCATAACTTAGGTTTGGGTGATCTCTCTAGCCTAGGTTATAGGTCTAGGAATATAGATTGTATGGTTGGAAAAATTTTCCTTCTACAACATTAACATACTCCTTATTTCCCTCTTATAGAGATGTGCAACCATTCATTGGATGGTGTACATTTACACATATCCCATAAGCTTTCATATATGCTTTCCCTACAGAAATTTGTTTAACGAAGGATGTTAATTCGTCTAAATATTGTTTTATGAATGAATTGTTTACCTCATTTACCCTATAAACGTTGTTACATATTGCCAAATTATTGAGTGTTTGTCTCTATATACTCAATTAAGGTTTTTTCCTCCTTAGGAGTCCCTTTACCTAGTGCTCCACCATTTACTACAATTTCTATTCAAATATTGAATAAAGAGTTACTTTATAATATTATGATGGGACAATTGGTACACAACTTCTTGAAGCACTCCCAATATTTGTAAAGGGATTCTCTATGATGTTGCTTTATCCCAAAAATCTTTTTCCTTATGCTCGCTATCTTTGATGATAGGAAATATTTCTCCAAAAATAGTCTTTTCATTTTAGCCCATATGCTAACACTCTATGCAAGCAAATGAGAATGTTAATATTTTTTTCACATCATTTAATGAAATTGGAAAGCTCTCAACATGATTTACTCTTTTTATCACCCTTGGAGGTTTTATTGTAAGACAAACCACATTAAGCTCCTTGAGATCCTTATGATCATCCTCACCTAAAAGACTATAAAAATTAGGCAAAAGACGTATTAAACTAGAATTAAGCTCAAAAGTAATATGTTCAAAAAATTTTGGTAATTTAATAAATAAAGGTCTTTGAGTTAAATCTTGGCTGGCCAACTCCCCTAAAGTTCTCAAGTTAGATATAACTTCTTCCAAATCAATTCCTTTCTCTATTTATGAATGTGTTATGTTCTCCATATGCAATGTTCACAATGTCCGTTTAATCTCATGATCAAATTGTACATGATGCTGTTGAGGAGATGTAGTCACTATCATACACAAACACTAATAAACATAAAATAAGCAAGAAAAAATATACTAAAATTATAAACAAATATATGCAAAAAACCAATTATTATCTAACACAAAAACTAAATCACTTCACTCCCTGACAATGGTGCCAAGATTCTTAATATGTGATGAACTCACTAAACAATAAGACCTTTCTTTGCATAATTAAATTTCTAGTAAGGGTCAGGAAGGCTCGTATCCATAAAGAGTGTCTGATTAGCTTTTGAAATGAATGAATCAGTGCATAAGATTGGGTGAATTTCATTAATGCCATTAAAAAACTATAGAAGAAAAATCAAACCAAATAATACAAAATTACTAGGACTAATTAATAGGTTTCTCGATTTAATCTTAACTTTCACATGAATGTGCATAATCAATCTTCATGTTGTTCTCGGACCTACCTTTGAAACTATTAATCATATATTAACAACTAGCTCCGTTGATCCTAATTTTTCATTATATTGTAACTACTAATCATATATTACAGATTGCAATCTTGACTCTAGCAATGAATCTATACATAAATAATCTAGTAGGCCTATCCAAATTGTTCATACATAAATCCCAAACTTTAAACACAAAATAACATAGTCAATTCCAAAAGAGAGTTAAGAACTCCAACACTAAGTTTAATTAATGCCTAAACATGTTCATTGGTCTCAATATCCCCTTTAAACTGGAAAGAAGAAGATTAGTTGCTCATAACTCCCAAAAGGGAAAAGAATCTTCTTTGGTAATATCCTAGTTTGATTATTGTATTGTGTAATGTGTTGTACATGCATTTTATAAACTATGCTCTATTTATGGTGTACTAAAGTAATTTGAGTGTTTAAATGTATTATTGAGGTTATAACAAAGATCACGAATGGAACAAAGATGATTCAGGACTCGACCAAAATTTTCTTATTCGGACTCATTCTGTAGCTTTTTGGAGTTTTTAGAAATTCCATAAAATATGCTTTCGAGATTTAGGTGACACTTTTGAATGAAATTCGAATGATTTTAGTGACATTTAGTGATTTTTTGATTCAATCCAAAAATTCTTCTGGGCAACTAAAAAGCTACCAAATAATTTCATAATACAATGAAAACCTCTAGAATTAGGATTGGAGTCCATAGAAACTAAAACGAGTCAAAATAGAGGTTGTTTGAATAGAATTCGTGTAATCTGAAATTATTGGAATAAAATGCCCTTTTTGAAAAATAATGGGTATTGATGATTTTAAAACCATTCAAAAATTTTAAAAGCATCCAATCAATAAGTATTGACCCTAATTAGATTATTTTATGGTCAATTTGATGATAAGACAGTTGTCAAATATTTTCGAAATTTAATTCAGTTAGTTGATGAATAAATGCATTAAAGGGCAATTTGGTCTTTTGTATGCATTAAGGACAATTTAGTCTTTTTGGTATTCATTATATGGAAATTTGGTCATTTTATATGGTTTTGGTGGAAGGATGAGTCATGAGAAGAGAACCAGCAGAAGGGTGACATGTGGAATCCATTAAATGAGTTTAAAAAAGCATAAAGTAAGACATTTAACGTTATTCTGTAATATAACCATGAGTGTTTAAGAGAGAGTAAACGTGAGAGATGAAGAAAAAGTGAAAAGAAGATGATCAAGTGTGAAGGTTGGCCAAGGAGAGAAGAAGAAGAGGGCTTCCATTGTTGATGGGTTTGATGGAGATTTGAAGAGATTTTGATCAAATAAAGGTGTTCAACAATTACCCAAAAGATTGGAGGAAAAAGTGGTAAGTTTTCCAAGCTTAAATTCATAATTTTTGTGGGTTTTTAGTATGGGATGGATGTGTTTAATATCAATGGTGCCTTGGTGTTATTTTGGTGTTCCTTTGTATGGAATTGGTTGAAAATGACAAAAGAGTAACGTGTAATAGAATTCTGTCTTAGGTTTATTTGAAAGACCTCCAAACTAGGTGATTTCATTTTGATCTGAAACCTAAGACATATTGCTAAAACCCTCTAGAAGTGACCTAGACCTAATTCTAGCTGAATGATATTGAAAATTGAGATTGATTATGGTAGCTTGATATTGTCCCTATCTTGAAGCAGCTTGTGATATTTGGTATGTGTGTTATGATTTAAAAGTTAAAATGACATTCTTTTTTATTTTATGGAAACTAGAGACATAGGATAAGAAATTTCTACAAGACTTCAAAACCTAATTTGAACTTTTGGTATGTGAAAATTAAGAACCAAGAGGAGGTATGGATTCTAGACATGGGTCATAACCGTGAATCATCATGCATGATTGTAATATGGTGAATCAAATTAGGTGAGATTGTGTTTAAAGAAATTAGTAAGTTAGAATGGGTAAAATATGATATTTAAGTGACTTTTGAAGTTATATTTTGGAAATGGAGACCAATATGTTAGCTTACAGAATTAAGCAGAAATATGATTAGCATATGTGTTATGTGATTAAATACTAATCTCAAATTTGGTTAAACCGAACTATAGTTTTAATGTCTTATTTCCTAATTTAGAAATAAATACCTAAGTAAAATGCACATTGTGTAGTTAAAGAGGAGACACAGAACGCGTGAGTGCACTTGGTGATAAGTTTGCAAAATTGTAAGTGTATTTTAATTATTTTATATGACTATATTCTTTGCAAAAGAATTGATGACATATGAGTGTACTTTGTATTGAGTTTATGAAAAGGATTTTTATTTGATATGAAATGAATATTTATGATGAGTTTTATTCAAATGATATTTTACAAGTGAATATTGTTAGCATAAGTGTATGCTTTGGTAGTATATGAGTTTTAATTTGAAAGTTAAATTTTATATGATTAGGAGTTACATTGAAATAATTAAATTATGAATCCTCCCATACTTGATTTACAAAATAAGATGAGTAGTAAATGTAAGAGTTTCTTTTGCCTATGGTACAACGCTAGGCTTTATATATGTTATTATATTGGTACATTTATACTGGTTAACCTATTACAGGTAACTGATGTATAACCAGCCATAAATAGTGGTTAACTAGTTATGGGTAAGAGATGTAGAACTAGCTCCACGACTTGTTACGAGTAAGCGATGTAAAACCAACTCCGTAACTACCGGTCTATAGCAATTAACCTATTACGAGTAAGTGATGTAGAACTAGCTTCGTAAATAGTGGTTAACTAGTCACGGGTAAGCAGTGCAGAACAAGCTTTATAACTTTATATCTAGTGTACCGTATGGTAAAGAAACTAGTGGTGCAATATGTTGAGTAAGGAAAGTCATGAAGATAATAATATCGTCATTATTTATGTTAAAAGTGATTTGAGAGGTACCGTATGGTACCAATTCTAATAGTTGGCTTATTTTCAGTATAAAAGTTTTCAGAAAACTTATTGCCACCACTATTTATTATTTAAGGAGAAAAAAGAAAAAGAAAATGGAAACTTGTATCTTACGAGTTTAATGTTGAAAAGCATTTTGGAATAGTATTTTATAAAAATTGAAATTGTGTTTTACAAAATGTCGCTTCAGTACTAATTGTTATGATGCACAAATGAATTATTATGATATGTATTTTATCATGAGCTTTACTACATGATGGGAATATTTTAGTTATATTGTTATGAAAAGTTCAATTTTTTTATAAACTAATTACTCACTGAGCTCGTTTAGCTCACCCTTATTTTTATGTGTTTAAACAAACCACCCCAGGTATACGCGCAGGTACTATAGTAATTGGGACTCTGCCTCAAGATTAGTTGTATCATCAGGTGCTCTGTGCTTGTGTTATATTTGTTATGCATGTGATATGTTTTAAATTATTTTGGAAAGGGTGGAAAGTATGTTCTTGTAAATCTTTGTGGGATTGTAAATATCTTTTATATCTTTTACTTAATGAACTACGAGGTTTCAATCCTTAATAAAGCTTTTCAAATGTTGAGAATTATAGGTTTGTGATTGCTTGTGACGTGGACCTGAGATCCCATTTTAGAAGTTAAGATGAATATGAAATATTAGAAGTGTTTTAATTATATTATGCAGGTTTTCTAAAAATTATGGGACTGTTAAAATGTAGTCTTTATGCTGTTGAAATTTTAATAAAATGACTTTAAAAATTTTCACTATTTTTTGCACTTTTAATTATTAAAGTATAAAAGGATTTAAATAGTTAAATGACTTGCCTTTGTGTGAACCCTTCAGTTGAGTCAAATATCGATTGGAGGGCTACCGTGGGGTCGCTGGGAGGGCTCCACTAGGGTTCTAAAAAGGGAACTCTGGGATGGGTCCTTTCATCCTCGTTTTGTGTCTCTAATCTTTACATACCCTATTTAGCCTCTTAATTTCCCTTTTATACTGCAAAATTAGGGTTGCATAGTTATAAAGGAATGTTCAAATTACTATATATGTTAATTTTACAGAAATCACAAAATTAAAAGTTCACAATTAGCTACACGGCCTTTTAGCCTATTTACACAGTTGTAAGTCTTCACATAGACGTGTTAGGCCACAAAGATGGTTGAACATTGTCTTCAAGTTCATACACATTTCTATTGAGTTACACATTCCCATACATGACCATATAAGTCACAATGATTCCACTTCTTCCATTCTTTATCCTATCTTTACCTTAACTCGTCTCATTTTTAATCCACAATGGACAATAAGATTGAAATCAATATAATGGCATTAAGGGTGTGAATTTAGCTCATTTTGGTTTTTTCCACTATCTTGTACATAAGCCAAAACATGAACCGAAATAAGTATGTTATGCATAATATAACATTAATCACTAAATGTCAGGGAATTAATATGCAATCAATCAAGAACTTATCACTTTTTCATTTTTATTTCTTGTTATTATTTTAATCGATTCTTTTATTTTCTTTTTTGTGCATTTCTTCATCACTTCCTTTCTTTTCAATATCTTTTAGAGTTTATATTGTTTTTTTCTCATTACTAGTTTTTTTCCTGTTTCAAGTTAAAAAAAGAAAAGAATTAATCAAAATTTGATTAATCTTTGTTAGAAAAATATTTATACCTTTTATAATTCCTTAATCTATTTTGGAGAGATTTAATCCATTCTTTGAATTCAACATCAATAATTGATCAATCTTTGTTAGAAAAAGTATTTATTCTTCTAATACTTTCCTATTTTGTTTTGGAATGATTTGATTCCATTATTAATAGAACTAAAAATTCTAACAAAAATAGTCCTAACTTCTTTGAAATTTAAGACTATTATTGAGGTAAAAATATAATTATACTTTATACTCAATTCCAATTATTCATGTTTCAAGCCATACAAAAATGGTATGAATGTTTGGAGAGATTATAGATTGGTTTGATTTTTAAGATTTGATTGGATTTGTAAGATAATTGTTGTAACTAAGATTAATATCAAAGGTGAAAATGATGAGGATTCTTTACTTTCGTTAGAAGATTATGATGATAATGATGATGTTGAGTATATAATGGAAAAGGAAATGTGTGGCTATGTGTATTAAATAGCCAAATCAAAGAAGATAATATTATTGAAAAATAAAATAATATTCTTTATGTGGGATTACATATCAATAATAAGGTTTGTAACATGATTATTGATGTGGTAGTTACATTGATATAACTAATACTACTTGAATAAAAAGTTAAGGTTGCCTACTATGAAACATTCTATATAAGTTTCAATGGCTAAATAACTATGTTAAGGTGATATTCACTAAATAAGTGTTGCTTTTATTATTGATTAAATTGTAACGAGGTATTGTGTGATGTGGTGCCTATGCATACTAACTGCATGCTCTTAGGAAGACCTTAGGAATTTATAAAAGAGCCATAAAAAATAATTTTACAAATAGGTGTTCTTATTTTATGAATAATAAATCCTTTACTCTATACCATTAGTACCTAAACAAGTATATAAGGACCAGTTCAAGTTAAAAAGAAAGATTGATAAAAAGGAGAGTAAGCTAAAAAATGAGGATGAGTGATTAAATAAAAAGAAAAAAAAAGAAAATGGAAATAAAGATTTGATTATAAAAAATGTAAAGAAGGGGAAAAGTTAAGGGAAAAGAAAAAGAGAGTACTGAGAGAAAAGTAGAGAAATTGAGGTCAAGAGAGCATTTTATGCTAACTACCCTATGATTATACTTTGATATAAAGAGGCTTGCTTAAATACTAACAATCTTGATGTTTCTTTGTATGGTAGTTCCATTTTGTTTTGGCAAGAATTTCAAGATATATTTACTAATGATATTCAAAGAAATGTATCACTAATATATAATTATTTTCAAAATTATTATTATCGTTACCAATTAACCAACCTAGAGAAGCAACTTGGATGAGACTAAGGAGCATCAAAGGAAAATTGAGGAGCTTTTATCGAAAAGGTAGGTTAGAGAGAGAATGAGTATATATATTGTTCTAGTTTTGTCTGTTCCTAGAAGGATGAGATAAAAGAATGTGTGTTGATTATTAAGCTATAAATAAAATAATAATAAAGTATTGATATCCCATTCATAGATTATATGAAATGTTTGATGAGTTATAAAGTTCTTGTGCATTTTCAAATTTTGATTTAAAAAGTAGATATGATCACATTAAGATGGAAAAAGGTCATGAGGGAATGATAGCTCTAAAATAATATGGTTTATAAGATTGTTTGGTGAAACATTTTTTATTAACTAATGCATATAGGAATTTTATTAGATTAATAAATAATGTTTTATATAATTTTATTGGAAATTTTATGGTAGTTTATTTTGAAGATATTCTAATCACTGCTAAGATTTAGATGAACCTGCATATTAAAAATTACCAAATGTCCTTTTTCCTCATTCCTGAAAAAGATGATCCCCTAACTTTTAAACATGAATTTTCTTCTTCTTATATAATGTTGGAGTTATGTAAATATAATGCCCTAGAAAGCAAGTGTATTTACATATACCTTAATTTTCTTCAGTTACAGTTTTGTAATGGAAATTTTTATTATTAATAAAATAAAAGAGTTTGGTTTTAATTAGCATTATATATCTAGTCATAAGGTATCAAGATTCTTTTGTAAGTAATATCCATATACATAGAGATGTATGGGAAACATGTATATTATTAGAATCTAAATTAATGGATTCGCAGTTGAATAATCAAGTTGGTTGCTTGATTATGGTTTAGACTGTAGTGTTGCGATTTATCTCCGTGTAACTAAAGGAGTTTACTTCAAGGGAATGATGAGTTTCATATCATGATAGTAGTTGACTATCGATAATGGCATTATTAAAT
>JAOTAY010000191.1:25939332-25968068 GCA_025629805.1 Erythroxylum baracoense | reverse complement strand
ATTCCGACTTTTAAGTGTTAAGTGATGTGACACGCCACCCTCGCGGGGCACGGATTCGGATATCACTATCGATATCGAGTTTGGGTTCAGCGGGAGTGGGGTGTTACACTAATACATTTCATTTTTCCTTATGAAAGAAGTAGTCGATCTCATAGACTAAAGTATAAAGATATTTAAACAAATGTGTAAGTACTTGTTAGAGAACAAGGCTACTAAACTAAACCCATATGAGAAATCCATTTGGAACATTAGTTGTTCATCTATTGAAATTCTCATTGTAATGATTGTATAAGTGATCTTTTGACTTGAGCTCTCCAAAGTTATCTTATATAGGGATTGCTGTGTTTTGATACTACTTATGACCTATCTTAATCATAGGTATTTCAGTCGATAGTCATTGGATGTGACATGAACTATATGGAGCTAGTTGAGTGATCAAGATAGGATTTATTACCCTAAAGTAACTAGGGAGAATATTTCATTGTTCTTGATTAGTATTGATTCAAAAATTCCATGTGCAAGGTGGAATGAAGTTATGTAAATAGTTTACAATATTCGTTAATTGAATCAATAGCAAATGGTGGAGAACCAATATGATTAGACTCAAAATATAGTACATTTTAATTCCATGTTCTATGTCTAATCGGAACATTGTATAATGAAAGGATTGAATTATACAAGAAAATATTCAATGAAAGGTTAGTCAAAACTACTTTAACATTCTTAAATATTTAAGTGGTCATGATATGTTGCTAGATGCCAATGTTGATCTATGGATATAAATTATTGAATTAGAGAATTAAATATAAATTAAAGGAGTTTAATTTATCTACCCATTAGAGACTTAAATATGTTGGCCATAGATACAAATTATAATCCATTGCTAACATATTTGAGTCTCTAATGGGTCACATATAAAGAACTGGTTGAAGAGAGCATGTATATTTTTTATAAATAAATAAATAATATTATATCTCTAGCAAAGTTATTACAAGGGTTGTAAAATAGTAAGAGAACTTGACATTCAATAACTTATAAACAAGATGATAGTTCAACTACAAAGATTAGAAGAAAAAAATTAACAACATAGTAACGGTAAATATAAAACTAGTTCTACCCCCTCATACATACCATTGCATCTTCATATTAATAGTAAGAGTGTGGTTAATGTTGTTAGCTAGGATTGCAGTTCTAATCTAGTTTACTATTTTATCAGCGTGCTGATATTTAGGTACCTTCGTGTGCTTATAGATGCGACTATTTCTCTCCTTCCATATCATGTAGATGGTAATAATAAAACCACTTTATATAGCAAAATAGATATGGTATCCATAGAAGAGTAGGGAATGAATCAGTTCAAAGTAAACTCCTATTCATAAGTCGGGTTAGTTATTTCCAGCATAGGTTGAAGTCTGCTCCAAATGGGTTTGTAAAAAGCATAATCAAAGAACAAATTACTTTGATCCTCATTAGCATTATGACATAATACACAAATTGTGTCAGTCAGCTGAAACCACCGACACTTATTTCTCAAACAGTTTTTGATAGCTAGCCAAGCAATAACTGCTGTTTTGGGATTTGTAGATTTAGACTGGATGAGTTAATACCATGGTACCTCCATTCTAACATCTCTGAAAAGTCGAAGACAAGTGTGATTCGTGAATATACCTTGTATCTACCACTAGTGGACAAGAATTACACAGCTTATCGAAACCTCTAAGGTTCCCATACCATGCACCATATTGAATAAGGAAAGACATTCTCACCTCAATTTGTATGCGGTTCCTTAACTATGCAAAAGCCAAATGAATTGTTAGGGGACTGGTTTCAAGCCAATTACCAATCCAAAAAAAGTTAACTATGTGTTTAATATATGGGTAGAGTGCCTGCCTAAACTTGAATAGATGGTTGAATATCGTAAAGAAATGAGAAGAACATTCTAGTTGTCGGAAGCTACTGTCCTTGAGGTAGATTTCATAAATTCATTTAGACCACATCACTTCTTTATCAAAAAACAATTGCCAAATCTGCTTGCTCAATAAGACTTTACATATAGATGTCATAGAAATTATGCTCAGCCCTCCTGTTTGTTTTAGGATAGCGATGTCACTCTATTTAACTTTAGCAAACTTTCTAGTTTCTGTTTCACCCGACCAAAGAAATGCCTTTAACAATCGATCCACTTCCTTCATGGGCTTCTGAGGTACAGGAAGATGTGCTATCTAGTAAAGGTGAAAACTATTCAAAATAGAAATAATCGGAATGATTCTGACAAAATATGATAGGAGTCTATTCTCCACGATTCCAAATTGATATTCAATCCTGACCATTTTGAGAACATTTGCAAAGCCTTCAATAAGATATCAATTGATGCTTTATCGGCAGCACAAAAACAACAGTAGATTATCTGCACATATAAGGTGGGATAATTTGAGATAAGAGCATTGATAATGATAAATAAAGTTCCAATTGGTTGTGGTAAGAGATTTTAAGAGTCTGGACAAACCATCCATGGCTATGGTGAAGAGATAGGGGGAAAATGGGTCACCTTGGCAAATTCCCCGTACATTTGTCAGTGGTTTAGAAGGAATCTCATTGACAAGTATACTTATTGAGGATGACTATACACACTCCATAATCCACCCAACAAAGGTAGCAGGTGAATTCAAAGCTTCCAGACAGGTATGTAAGAATTCCCAATCTAATGTGTTGTAGGCTTTGTACAATTTTCATTATACAACTCTTCATTCTCTTCCCCAAAGCATAGTCCTTTAACAATTCCTCAAGGAGTAAGATTCTATATTTCTTGTCAGTATGAAGGCACCTTGAGAAACGCCTATCTTCCTTTTAATCGCCACCTTCAATGTATTAGCCACCAGTTTAGCAATCACTTTATAGAAGATGTTACAGCAGGAGATGGATCGAAAATCAGTCAGCATTTGAGGATGTTTCTTCTTCAGGACTAGGTAAATGGAGGTATGGTTGACCTCTTGAAGCATTCTAGTAATTGCGAAAAATTCTAAAGTTGCCTTTGTAAGTAACAAACCTATAATTTCCTGCGTAGGTTGGAAGAACCATGCTGAGAACCCATCTGGCCCAAATGCCATCCTAAACATAGCCTGCCTAACATTTTGTGCTATAAAGGGAGAGATGATTCTTTAAGGTTTTATTTTGTCGTGTATGTTAACACTCGTCTCATACTCTCTGCAGGTTTATATGTCTAACTTATTCCTATTAGTTGGGAAAAGAAATGTGGAGCCATGATATGTAACTGTCCTTGTTTAATATTCACTACTCCACAACTGTCTTGCAAACACATTATTCTGTTGACATTTCTGCTAGTCATGAGCGTGGAATAAAAGTATTTTGTGTTAGAGTCACCATCCCTTAGCCAATTCAATCTTGCTTTTTTTAGAATAGAGTTGTGTAACCACAATGTCTCCTGAAACTCCTTTAGAGTGTTCATTTCAGTAACCTGTAAACCTATGTCTTAGGGAAAGTTGTAGCAATTAGCCTATGTTGTATATAGTCTAGTTATAAGTAAATCCATATCTTGGCCTTTGCTTTTTCTAAACGTCTTAAGAGCAGCTTTGTCATTTTTAAGGTTCTGTACTAATTGGAAGGTTTTATATCCACAAACCTCAGGTAACTGGTAGTTGTGGATCAGTTATAAGAACCCATCTAGCTGGGTTAAACGATTGAAGAAACAAAATGGTGATCCCGCCCTACTTTCCACCACCAAACTATGTATATGCAAATAAGCATGGTCAGACATTAAATTTTCCCCAAAATGAACAGCAACTTGCAGGAATTTTTGGATCCATATAGGATTTAGAAGACATCTATCCAGCTTCTTACAGGTAAACATACCGCCTTGCTGGTTATTAGACCAAGTGAACACTCTCCCTGTTGAATAAAGATCAAACAAATCTACACCAATAAGGAAATTGTTGAGCTCCCTAATATGAGCCATGGTTAACTACCTTCCGCTTCCTTAGAACTTAATATGCAATTGAAGTTCCCCACTACCATCGATGGATCAGCTTTGACAACATGTAATTGGTTCAACTGGTGCCACAATTTACTCCTTTGGAAGGCAAAGTTGGCAACATAAATTAAAGTTAGAGCAAACCTTTGAGTAAGTCCACCGTGTTGGCATCTCAAGTGTAAATGTTGTTCACTTTCTTTAACAAATTGAACTTAATCAAGTTAGACTTGATTGTAAAGTTTTAAAAACTTTATGAATAAATATGAGATATTTAATAAATAAGGATCAATATAAGATATTAGATCTTATTTAGGTATAATTGGTATTTAATTAGAATTAGATTACTAAAGTGTCTAAAACCTATTATAAATAGGCTTAAGCTTTGTTGAAACTAGCATTCTTTAGCTAACCCCTGTCTGCAACAATTGTAAAGTTTTCTCAACTCGTTATATAGATACCGTTAGAGGCCAGACATGTGTGTGGCCATGGGGTGTAAGATGATTCAAATTTGGAAATGGTTTGAGGAATACAGCCAGAATATGATCAAGCTTCAAAATAAGGTACGAATTAAAATTTATATTTTATTACGGTTTAAAAATCATGAAAGAATAAGAGAGATTCAAGTATGGTTCAATAATATTGAGGCATGGGACAAGGGTGAGTTGGGAATAGATTTTGTTCTTCTAATTTTAGATAATTTTGATTTGGGCTCACAGTTTTCTTATAGTTGTTACTTATTTTGTTGTGTTTTAATGTTTTATTGTGGCCTACCAAAAGTTGACAACTGATAAGATGTTACAAAGAACATAATTCTAAAAACAAAATTGCAAGAAAATCTAAAACAACACTTTACTATCCCTAGAAAGAGCGAAACTTCTCAAAGAGTTTCAAACATATAATTGGACGAGAGAGCAAAGGCTTTTTTAGTATGAAAAATTGGAGACTTAGATATGAGAAAAAGAAGATATGTGACATGTGATTTAGGTATAAGAAATTAGGGATTTAAATCTAATTTCTCTAATTTTGCAGCCACGTGTATACAAGATGTTTTATGTTTTTATTTTTTGCTCATACGAGCTAATTGGGATGTCCAAATGACAAAGAGACTTATAAAAAATTATTCAAAAAAGTTAAATTAGAAAACATATATAGACGAAATTGTTAGTATTCTGTTAAGGTAAGAGTTAAATTAAACGATTTACAAATATTGAAGTTTAATTTGAATGTTGTAAAATGTTTGAATGTAAATTAATGATTAACGAAAATTTTAAAATTCAATTTAACCTTTTTGTCTAAAAATTTGTGTTAAAGTTTTAAAACCCTACAATTGTTAGATAAGTCACTGAGTGCTACAAAATATGAAGAAAATGAAAACAATTGTAACCAAAGGAAAAAAAAAGAAAAAGAAAATAGAGAATGCAAATAGAAAGAAGTTATTTAAGATTAACATATTATTAGAATTATTTTTAAAAAAATTTCACATTTCAATCAAGCAATGAAGCTTCCACTACACTTTTTAGCTTTCATTACTTAGTTACTTAATGTTGTCGGATCAACTAAACTTTCATATGAAAAGTACCATCATATTCAATTTAAAGTTTTAAAACTTGAAATTACTCACTTATATATATGTAAACAACTTCATTTTCTTATCCTCATTAAACAAGGAACAATTTTAATTATAAAATTTTAATCATCTCCGGTTCATAAATGAGTCTATTCATATTAGATTAATTATAGCTTGAGATGAAGCCCTTTGAGAATATTGTTATACAAAAGTAAAAGAATAGGATATATCACAAATCAATTCAAAGCATAAATGCATTTAAATTATGTATTGTTTCCATCGTTATCTTGTTTGAGACAATTCTCCTTCTTTTTGAAAAGTTAAAGATTAATTATATGAAAGATTACAAAAGGAGTTATAACTATGGCTTCAGCAATACAAATGACCATAATCCACTCTAAGCAAGGTACATTGATATTTTATCCACAAATTTGATTCTGCCATAAGATCGTCATCTCCTTGTGGAAGTGTTGAGACAATTCTATTTATTAAATCTTAATAGTAAAAAATTAATTATGGATTTCAAAATCACTCATAAAATGTCTTAAATGTTTAGACCACAAAATATAAGTTATCATACATGTATATATGCATATATTTTAATTCTTTATTGCAGAAGTTTATTGAGATAGGAAATAAAGTGAACTAGTGTACAAGCTACACGGTGAACATGATGAAGAGAATGGTTTAAGAGAATTCTTAAAGGAAAAATCTTCCCTTACTATAGGCTCCAGCGCCGATATGTGTGCAATAGGTATTTTGACACGGTCCTTCCTACTACAAGATCTTATGGTTTCAACTTAATCACACAGCTCGAGTTTTGCAAAATTCGGAAACTAGTTGGCAAAATTTGGATTTCACACTAGCTAACATTGCTACTTGTATCAATTACCTTGTAAATGTAGCAATTCCACTGGATAGGAGCCAGAAATTATTATAGCTTGAATCAAAAGATGGGATCTGAATCTATCTTGGTTCATATAAATTCTCAGGGTTACTTTCGTGGGGATTTTCAAAAACTGACATCAATAGTTTTCTACTAAAACATACCCTCTTTTCTTCCTCAAATCATTTTCTCACATCAAGCTTTCTAGTTGTAATAATGGAAAAACATCTCAACTTAATTTTTCGGGCAATTATGACATGATTTAAGAATGCCAGAACACTCTCCAATTTATGGCTTGCTTTATTTTAAGCTGGCCAAAGTTCATTAAACCTTTCAGTTTTTGCCTCGTCAAACCGTCCTCATATTTTATATAGCATTCTCATTGTATTTAGTAAAGATAGCGAATCCCGATTATTTAGACAAACGAATTGGATTAGCATGATCTTGCTGCTCATAGCATTTATCAGCTCACCTATGTCAACCCTGCAACATTTTCTGACAAAAGTTATCAAAAATAAGTTCTCTTTTCTGCTCTCTATCGGAAAAGTTTGAGTGGCCTTCTAAGTGAAAACCCCATAGTCGATGAATACGATCTCCTGATCTAGCTATTTCCCTATGAGACCTGGGGTTGACCTCTGATTCGAACTCGTTCTCTCTGTCAACGACCACCAACTCACTTTAAGTAGATACAACCGCGGAACTAGTGTCATATTGAATAACCTCGTTGACCTTCAGTGAAGTAAAAAAGAGTAGCAGTCTCGGTCCAGCACTCTTCATAATAACTTGAAACCATCCCATACTGACAAAGTCTATTGTTAGTTCTTGACCCGTTACTTTCTATCCTGCCATGATTTCCAATTCCCAAAGCTGGATATTAATGATCATAATTAATATATACTTGCATTTCATATATGTGTGTGTGTCGCTGTCTGTGTGGGCGCACGTGTGTGTATTAATTAAGAACTGAGGCAAGGGTTTTCTTTAGTTTGAAATTATAGGAGAAGAAGCAGGCCTGTTTGGTTAAGCTTATATCAATAGAGCTTTTGTTAATAGAGCTTTTGTCAGTAAAGTTTTTTTGAGAAGAGCTTTTTTAAAAAGTCAATTGACTGTCTGGCTGTCAATAAAAAAATAGCTTCTTAAAAAGAACTTCATACAGTAGACTGTTTGGCAACATAAAAATAAAAAGAACTTTTATTAATTTTAATTATATTTTATTTTATAATAAAATTGTTTAAAATATAAATATTATTTAAAATATATTAAACAATATACAAAACAAAATATATTAATTATTATATAATCTTAAACCATATGAAATATAAATGAAAATATATCTAACCAAATCTTTTGTATAGATTATAACATAAGTAAAACTAATTTTAAAAATAAATATTAAAACATATAAAAAATTCAAATAATATTATATAAATCTCAAAATAAACGTGAATATGTGTTTGTGGATATTGTGAGAATTATGTGTAAAGCATAAAGGTAAAAGGGACTAAAAAATAGGCTCATTAATTGATATAAAAAATTTACCTAAAAACGTGCTTTTAAAAAAGCTGTATTTTAGCTTTTAAAAAAACTATTTCTACTCCAAAAGTACTTTTGAAGTCTACAGCCAAACACTCCATTTTTTTTAAAATTAGCTTTTGCGATAGAAAAAAGTTCTTTTCTACGTGCTAAAAGTTGAACCAAACGTACTAATGATTAAAAAAAAGATATGTACTGAAAATTGAGATTCAAATTTTATTATATAACAAAAATGATTTAATTAAGTGTCGATAATGATAATAATGAACAAATTTTGTAAGATCGTCATACAGTATTACATGTGCGTATTATTAAATTTTTCAGGATTCTATAATTTAGTAAGATTTCAACTTAATGTTGACGGTGATGAAGATGAATAAAAATGATTTAATTGAATTTTTTTAATAAAATAAAATTAATAGATTGTCAATATATTATCTCACGCGAGGCTTAAGATTCAGAATATACTAATTACGATAAATCAAAGATGGTTACATGCTTCATATCAAATTGCTCCTATCACTTCGGAAGATTTGTTTTAGAAGAAGAAAACTAAAGGATCTCTCGTCACTTATCAGTTACTGATATGCTCATACATCCCACAGAATTGCTTCCCACTAGACGCCAAATGGGATTAGAATCTTCAGCAGAACAACTACCGTATTCATTGAAAAGGTGGACGAGATTGGTTGAGCATTCAATACAGTATGGTCTGAGCAAACAACCTGTCGAAGAGATTCAGAAAATCTGCACAAAGACACAGTAACACTGCAGGTTTCAATCTTTGAGTATCCATCTTTGAGACGCTGCTTATAATTAAAAATAAAATAAGAACAAACATGTTTTGTGGTTTAGTGCAGATAATTAAAACTCTCGACCCCTGTCAGACTTTTATCCCAATCAATTGGCAATCTACCTCGAGACATTGTTTTTTTTAAAGGGAAGCAAACAAAAAACGTTACACGCTAAGTTTGGCGAAATAAATTCCTGATAGATCATATAAAAGGATCAAGTGGTACTTAATGAGTGTTGTGTTAAAATGATGGATACCGATGTCAAAATTGCCGGCATATTTTGCTAACCAGTCGGCGCATCTGTTGCTCTCTCGGTAGATGTGCCGATGAGCAACAGTCCAATTTCTAGTGAACAGCTCATGAATACCCCAGAAAATTGGGTTTGGCGTCTTGGAACAGCTATCTGCAAAGGACAGAAGATCGAACACTGCCTTGCAATCGACCTCGAGCTCGATTCTGTGATAGCTCAGATTTCATGCCAGTGTGAGCTTAGTGAACACCCCCCAGAGTTCTGCATTCAGCAGAGAGCACCATCCAATATGATGTGAGAACCCTCCTCGCCAGTGGCCTGCACTATCTCGGAGAACTTCACCTGCAGTGGTCGTTAAAGAAGACCGTTGACAAACACCATTAGTGTTAAGCTTGATTCAACCAGGGGGCGGTGATTGCCAGCTGATGAATTGCTCCTGCCGAAGTCGGTACCATAAGAAACTACTAGTTGATGGCACCTAGCTGAATCCCGTAGAATATCTACATAAGACAAAATAAGCTAAATAGGTGATGAAGGCCAAGTAAAGAGAGTATCAAAAATAGATTTGTTCCTTCGATATCAGAAGAACCAACAAAAAATGCCAAAAAGAAGCGATAAAGCATAGCCAAAAATTTAACGGTTGCAATTGAGATTACAAAAAAAGTCAGTCATGATTTCGAGACATTGCTTTAATATACTCTATGAAGCGTTTTTTCTGACGAAAGGAAAAGCAAAAAGTTCATGGTCAGTGTTTTGCTGACCAGGGGATTGGTAGGTGGTTAGTTTCGTTTGGTGCAACTTGCACAGTTCAGACCTACTCATACGTTATAATAATGTTGTGTGTGTTTCTCCGACTATGCAGTTCCAGGTATCAGACTTGCATGGACCTCGATCTTCACATGTGCTGGATTATTTTAAAATGATCATAACAAATTGGCGTCAATCACAAGCCATCTATAAAGAGGATTATTCTTCTTATTCCTTCATTTGGCTGCAAGTATCTGTGGAAAGCCTCGTTTACTTGTTTTGGTATGAGAATAATATATAAGCAGAAGATTTTGTCATGAGACTTATGTGTTTACATTAAATATTGATTCAATCAAGCAAAAACTACAGAGCAATAGGAAATTGAATGAAATTGGAAAGTAGACCAAAGTTTATGGAGAATCTTCCTGTCAAAAAATATCCATCTACCAAAAATGGAACTCACTTGCATTATATTTTAACACTTCTTTCAGACACTTTCGTCCAAGTAACCATCTTAACGAATCATTGCCGTTAACTTGAACTCTTTGTACCTTTCAACTGGTCTCGTGTTAGTGGTCCCGTACTTGCCATTTTTATCAAACTCCGTTCCATTGTCCCCTTAAGAAAACCTTACGATAACAAAACCGACGACCCTTGCTTGATTTTTTACAACCTCAAGGCAACTCTTGTCACCAATCAACTAACATATGCATCACTGTCTGAGTTTATCTTTATGTCCAGGGGGGACCCCCTTAGCCCCAACAACGATATAAAATGGGCCGCCCATCTAAGCCTCATGTTAATTTTACATGGGATGACACACTATACCAGTGGTTCCCAGACAATTTGGAACAGTTCAGTCATTGTCCTGAGCACCCATCACGCATGTGCTCTTATTTCAGTGGGGTTGATAATCAAAAGCTTTTGATGGGTGACCCAAATAGTTCTTTTAAAAATCTTTAAATGTTAGAGGTCGTTTAAATTTTGATTGAAGGTACAACATTGTTAGTAAACTTGGGCTGAATGTAATATGCTAAACTTGAGAAAACTTTCCCTTACGGGCAGATACTGTTTGGTTCATAGAAAGATCATGGGAACTACAAGACATGCACCGCATTCAGACCTAGAATATGCTAATCAATGCAATGCAATGCATGTGGACTCCCCCCACCCTACTGTTTCTCTTCAATTAGTTGGATCAGAAGAAGCAGTCCTTACAGAAATTTCAAACATTTGACACAAGTTGGATTTCTTCTTTTCCCGTCATTTTGTCATCTAGTTGTTCATACCACCATGAACATCATGTGACTAGAGGTCCTAAAACTGTGATGGCTTGTGAGTTGTTGACTTCTAAAGCTGTAAATGACATGAAAGGGGGCAGTGGTTGTCCCTGACATATTTATTAATCGACACTGTTGAGGGCAATTAAATTTTGTATCAATGGTTTAGGATTCGATTCAACCACCAACTAAATGATAAGAGGAAAACATTTAGTGTACCATTTGTATGAATTATTGAACGAGGTAATGATAAAATGTACTGAGTGGTAACGAACGGAACATAAAAGACTGCCTTGTCATGAACCAAACTTTTTTACGGCTTTTAAGGTAAAGCAGAGGTGGTCAAATGGGTGCCCAAAAAATGCCTTGCCCTTTCCAGACTCCAGACATATCTTCTGGCCTCTACTTTACCAATGCAGTGAATCGCAAAGTAGGGGTCTTGCCGTATATAATGAAGTGTTGACAATAAGGACATGATACAAGTTTATTGACCCCTCACGCCCAAAACCTCTCAAATCATATCAGTGGCTTGGAGAACTGATTTGACTGAAGTGTCCATAATTGATTCAGCTAAAAGTAAATGCAAAGATGGCATTTGATGTTGGTCAGCCAGAGACTCATTAGATTATAGATTCTCTGCACCATTCTCCAAAGAAGAACATCAACTTGCAGGCTCAACTTGGGAAATCTCAATTTTGGGTCAAGCTCAAACTTCAAGTTTCAAGTCAGATTTTACCCATTAAAAAATTTAAGCTTGGCCCATCACATAACCAAAACACAGTTGCGCCTCACCTCAACGCTTGAAATTTGTCATTCCCACTTCGGTCAATTAACCAGACAGCTGCATTATGTGTAACTTGGAATCAGTCTCGTCCTAGTTTATGCCACTTCTAGGGGATCTACCGACACATGGCCCTCAAGAGTTGGCCTAGTTAGACCATGGTTATTTCGTAGACTCAGCTGTCATAATTAGAATACTATCTGCTCCGAGTGTTTATGCTTTTATAGCAACTGATGTAACCAAAACCCACCGAAAGATGCATGCAGCATATGGATAATCTAAAACATATCATAACAGCAAATAGTAAGACCAAATCTAAACTAGTCAGAATAGCTAACTAATGACGAATACGTCAAAGTTTCCGTTAATTTATTTTAGAGCCATAAAGAGGACTTAGCAAGTACAAAATTGAAGAATGGCCAGCAACGCCACTGCCAGTAAATAAAGCCATGACAGAAAATGAAGAACGAATGTCAACCTAACAACTTACAATAACAAATCAACTTGCACCAAAATGGCTTGGAGTTGCACCAAAATCTTATTAATATTTCACTCACTCTAGAATGTTTGCTCAAAAGGGCCAACGCTCAAGCTTAAGAAACATGGTTGTCATTTAGTGACAGTGAGCCCATCCGATCAGTTGGACTATTAACCTGCTGCTTCTGCTGTTGCACATTTCTCAAGACCTTCATGGCCTCCGCAACTTTGGCTTTCAAGGCTTCCGGAGATTCCAACAAGTGCAGCACCTCAGTCTGGTCCATCTCTAGGAGCATGCCGGTCACCTTAGCAGCATTTTCATGCTCCAACTGATCTACGAGTGGATACAAATTTTCCCCAAGTAACTGCAGCCGTTGAAATATCCACAGGTCAATGCAAGACAGTGTAATATTAAGTAGGTATGCAAAAACAGATAAGAACTAGAAGAGCATTACGATCAATAAAGTAATAATGTATAGACGTCACTTATAATCTACTAGACTTTAGCATAAACTTACCGTTCTCTGCTGTTCAGGTGTTGCATTAGCCAGGGCAGTGGCTAAAGCCCCAGTTTGCACTGGTTGTGAATATGCAGCATCTCTAAATGGCAATCCACTCATATCATAAGGAAGAGGAACTATGCCTCCAGGAACACCACCCATCGGAGCTTCTGGAATGTTGCGACTGGGAGGATAGCGATAACCACGTCCCCTAGGAAACATCTGTAGTACAGAGGTACAAGACAACAGAAAGAAATATATTACAAGACCGAAGTGGTGTAACATTTGAAGGTGAAAAAGCATTGAATTCAGGTAACCACTCACCTGTTGGTGAACCGCTTGGAGAGGTTGCTGAGTTTGCTGCACTGGCCCTCCAGTAGGCCGTCTGCCTCCTGGACGCTGAGTGTGCTGACCTGGTTGCACCATTGGAACAAAAAAGCTTGGTCTCATTCCAGGAACTAGTTGCTGCTGATATCCAAACCCAGGCTGCCATGTTTCAAGAAAGGACCATAGCTATCAGACCATTGCAAAACTTGAAAACTAATGTCTTGCTAAAAGTTCAAAATCAGTGTTAGCTAAAGAATTCGAATAGCAGTATTGTATAGGCATCAAACTGCAGCTTAGATGAACTCCCATTTATAAAAGAACAACTTGTGTGAAAATAACATCGATAGAATTAGTTCTACAAGCTTAAAAATGAGTAAATAAACAATATTTGAGACATTGGTACTGGCGCAATCAGGACAATAGAACTGCCAAATAATCTGAAAACAATGTAACAACCATGGGAAATTATGGTATTTAGAAGTAGTTCTCACTTGGGGAGGAATCATAGCAGGAGGGCCTTGGCCATAGAAGAGTTGTTGTCCCAGGCCTGGAGCAGCCGGGGGGTATATAGGCATTCGAGGGCCAACTGCAGGTGTTATTGCGGGACGCAATTGTGAAAATTGTGCCTGTAAATAAGAGGCCAAAAAAAAAATTCTCTGCATAAGTTGCAACTTTAAACTTTTTGTCCCCCTCTCTTTTTCTCTCTCACTTTATGTTGTTGAAATTCGGCAGAGCTGTTAAGAGGTATACGTCTATATAAGAACGTAAAAAATGATAGAAAAGAAGAATCTTTCTCCATTGGTTCTTTAAGGGCTCTTGATTAAAAACCTCTGATATTCCAAAATACACAAATAAAAACATGCCGAAAAAGATCAAAAGAAATCACCTGCAGCCTTGCTCTTCTTTCTTCCTTCTTTTGTGCATGAGCAACATAAAGTGGTTTGCTAACTATCATTTTACCAGACATCTCAGAAAGCTTCAAGGAAAAGGCAACATTTAATGTTATGAAGGTCAAATCATAGAAAGGAACAAACTAAACAACTATTAACATTTAATAGCTTGGTTTAACATCAACTTACTGCTCGTGATGCTTCTTCGGCAGATGAGAAGGCAACAAAGCCTGATCCTCTGCTTAAACCATTTGGGTCCCGCATCACCTTTAAAGTTTCAAATGAAAATCAAAATTCAGGGCAAAAAGACACGCAAATAGATCAGAATTTTGTTAGTTATTTCATTGGTAATATGATTTCTTGCACAGAAATGTCACTGAACCTTGCACGAAGTGATTGTACCAAATTCTGAGAATAATTCCTTCAGCTTGTCGTCACTGATGCTATCATCTAAGTTTTTAACATATAGATTCAGACCTTCATTTTTTTCTGCTGTCTCCTTCAGGGTTTGCTCAAAACGCCCTTTGAGTTCAACCTCTCTCTCAGATTTTTTCTGTGCTTTACCAACATACCACTCTTTATCATCAAATGTCTTTCCATCAAGTGCCTCAACAGATCGAGCTGCATCATCGGAGTTCTCAAAATTGACAAATCCAAAGCATTTGGATTTTCCATCTCCATCTCTCATAACTACAGCGCTTGTAATAGTTCCATATTCACCAAAAATCTTCTTTAAATCTTCCTCAGTTGTTGTATCTGACAGATTCTTTACGTAAACATTGTTGAATTTAGTCTTATCTAAAGCAGAATCTCTTTCCTGTTTACGTAGGAAAGGACCAACAAAAACTTGCTTGTCATTCAATAACATGCCATTGAGTTTCTCAATTGCATTTTTAGCAGACTCTTCATTATCAAATTGTACAAAACCATATCCCTTAGATTGACCAGAAGAATCAGCTGCTATCTTGCAAGATAAGATATTGCCAAATGTCGAAAAGGTGTCATGTAGAGCTTTGTTGTCGATTGCCTTGTCCAAATTCTAGAAAAGAATGAACAACAAATGGAAAAGTTAACAAAAAAAGATACAAACATCCTTGTAAACAACATGATCTACCATATTCGAAAAAACTGCACCTTGATAAATATATTTCCTGCACCACTCTTGCGAATAGTTGGGTCACGATGAGAGTACATAACCCTAATTGGCTTCCCATTAAGAGGGGTGAAATTCAGCAATTCCAGAGCCCGAGCAGCTGCCATTCCCAAAAATACCAAGAAAAAAGAGAGATTATATGGAGCAAAACATGAGCAGTGCACAAGACATCAACAAGTGAAGGGATAAAACTACACAGGATTAGAACATAAGGCTCTCAAGGCACGACATCAATCTGAAAAGCCCTGCACGTTTTGAATCACCTAGAGATTCTCCAAATTCATGCTAATCAACACCAACACTATTCAATTTGCATACAATCAATCATGTCAAAATAATAAGAAGAAGTATCACATACGGAAGTGAGCTATCAACGGTGGACAGTAATCCATAATGTCACAGAGACCGAAGCAAACTGAACAACCCAAAATCACCCGTCGTTTAATGCACTTAAAGATTAAGACTTCGCAATTAAACAACACTAAAACTACCCACTCTTCACATCCCGCAAATTCATTCTCTTCAACAACTACGACTTTCAACTAGAAAGGGAATAAGAGAAACTAACCATCGTGAGTACTGCTATAGTTAACATAGCCATAACCAAGAGACCGCCTTGTGCTCAAGTCCCTACAGACCCGAACCGAAACGACCTGACCCAACTGGTTAAACAAATCATAAATCTGAGTGTCGGTAACATTGGCCTCAAGATCTCCGACATACAACGCAGTCGAAGATAGCGGAATCACCCCATTGGCCGCCACCCCATTCTGCGGAGGAACCGGAGTCTGTGGCTGAATCTGAACCTGAGCCATTTCCAAGCAACTTCTAAAATAACAGATAAATGCGTATCGATAAAAAGAAACTAAAAAGAGAGAACTTTTTTGTTTTCAAAGTGGTTTAATGGGATATAGAGTGGTGGGACAAAAGGGTACAATGGGGGTGGTCGGAAAAGGATAGAATCGTCGTCTGAGAGTGTAATGTGAATAGGCAGAAGCAAAAATTCTAGCTGACAGAGGATCGGCAGACCAGTGGCGGCACCGCAACTCACATGTTAGAGAAGACTTGTTTATAAAGGAGCACACAATCACACACGCCCTAGAATTCTTTCTCCTTTTCCGTGTTAAACTGAATTGGGCTTTTCTTCGTCTCTTCCGGGCCATGTTTATTATTATCCGTATCATATTACCAATTTTTAAATTTTAGTCAGAATAAAATTGCTCTTAGGTTTCTTTTTTTATTTTTATTTATAATTTTTTATTTTCGTTTTTTAAGTTTAGTGAGAAAGATTTATAAAATTAAAAAATTAATTTGCTATTTCGTTATTATGTCATAATTTAGTTTTCAGTCAATTAAATATATATTACTTAATTATTAATACAAATTATAATTAATATTATTTTAATTTATTTAAAATTTATAATTACTTAAATTTTCATTTTTATAAAATAAAAATATATTTAAATTTAATCATTTTATTTTCATTTATATAATAATCAAAATATTGATTTGTTTAAGTTGGGTTTATCATATTCCAGTCAATTTATTTCAAATTCAAATTTTTTAACTAAACCTAATTTAATCTTGTCAAATTGAATTTTATTTATTAAATTTATATTTAATTTACTAATTATATGGTTCTTAATTATATCAACTTTTAGACCTTGTTGTTTCTTTTTGGGCAAATATCATTTTTGGGTCTTTAGATTCAAAAGGGCCGTCAGAAGTACTAAGAGAACCACACCTCTGCAATCTCGATTTTCAAATTCCATTTTCAAGTTTTTTTTCTTACTCGTTCTCTGTATACTACTTGCATCTCCTTTTGCGACGTATGATGGGGTTTATGATGGTTGTGGTCGGCTTGAAGCTTTCTCACTTCGTCAACAAGCACTTGTTTCCTTATATTCGCTGTATGTGTTCGTTTCTCTCTTTCTTGTTGTATTGTTATTATTTAGTTGGGATTTGCTTGTGGGCCATCGATTCACTGGATAAACAAAGACATTTACTCATCTTTTTGGGTATGTTTCTTAATTAAGCAGGCTCTTCTATTGATGCGTTCTGAGTTTTATTATTTTGATCTCTTTGTATCTATTATTGATGGGTGTATGTCAATATTGATTTTTTACGCCTAATGATCTTATGGTCTCATTGTGGGAGATCTTCTCACGTTCTTTCATTTCAATAGATTCTATTTCTCTGCTCTGCCGCCATGGCTTTGGTAAAGCTTAAATATGTACAATCTTATGAATGGTTACTTGGTTTATTCTCGTTACACTTACTGTTGTTCTACTTGCTACAATGAACTATTGCAACGGTAGATTGATGCATACAACCGAATGTTCAATGATTTGATGTTTTTAAAAACCCTTCACATTCGTATCTTGATAAATTTTGGTAAATATTGTTGTGGGAGAAAGAGCATGTTTGTTTTGAGAATGCTTATTTTGTTGTTCTTATTAAGACTTTTAGTAACTCTTTTAAAAAAAAAAGTTTTCTCCTACACTAAGAACTTGTTAAATGTATGATTCCTTTTATGAGGAATATCACATACACTACGCCCCTTACTCTTATGAGAATCCTTTACCTACTTGTATAGTACTTCCAATGTATTCTTTGGAGTTTGGTGTACCAAAATACCCTTCTCTTGGAAATAGAAACTCATTTCTTAGGGAATGATAGACATCTATCATTAAAGACAACATTGTCACTTTTCCTGTCAGTGGCATATCATATTGTAGATCACGATAGTACACATCAATTAGCTCCATAAATATTTTTTCGCTCTCTTTTTTTTTTCTTTCTATGCACAGACATCCCAACACAATTCTATTGTTAAGTATTTCAAGTCCAAACTTACTCCTTCCCTTAATTTTGACCAGGTGTTGTGAATCCCTCTAAGGATTTTTTTGTATTTTATTTCAATTATTTATAATTACTTTATTACAAGTATTTATCATGATGATGATGATGATTATTATTATTATATTTATGTATTTAGTTATTTATTTATTTTACCTATATATTTACTTATGTTTATTTTATTATTTTACTATTATTCTACTAGGTATTGTTGTATTACTTTTTTTTGTATTTACTTATGTTTATTACATGTTTATGTTTATGTTTATTTTCTTTCTTTCTTTATTTATTTATGTGCATTACTTATTTTTATTTTTGTATTTATTTATGTTTATTACATTTATAGTATTTATTTGCTATATTTATTTTATTTTCATTTATTTTATAGTGTTTATTTGCTATATTTATTTTATTTTATATTTATTTTATCTTTATTTATTTACTCTTTTTAACCTGCATTACTTATTTGTAGTTTTGTTGTATTATTAATATACTACGTTTGCATTGTCACATTTACATTTGGGTGTACTGAAAACAACATCTCTACTTTATAAGGGTAAGGTTGCGTATTATCAGACTTCCTCAGACCTCACATTAGCGCGGGATTCGGACTGAATGTGATGATGATGATATTTAATTTGCTAAACGTAAAAGTAAGATTTTAATTTAACATTTACTCTTGTACATAGTAATTTAACTATCCTAATTTGAGTTCGAGAATATTTAATATTCTTAACAATTAAAACAGGTATTTAATTAAGAATTTTAATTTAATTAAAGGATAATTAATTTTAAAGTCCACAATCTTTTAAATTTTTTTCAATTCAGTGCTTAAATTTTTAAAATTTTTAATTAAAATATAATTTTGCTTTATCGTTGCAGAAAACAAAGTTTACGAATGAGATACAATTTAATCAGAAGGCAGTAACAAAGCCATTTATACTAAAAGCCAACAAAAAAAAGAATTTTAAAATTATCCTAAATCCTGATGGAGGAAAAGACAGATACAAGAATTTTAAAATTAAACAGATAATAATAATAATAATAGTAATAATAATAATAATCACAATCATAAAAAGAGCCAGCAAGCAGGTCGGTGCACGGCACTTTTATATCCTACCGAAGCCATATTAATTTTCCTCTCAGTTTCCTCTTTTGCCCTTCTCCGTCCCCGAAAGAGGAAAGTTCCCCCGCCATGGACTCTATTCTCTTTCAGCACTCCATCGCTCTAACACGCCCTCGCGTTCCCGTCCCTATCTCTGCCGTTTCCATCTCTCACCATCTCCCTTGCCTTCTTTTTTCTCGCTCCGACATGCGACTCGTTTCCTTGTCGACTTCCTCACCTCTGTCTCGCCGGTCCTCTGCCGTCTTCGCCGCCGGGTCTTTGATGACCAATTCCGTTCCGGTTTGCTATCTTGTGCACTTATTGCTTACTTTCTTCACGTAGATCTTTCGGCTGTAGATGTGAATCGTTATATAAGTTTTCGCAAATTGGGTTTTATACAGCTCATGAAGATATTTTGCCTGCTTCGTTTAGTTTATTGTTTAGTCGTTCAGTTTTTTTGAAGTTTCGCTATAATTAAGTGATTAGAAAGATGCTTACTTACACTTTATTGACAAATGACTATCTTAAGGCTCAACAGTCAAACAAGTGAAGCATTACCTATTCAATTTGAATAATGATGATAAGAAGTTTCTTATTCTTTGGACTGTTAACACATCTTTTTTTTGGGAGCTTTGGCTGGTTTGTGGATGTGATTGGTTTGATTGCTGATATGCAGCCAAGAAGTGGAATATATACAGTTGGTGATTTTATGACTAAGAAAGAGCATTTGCATGTGGTAAAACCAACAACTACTGTAGAGGAAGGTATTTCTTTGGATCTTGGCAGTGCTGTTGATTTTTGGGCTTGCTGTAGCTGTATGTGACATGCTATACTTTGTGCCAACAGCTTTAGAAACTCTTGTCGAACACAGAATCACTGGTTTTCCTGTGATTGATGATAACTGGAAACTGGTAAGTGTTAAAATGCTTCTTTGTGGTTTGCTCTGATTATGCTGATAGACCCAGTCGACTTTGTTTATTTCTTTGGGTAGACATACAATAAGTAATTTTGACTATCTACTCTAGAGTCTAAGTTGCTGTTCAACAATGTTCATATCAGCTAGCATGATCTACAATAAACAAGTATTTACGTCTTCTTCCATTGCAGGTTGGTCTTGTGTCAGATTATGACTTGCTAGCTTTGGACTCCATTTCAGGTACCCTAAATTCATCGCCTTGTAATCACCCAGCCACATATTTGGTTGGACTGTTTCATTGCCTTTTCTTGTTTGTTTGCATTCTTTGACATGAAATCTGATGGTGATTTAAATTATTAGTATGTTGCAGAAGGCATTCATATATGTTTTCCACAGATATTTCGTGGTGACTAGAATATGATAATATTGTGTTAATGACTTAAAAAGTATTATCTTCCATGTTTAGGCGTTTATGTTGTTTTACATGCACTACAGTTGTACACTTTCTATATTCAACTTATAGATGTTTGATACTTCTTCACCCCATTCCTTCCAAAGAAGTAAACAAACAAGGTAAAGTTTAGTGACCTTCCTCTGGCAACTTTGTGTTTAATAATACAGGAGAGCTGTAATTAATTGATCTACTGCTAGTCTGTGTTGAAATCCTTATTTTCAGCTCTAAAGTGGAAGTTGGGAGATGTAATTATGACACTGAATTTCTTACATGTATAAACTCTTCCAATGTTCCAACTAGGTGGCGGAAGAGCTGATAATAGCATGTTCCCAGAAGTTGATAGCTCTTGGAAAGTACGTGAGGACTATCTCTTTTAAGATAAGCATAAAACCATGAAAAAATGGACATTCATTCTTGAAATTTTGTATAATGCCTTTACCCTCTGTTCATCCTATTAGACTAATTGCTTCTCGAGATAAGCTTCTGTTTATTTTATCTAAAAACGTCTTTTGGGAGTTTAATTTTCTCTGGACTGTATTTGCCTAAATAATGCAAGTCATACTTGTAGCAAGTAAAATCCAGTAGTGAAGTGTAGGTGATTGGCATCAATGTTTTTCTCGAAAGTATCTATTCTAAAGTAAATTTGATGCTCTGGAAACACTGAAACATATACTATTTTATGAGGACCATCCTTGGGTATAAGTTGCTCGGTATCTGTGTACATTTTGATTGTTCTCAGATTCTTGGTAAAACTCGCATGAAGCTATTTCTGAGATATATCATGATTCTATATTTGTTCATCTTCTTACATGTTCCCCCTTAAATACATCCTTTTTAGTTGCTTCCGCCTTATTAATTTTTAATACCATGCACAAGAAACTCTGCTTCTCTTTATTTCTTTTTGTTTTACATCATCTCTTAATGATAGGGGTGTTTTCCTTGAGATATAATTGCCTTGTAATTGATGTGATCCATTCCATTTTTTTTAAAAACATTTTTGGGAAAGTTTGATACCAAATGATTATTACCGCCTGCAGACTTTTAACGAGGTGCAAAAATTGCTCAGTAAAACCAACGGGAAGCTTGTTGGTGATTTGATGACGCCTGCCCCAGTTGTGGTTCGTGAAACCACAAATCTTGAGGATGCTGCAAGGTCTTCTTATACTTGATATTTTTCACCATGTTACAGTTTGCTTTGATTGTTCGATGTTTATTAACAGCCGAAGCTTGGAAATTAAACTTATTAATTGATTAATCTGGTGTCAGATTACTGCTTGAGACAAAGTATCGTAGGCTTCCAGTTGTAGATGCTGAGGGAAAGCTGGTAAGAGAGGCCTATCTGTTGTATAACCATTCCGACTAAATCTCAAATGGTGATTTTAATGAGCCGATGTTCTTAATCTTGATTTGAAGGTTGGAATTATTACAAGAGGAAATGTTGTAAGAGCTGCTCTTCAAATAAAACGTACTTTGGAAACAGAAGCATAATGTCTAATGGAATTTTCGAGGATTGAAGCCCATGGCGCTCGATTGGATTACTCTGATGATCAACAACAGATGGAAATTGATCAAGAAGAGATAGGAGAAGCTTAGCTGCGTTGTACGTACAATTTTGGCTTGTCTTGATGCAACTTGTATCATTTATACCGTTCCAAGTAATCAGCAGTTGGTTGTCGCATTGCTTATATGGTGTTTATTGCAATGTTTTCTAGGATTAGCCAATTCTACCACTTACAATATTAATGATACTTATTAATTTCTAAATTTATATTAGTAATATTTATTAATGGATATTTTAGAGATTAAAATTGGTTATTTAATGAATTTATAAATTTAAAATTTTTACTTTTATTTGATTAATTAACTTTTTATTTAAAAATAAAATAAGCAAAATACATATGCTAGTTGAATTGGAAGTGGCAACTGCACACTGATTTTATTGCAAGATATGCTTGCTCATCTGAATGTTCCAAAGAGCCTTCAAAACTACCATATGCTGCATTCCTTTACACGTAAGAACCAAAAGAGATAAATATTAGACTGGTGATTTTTGTGATCATTGTAACTAATATGAGTTAAATTGTTTTCGCATATCATAATCATTTAACAATTTAGACAATATTAACTATTGGTAAAACAAAGATAAGTAATTAAAACAAAAGCAAAGTAATAAACTAGAGCTCGCTGTCAGGCAAAGCATGTTTGCTCAGTTCGTACTCCACACGTCTCTTAACACTTAAAACATGAGCTTAATCTTCATATCATGTAGAGTCTATTCCGATATGATCAAAAGCTGCGTGTAAGTGTAAAAAAATAGTTAATTACCCCAGTAACTATGGGTAAATATTTGTCCTTTTACTCTACGTAAATTGAATGCAATGCACAAAAGTTATAAGCTTAACCAAATGGAAGAAAGTGGCCTAAGGCGAACTCTTTAGACACAACACTAAGGCGGCCTCAACTTTTTGCCGCTAAAATTAGACAAGAAGTCTCTTATGTTCGACATACAATGTTTGCACCTTGGTTCTTTAACTTACATTTTACGAAATTAATTTCAAAATTGTTAACTGTCCAGTCCCACTTTGCTTCATAATTCATACGTTGACTTACACGACTGTATAGATTAACATGACCGTGTGTGTGAAGACTGATGCTATGAAAGGGAGAGATCGGCTACTGTCTCTCTTTCTCACTCGCAAGAGAAAAAGCAAAAGCAAAAGTAACACTTGCAACAACACAAAAATTAAGACAAAGCACTGACTGGCACTGCCAAGTCGGCAATCTCCTGGCAAGTGCCACCTCCACCGCCCTCCTCTCTGCCCTGCTTCCATTTTTATTTTCACTTTCGTGTTCATCAACTGATTCTTAAATTAAGAGGACATGAAATTTGTAGAGAGCTTGAAGACACATAAAACATTCTTATAAGTCACGACTCGGTGACCGACAAATATACAATTTAACCATTTCTACAAGGCCAAAATTTCATTATCCAAATAAGAAAAAAAACAAAGCAAAAAATTAATTGCTAATAATCCACATAATTTTAAGGTCATAACATACCTACTTCGTGCATCATAACAACCGCCGCCGCCACCGGAAACAAAATTCTTCATCTCAATTCCTCTCCCACTCTTCACCCCAATCCTCCGGGTCTGGTAGTTTATTCAAGTCAACCCGCTCCACGAAAGACTTTAGCTCTGCACTATCTGCAGCCAATTCATTGCTATCGTTGTTGCTGCTTTGGATGAGGTGCTGGCGGAGGTGGTGGTGGTGGTTCACGGAGTTCTCGAGAGCGTCAACGCGGGCGCCGACCTCCGTCGCCCGCTTCCTTATGGAAGCCGCAGACATGTCCTCGCAACCACTCCCTACACTAATCTCTCCTGCCAAGAATTCGGGGAAATTCAGCCTCGCTGACGGGCCTCTGAGATAGAACACCGCCGTGTCATAGGCTCTCGCGGCCGCCACCGGCGACGAGTACGAACCAAGCCAAATCCTCGACCGCTTGTTGGGCTCTCGTATCTCAGCCACCCATTTGCCCCACTTTCTCATCCTTATCCCTTTGTACGGTCTCCCGGTTTCTACACCTCCTCGCTTTCTCTTCTCTACTCCACTCTCCATAGAAACAAACAGAAAACAACCCCAGAAAAAGTTATCACCTCTTTTGAAATCTTGTCTCAAAAGGGTGCCTAAAGATTGAATCTTTTTTTCAAATTTGCGGCTTCATGGTAGAGAAGATTGGAGCTGAGTAGTGATGGCTTTGAGGGGCTGCGCTGCCATAGTTGAGAAATAATAGGGTGTCATCTGTGTGAACTCACACGTCAATGATAGTTTTTGTTGGTGTCTTTTGATTACCGATTTAAAAAGGAGAGGATCGAAAATTAAAAAGGAAAAAAAAAACCAAATTCACCGACACAATCTTTGTGAATTTGTATACAGAGAAAGGAAACAAAAAAGCTTGAGTTGGTTGGTTGCCTCCAGCCCCGTAAAAGTGCCATTATCTACTTCCCTCCTCAAGGTATTGTAGGCCTAATTATTTGCTAATAATAATGAAAAAAGCAATTGGGTAATATTACAATTGGTGAAATAATAATAGTGACTTCACCTTAATTCAATAATAATAAGTTGTGCAATTAGAAAATTATAGATAATAATCTATTTATAAAATATAAAGAGAAAATTGTATAAAATTAATAATTAGTGAATAGTGGAAAGGATTTGAGACGGAAAGGAAAATAAAAAAAGAAAAATTGTGTTCTTGTCACGGTGAGACAAGATTAGGGTTACCTATTAAATGGTATTTTCAATAGAAAATGATACGAGTGCACAATTTTCTCATTTCCTAGTATTTAAATTTTGTCATTTGCAACAATGGAAAATTTTGAAGGGTCACTTCATAGAATTTGTTGGCTGTCCTTGTGTTGTGTTGGTAACAAGTAACAAGGGCATTATTATTAGTTCTTTTTTGCAGGGATTGGTACTTTCTTTGTTTTGTAGTTTTTGGTTTCCGGCTGCTGTCATCATGTTTCTCTATATATCCGAAGCAGGCTCAGGCAAAGGTTAGGTCGTTGGTCGGTGGTCGGTGGATGGATACCGTTAGGAGTTGACTTTCCCTCCACGCAATAACGATTTGAGTGGATGCGCGATCGTATCCTATCGATGTCTTGTTACTCGGTCACGCACTAGAGGATAATATTTTCATAGACCAGTAATTTTAGTTTTGTTTTTATTATTTCATGGCTTTGAGTGAGTTTATAATTGAATAAAATAAAAAAAGATAGAGTTTTATATTACATCTCATTCTATTATAAATAGTAAAAATGAGAAACATCCGATTTTAATGGTTTAGAATAAAATGTAAAATGATAAAACAACTTTTCACTACATTATATTATAGATCTTTCTTCCAAACAATATTTCATTATATTACATATGAACACTTACATTCTAAACAACAAATTTCTAATATTACATTCATTTACATTCCATTCTATTATAAATCATTCCATTCTATTTCATTAAAAACCTTACGTCTAACTAAACATAACCTATGTGAAAATGGGCCATATATTGTCTTTTTTTAGAATATTTAATTTTAAATTATTTAATCTTTTAAAAAAGTTTAAATTAAATACTAAAAATTTTAAACTTATTTCAACTTTTTAATATGGAAAAATATTAACTTTTGCCAATAGAGATAATGGACAGGCCCGACCTTGAATAAGGGCAGGAAGGACACCTATTTAAGACTCACTCTTGACCTATTCCTATTTTGCTTAATTTTATTCTTTACGATGGTCTACTCTTAACATTCATCTTAACATTCATAAAGAACAAAAAGAGACAAAATAGAACCTTTTTTTTACTTTACCTAATACCTATAAAGCATTAAGAACGGCCTGCTAATAGATAGATATTCACTTAGGGATAACAATTAACCGACCCTGATCGGGTCTGAGGTTATCGATACCAAATTATTAATTTTTTAAAAGAATCAAAATGATGTAATTTTGGCAAAACGATATTGTTTCTAGAAAACTAGGCCTGAGGTCTGGCCAACCTAGGTTGGGCCGGCCAAAAGTGTCATCCTATATTCACGTGATATTTAACATTTTAAATTAAATTGTTAAGGTTTAAAAAATTTGGATACTCAATTAAAAAAATTAAAAATTTAAATGCTGATTTCAAAAAAATTTTAAATGGGCTTTTTTGATATATTCTCTCTTTTAATATTAAAATGAACGAAATGCATAAATTTGCTTATTTTCTAGGATGATAAATATAAACTTTTATTATTTATATAATTATCTTGTTTCCAAATCCACCCAATTGATGATGATTTTCTATTTTCCTGTGATTTTAAAGATTTGATAGGTAGTGAAAATTCTCTCTTAGAACCAATTTGTAATGCATCTCAAGAAATTAAGCCCTCGCAAATCTAATCTAGTCGTGTATTCAAAAGAGATACCTTAATAGACTCTATTGTATTATGCCTCTAACCTTAATGAATATTTTGTATAAGATTTTTTTAAAAATATTTTTATTACTTTAAAGGTTAATTAATTTTTGTGTCACAAGAAAAAGGAATATGTGATCATATTGTAAATGAGAATCTTAAAGTTTGGAATAGTATATGATGTTTATGTTGTTAATTATAATAACATAAAAATAATATTTATTACTTTAAATTGTTTAAATTGTTTATTTATTTATTAGGTATCTAGTTATTTTACCACATTTTATTTATCTATTTATTTTCTAAAATCTTCTTGTCACCTTTGTAAGGCTTTTTACGTTTTTAATCTTTTAACCATATTTATTTATGTATTTATTGAAATTTTAGTTACATTGATTTTTTTCTGTGCTAATTTTATCTTTTCTCTGTAACCTGCATCATTCATATATTGTCTCATTTGCATGTGGGTCCACCGGAAACAGTCTCTCTACTATGTAGAAGTAAGGCTGCGTACTATCGGACCTTCCCAGACTTCGCTTTATTGCGGGATTTCGACCTGAATGATGATGATGATGATGATGATGTTTTGACTGTTAAACATGAATTTAGAGACACTCTAATTTTATCTAACTGGGCACTAGGAGATTATAAAATTGGAAAATAATAGTTTGGGGTGGTGAGTCTTAAAGGCACGCAGAGACTAACTCAAGGAATGGCAAGGTTGAAAGAGTCAAAGAAGAGGTGCTGGATTGCTTAGTGAACAAGTTAGTCAAAGTCAACTTCTAGAGATTATTATTTAATATACTATTGTCTTCGTGGCCTTGGCCTACTGAAACTGACCGCTATTCGGACTCCGTCTACTTTTAACTTTTGTGTGGAAAATGTGAAGGGCAAATGGATGAGACATAAAGGCCTAATCTTACACATAATGGGAAAGCGAAAGTAATAATATCGGAGAAGGACGTTTACTTGATGCACACGGCAGTCAGCCAATGGGTAATGGGTTTCCCACCAGCCCTAAACAACCCATTCCTATACCCAACAATTAAGTTTTAGGTTAATAAAAAATGATATAGTCTTATTTAAAAAGGAGAAACTATGAGGGATATTTCTTACTGTTCATCCATTAATCTTTTGTTATTATTCTCAAAACAAAATTATTTTTTATATAATCTATCTTTAAGAAATGTCATGTGGAGCAGTGAAGAAGAAGAGGTTTGATCGGCGTCATAGTGATCGCTACATGCCGTCGTAGTGTGGTCTCTCTAGTCTTTACACGGGGTGAAATGAAACTTGGGAAGTATAAAAAATGTGGGTTTGGTATGGCTAATTAGGTCAAGTAAAATAATTATGAGTAAAACACTTTGGAGACAGCCTGTCTTCCTTTTGTTTTTCTAAGTCAATAAGTTCATTAAGTCAACTCTATTACATGGTGACAACAAGATGGCACCGTAGATATCATTGTTGGTCTCCTTGGCCGTAACGTTAAACACTTTAAACCTTGACGAGAGGCTCCACGGTACCAATGCCAAAGGGAATTCAACGTCAGGCATTGGGATTAGATCATCCGTACATATGATAAACTAATTAAGGAAAAGTAACTTCTGTTTTGCAGTTTGTGCACCAAAAGATAATTAAGGACGAGTACGACTTCTGACTTGCTAAAATCTTCACGCAACTCATTGAGAATGATGCCCAATTTAAACATTGAAAGTTAGTTTTATTTTATGTTTAAAACTTATAATTATAGCAAGCAAGAATCCGTCCTTGAATCTCCTTCAGATTGCAAACTAAGCTACCACTTGGATCGTGCAACAAATGGTATGGAGGCATGCAACTGCTCTTTAAACCTCCAATCAAGGTATGGACCATGAACGTACGTAAATTTCTTACTCTTTCTTCTCCATCTTCCCTGGGTTGTAATAGTTCGGCAAATGTTTATTATTTGTTGTTTGAATTCCTCAAATTTTCATATATCAGATGAAGATAAAATGGCATCGTATGCCTTGGGTCATATGTCAGCAATCATCTTCAATGCTGTCTTCTCATTTTCGTTATCTGCCATGTTAGTTCGAGCAAAGATCAATTATAATGAGAGAGACAAGGAAAGGAATCCAATCAAATCCTGTATATATTGGAACATGTATTGAATCAAGATTCAAGCCCCTTACATCCAATCATATATTCTTTTTTTTTTTAAATAAGAAGGAGGCCGAACAGTAAAGTTACACAACTAGTCTAGGGAAACAAATTCCCGACAAATCCTCTAGTAGGAT